>LR990864.1:4246386-4846386 GCA_905163395.2 Endotricha flammealis | reverse complement strand
AGAGACTGGCGACTGTCGTAAGCAAAGCTTGTGGTACAATACAAGTACACCAGACCTCTCCCCAACGGAAACATGAACATTCGTTTAATAGCTTTTTTTATATCACAAAGGTGGCAAACAAGCTTACTGTCCGCCTGATGGTGAGCGGTCACCGTAGCCTATGGACACTTGCAACACCGGCAGTATCACTCGCGCGTTGCCGACCCTGTAAAAAACTTTTAATGCCCCTTTTGAAGAACCCCATAAATAATAAATAAATAAATATATAGGGACAATTCATACAGATTGGGCTAGCCCCAAAGTAAGTTCGAAACTTGTGTTATTTATGGGATACTAACTCAACGATATTATATTTTATAACAAACTAGCTGCCCGGCCCGGCTTCGCCCGGGTACTGTTTCGTTTTTTTTTCAATCTTTCTGAGAGATTTTCTTAATATTTTTTTCCGTAAGAACCTTGTAACAAATACATATATAGATAAACATCGAAGACCCGAGGCCAATCAGAAAAAGTTCGTTTTCCATCCGACCGGGGATCGAACCCGGGACCTCCTGGGTGGCGGTCTGGCGTGGTAACCATTACGCCACGGAGGTCGTCAAAACCCCATGTTATAACCTAAAGGAAAGACCTCGGCGGGGATCTCATTCCACAGCCTCAGCGCTCGCGGGAGGAAACTCCTCTGAAACCGTGCAGTACGCGACCATTTTTAACAATACAACCTACAATGATAACAATAAATTTTGAAAATACATTATAATATAATAATATAGTAGTGAGTCCACCAGACTTTTACTACTACACCGGGTTAAATCTTCTACTAAGCGAAAGTCTTTCAATGGTAAAGTTTCTGCCTAGGAGCGTCCCAGATAGGTGACATTTTAGCGTAACTAAACCCTAACCCTCTTATTAATAAATAAAGATTAGCCAAGGTTAACTAAAACTTGTTTTGTCACTTTTCAACTACATTTAATTTTTCTTAGGAATGACAGTGACAAAACATGTTTAAGTTAAACATTGGCTAATCTTTGTTTATTAATAAGAGGGTTAAGGTTGGATAGTTCTTTTTAGGGTTCCGTAGTAAACTACAAGGAACCCTTATAATTTCGCTATGTCCGTCTGTCTGTCTGTCTGTCTGCCTGTCCGCGGTCTAGCGCCTAGACGCTTAATGCTATAAAGCTGTAATTTGGTATGTATACACATATTAACAATGTTAACAAAGTGCTGGAAGAAAATTTTGAAAAATATATTTTTTTGGGGTGCCTCCCCTACATGTAAAGTGGAAATGAATTTTTTTTTCGCGCCCGCTCCATTTTGTGGGGTGTTGTCTAGATAGGTCTCTTCAAAACATTGAGAATAAAATTGATTTTCGTTTTGCACTGTGGTCTCCCCCCCTCTATCTCCGAAAGTCTTATGTTTAGAAATTTGAAAAAAAAAACATGGTAGTAGTACATATGCTGAACCTTCAATAAAAACTATAACGGTTAAGTAGCCTCTACTAGTTACCGAGTAATAGGCGACGAACTTATAAAATAAAATTTCTTTGATGAAAACTTACAAATGTGATAGTATTTGATATTGGACTCAACTGAAGTATAGAATAAGTAATAACCCGAGGACTGAAGGCATGCGAAGCACAGTAAATACGGAACCCTACATTTTGCGTGGCCCGACACGTACTTGCCCGGTTTTTTTATAAATGTTTAGATATATAGTTACATTTCAAAGGGTAGTATTTAAACCACAGAACACAGAAAGAAGGAGAAATGTAATAAGACCGTTTTTGTACCGGAACCGATGTCGCCACTTACACACACAGTTACATTTTAACACATTCATAGAATAATCTCCGACAGTCACACTCGCACATATCGTAAGCTCGTGATTTGCAGTTCGATTACGAACACAGAAGTAAGAAGTGTATTATAGTGACGGGCACCTAACGAAAAAGGGCGACAAGCATTATCGATAACTTTACCTCTCGATATTTTACAATAACAATTATTACGGACTACAACTATGAACTATACCTATTACCTATTTAATTTTAAATAATTTTTAAAAAAAAAAAATTTTTTTTACCAGTTTTTAGTTTTTATTTATTTTATTTTTTGGAAAATAGTAATTTTTAGTTTCAAACCAATTAAAAGAAAGAACTTTAAAAAAAAATTACATAATAACAAGCGATTTTTTTAAAAACTAATCAAATGAGTTTTTAGGTGAGCTACTTTCCCCTTGAGTTTGATCCAATACTTATGGGACTGGGACACCCTGTACAAGGAATGCACTGTAGTAAAAGTTTCAAATTATTATACTTTCAAAAATTAGAAATACAAAATTATCGATACTAAAATATTCTACTTTTGGCAGCACTACATGGCTTGTGCGACGGCCATTATTACTTTGACAGATCGCGGAAGCTACAAGCGGCGGTACCACGATATTTTCACAACATTGTAATTATCGTTACGTTTGCATTCCATTGTACGTGCATACCGCAAAACATTGAAAAACGCGTATCCAAAACAAGCAATGGACAATATTTGTAACGGAAACGGAAGTATCGACTATGCCGTATATTGTTTAATGATTTCTATGCCTCAAAAATATTTCGTTAATTTGTCATTTATATAGAAAAATATTAAATAATTATACTACCTATGATAAGTAACACCACTATTACTTGAATTTACCGTATCACTGCGATTTTTGAACGTAATCAAAGCACAATCCGGCATTTTTGTTGACATTCACGGACGTATGATTCGCGGAAGCGTTGTTTTGTGAATGACTTAGAACAATCAAGTTCCTGCACATTTGTGCATACAATGGCGACATGCGCCCCGCCCACAAACCATATCTCTTGTATTCTGATATCTGTGATTTAAACCAACTTTGTATCGATTACAACTTATGTTGTCGTATTATATTTTTACGAAATAAAACAAAATTATTTTAAGATATAAATAGCAGTAGGTATATAGCTAGCTATAAGCTGTATGTTCTTAACTTGAGCTTTACAATAAGTTCGTGCCGATTTCAGCTTACAGCAGCGCTCAAGTGTTGGTGAGAGATAGCATGGATTAAATAGGAAATAAAATATCAAGTAAACGAATTCTCTAGCTTTGAAAACGGTACTAATATATATTAGATATTTTCTATATTATAAATTTTTGGCATCAAACAGTCATGTTCAGTTATATTAAATATAAACATTGAATTAACACATTTTATAGACCGAAGTAGTGCCAGTAAACGTATATAATGTAGGTATATCCCAATATATCCTATTATATGTAATACTAGCTATACCCGCGCAAATTCATTTGTGTGTATCCCGCTTTCCCGTGGGAATTTCGGAATGTATTACACCTAAAAGCCTTCCTCTTGAATCACTATATCTATTTTAAAAAACGCATCAAAATCCGTAACGTAGTTTTAAAGATTTAAGCATATATAAGGACAGACAGATCACAGACAGACAGCAAAAGCGACATTTTATACTATGTGAAGATTACAAAGGCGAATTGTGTATGTTTGTTACTTCTTCACGCAATGGCTGGCCATTAGAGCGTGACGTGAAGAAGTAAAAATTTGCCCAGACCAATTTTTATGATATTTGGTATGTAGGAAGGCTGATGCCTTGGATTAACTGGGTTTACAGTGTACCCTTTTACCGAAAAGTATGCAATTCCCGTAGGATTTGGTCAAAAGTCTGATGGTCAATGACGCTTAGCACTTTTATGCACAGCAGCGCCATCTACTTTAGATAGCGCTGCTGTGCATAAATACACACAAACAATTAAAGTTGCTCGGGTTATTAGGTACTTGGAAATATATAATTCAAAGGCTTCGTGTAAAATAACATAGTGCCACGTTTGTCCTTGAACACGTCTATAATAAATAACCTTCATTCTTACATAATTTGGACAATATCGGATAAAAGAGAAACGAATGTAAGAAAAACTAAAGAATATTCGCGATGGAACGCTAACAACGTTCGATTGATCAACAACGATTGTGCCGATTGTTTCCGTTCTCATGGGAATTTCGAAAAAATGATTAATTTATTAACTGTCGGTAACTTACTTGATGCCAAGTTGCACGATCGTGCGAGTTTTTTTCGTGCGAGATATCGAATTTAAAACTTATAGTATGGTCAGCTTGCATGTGGTCACGTACCCGTTCGTTTCTTATGTCATCATCATCATCTGGACATAGACCTCCCCCAAACGTTTCCAATGCTAGCTGCGGCAGGCCTGCATCCAGCGGCTTCCTGCGACTTATTAGGTCGTCTGACCACCTTGTAGGCGGGCGTAGTACGCTGCGCTTTCCGGTACGCCGTCGCCATTCCAGAACTCTTGTCACTTATGTATTAATTATAGATCTCGATTAAAATCTAGATCTTTTATTATAGTTGATCTTTAATTCTATAATAGTCACTTTAGTAGGTAATTTGACGATGAAAATAAAGAAATCTCAGCCCGTAATGAAAATTGAGGTCGCGACAGATGGCTGAAGTTGGTATTTCGTTTCTATTTAAATATTCGATTACGGGTAGATAATTTTCACAAATACGAGTAATAATAAAATTTATTTAATACATAACTAACGTGATTTCACTTGCAGATTGGGAATATTTTATTCAGAGACACCTCCAAAATTTTTTTTACAATATTTTGTTTTATTTACTACTTTTTTGACACATTTTATTTATGCTAACAAAGTGGTAAAATAAAATCTTTTAAAATCTTGCATTGGAATCTGTAGGACAGAAAATTTAAAACAATTTTTTTTCTAACAATCTGTTTTAAATTTTCTATCCTACATACATACCTATTTCCTTTGTTTGTATACAAAGTTTTTTACCTTGATGTTCTTTGTGTTATTTGTTCTACGATAACACATTTATTTGTTCATAGAATACACCTATTTGACAATTAGAATAACCTAGTATGTTCTCGGCTGTATAAATTCCATTGCTTTATTAAATACAAAAGCCATCAATCTTGCCTACTCAGTATTATAATGTGAATTTCTCGTACCTGAAACTTTTACAATACATTTAGCTAAGAGAAATCGTATCACTCTCAAATTACTTAATGTAAATGGGCCTACCGAGGTTTCAGGATAGATTGGAGGAGATTACCATTTCTTGAAAGTTTTGAATGAAGTGTTACCTATTGGATTAAAGTTTATTATTGTTAACGCCCGTAATTCACATGGGGATAAGCAGCGTGAAGAGTAGCCACAAATCGCTTTGTAATTAGCGGTATCACGTTTCCAAATCGAATACAGTCAAGAGCTGCAGGTGGACCTTTACATATTTGACTTTGTACCGTTCTGAAGTTCTATGTCATAAGAGCCAAAATTGTACTACAATTGTAAAGCTCGACGTGCACCTAACTGTACTTGGCTATGATTAGATGTCGACCGAAATATACTTTTTTTTCATTTATTTTTTATTATTGGTTCACTAAACTGGACGTTACACTACAGGTATGACATGAAAAACAAACATAGGCGTAACGTTATTGTGTTCGTCCTTCTAGAAGTGAACACAGCGTGCAAAATAAAAATTACATTTCAATCTGGTACACAAATTGGTACACAAATAAAAAAAGACTAAATTAATAACATACTTATTTTTATCAAGGAGCGACTGCCCTCAGATCTTCACAAGCCATAGTAAAACTCAAATGTTTCTTAGAGGTCAAATCACACGTATTTAGAAAAAAAATTGACTCCATAATGTTTTCTACATTACTTAAATATATTTCACTAGCTGCTGCCCGCGGTGTTACCCGCGTTTATTTTATGCACAGCAGCGCCATCTCTATCAGAATTTTGACCAAATCCATCTCAATCTAGTACCATAGTACAAGCTTAGTTGCTTAGTTTGAGACTAGATGGCGTTGTGTGATTCGTCCAAGAACATTTTATTTATTTATTTATAACTAGCTTCTGCCCGCGGCTTCGCCCGCGTGGCCTAGTAACAATTAGCATATTTTTCTTCAGAAACAAATTCCGGTCCTGCACGGCCCGGTACGGTACGGTTCCATCCGGTCCGGTCGGTCCGGTCAGTCCAGGCCGGTCCGGTCGGTCCGGTCCTGATATGGAACCTAAAAAAAACGGTCCGGTCCGACACGGCCCGGTATGGTGCGGTTCCTTCCGGACCGATCAGGTTTGATCCGTTCCGGTCCGGTCCGGTCCTTATATGGACCCTACATGACAAATTTGGCATCTCTAGACCCAGCGGTTTGGGCTGTGCGTCTTCTCGCAACTACGTTTGCGCATATCTCGCTTTCCCGTGAGAATTTTGAAAAATCCTTTCTTAGTACATCCCTAGACATCGTAAGGAACCTACATGCCAAATTTGGAATCTCTAGACCCAGCGGTTTGGGCTGTGCGTTGATATACCCTCGCAACTTCGTATGCGTATATCTCGGATTCCCGCGGGAATTTTGAAAAAAAACATACACTAAATGGTTAAGTTGAGCAAATCGCCACATATTAGTGAAAACCGCATCCAAATCGGTTCAGCCGTTTCTGAGATTAGCGTGTGCAAACATACATACAAACATACAAACAGACGGACAAAAAAAACGGTCCGGTCCGGTTCGGTCCGGTCCGGCACGGACTCGGTACGGTACGGTTCTTTCCGGACCGATCAGGTCTGATCCGTTCCGGTCCGATCCGGTCCGGTCCGGTCCGGTCCGGTCCGGTCCGGTCCGGTCGGTCCGGACCATATAAGGACCCTACATGCCAAATTTGGCATCTCTAGACCCAACGGTTTCGTCTGTGCGTCCTCTTGCAACTTCGTTTGCGTATATCTCGCTTTCCCGTGGGAATTTTGAAAAATCCTTTCTTTGTACATCCCTAGACGTGGTAAGTAACCTACATGCCAAATTTGGAATCTCTAGACCCAGCGGTTTGGGCTGTGCGTTGATATACCCTCGCAACTTCGTTTGCGTATATCTCGGATTCCCGTGGGAATTTTGAAAAGAAACATACACTAAATTTTAAGTTGAGCAAATCGCCACATATTAGTGAAAACCGCATCCAAATCGGTTCAGCCGTTTCTGAGATTAGCGTGTACAAACATACATACAAACATACAAACATACAAACAGACGGACAAAATTTTACGAAATTCTTGTTCTATTGCTTATTCTTCATCGCCCTAAACAACTTTTTTGGAAATATATTCAATGTACAGACAAACTTTTTTTACACTTTTATTATATTATAGATGAATTTTTATTAACACAACACGTTAAAGATTAAGGACGAGTTTGACCACTCGCTAATAAAGGAACGAGTTGGACAATGGTTTTGTTTGCAAAACCATACAAGAACTGTCAAAAGTCTGTAAGTTTTAACGACGAAATATCTGTACAGGAGTGGTCAAACTGGAACTAAAAGGTGACACACTTCACGACACTATTAAATTAAAACTTCAGATAAAGTTAAACAGTATTGTGTAGAGCATAATTTTTTGTTATACATTTTAATTATTGTTTAAAATTCTTTACAAAAATAAAAATTCGACCCAATATTTCAATAAAATCTGATTACAATGCGATAAATAGGCCAAACAAAGGCATTGAGAATTCGTATTACAGGAAATTAGCTTCGAGACAAACGAAATGGAAAAGGGCACCAAAAATATGGAAAACACTTGGCATTATGATAGGTAGGTATATCTTTTATTGTTTTTTATTTATGTAGGTGTTAACGGCTATTCAAAATGAGCGCCATTTGCTGCCGCTGTGGATTCAGGTACATACCGCGCGTTTGGATCAGGTATTTAGTATCAAATTCCGCAGCAGTTCTAACCTGAGCGGTATTCGCTACCGCTGTGGGAAAAGGTACACACAAGGTGCCGCACAAGTTTTGCTCAGGTAGGTACCTATTTAGTATCAAATTCTACAGTAGTTCTAACCTGAGCGGTATTCGCTACCGCTATTGGTAATGTACATACCGCGCGCTATACTACTCGTGTAGTTAGGTGTGAATTGTAATATGAGTTTTTTCTGCCCCAGATGGTAGCAAACCAATCAATAACACTTTGGTAAGAAAATAAATGTGAATGGAAGAAACCCACTTAAAATGGCATAACCCTATTAAACCGTTTAGACACAAAATCGATTTTAATCGTCTGTATACATAATAATGTATGTACAATCACGTGCAATTTAAATGTGTACAAATGGTTTGTAGATTTACAAATGCAGCGCGGAGGCGGAACCTAAACTCCTCATCGAAACATCGTTCAACGCAGCTGCGTACCCCTCTTTAGTCAAATCCACTCCGCGTCACCCTAATACTTAGATTCAAACAAAAGTATCTACAATTTCATTGAAGCCGATTGTACTTACACAGCAAATTGAAATTTCTCGAATCCTCGTGGGTCTGTAAGCTCTTAAATAATAGCGTTTGAAACAATAAACTCAGATTTGGGATGTCATTTTGGGAAGATTACGGGCCATCTGTAATTTTGTAGGGTGATGACACCGGTTTAGGGGTACACTGATTGTTGCTAGTAAACTTTGTTTTGACAAGTGATCACGTGCCCGATTTGAGGTCTTCATTTCGATGGTAAATTGTCTTATCGTTAACACTTATTATGATACTTCGAATTTATTAGGAATTTCTCTCTCTCTCTCTCTCTGTCGTATCCATCATGTCTGATGATCGTGGTTAGAGGCTGTCATCACGGAGCGGACTCTCTCCCTCGACTCCGGTCTGTGGCAAATTGCACCACACTGTAGAAATCCTAGCTGGTCGAGTCTTTAAATTGATCAGCCCATCGTGCTGGTGATCTGTCTCGTGGTCAAGGGATTTAGTCAAATATAAAAGTACATTATATTAAATGTATCCATACTAATATTATAAATGTGAAAGTGTGTATGTTTGTTTACTCTCTTCACGTCAAAAGTAATGAACGGATTGAGATTATTTTTTTATTGGGGATAGTTTAAGGTCTGGAGAGTTACATAGGCTACTTTTTATCCCAGAAAAACATCTCATTCCCACGGAAAAAAAGTATAACATAATTTTTTCATATTTTTTTTAACGGGGATTATTAAGGTCTGGGGAGTGACATAAGGCTACTTTTTTCTCCACGGTATAAAAAGATTCCCATGGGTAAATTATTGACATTTTCCCTTGACCATGTTTGTGGAGCCGCGGGTAACAGCTAGTAATATTATAAAGAGGAAATATTTGTTTTTTTTTGTTTGTAACGAATAAACTCGTTAACGACTGGACCGATTTAAAAAATTCTTTCTTTCACCGAACGAAACGCGAAACTGCCATACGGAATTATAAATTTTGAACACATTTTGTGACGCGTTTTCTTAAAGATTTTTTCTTTTATAGTGACTATATTGCCGCTAATATTGCTTTATTATAATGGTATATGACAGTCTAGGTATGTGATAATAATATACAATACAACTATTTGAATAAAATAGTGCCACATGTCAATTTCACACCGTCACTCACGTCCACTCCATGGTCAATTAACTTCGTTGTACTGCCTACTCAATTATTGTACGAAAGTGTTAACTACTCTATAATTATAAAACAAACAGTAGGAAGTTGGAATACAGCGGTACTTTTTCTTGTGGGAACACCCATTTGCGTCCCATGACAAAATCTACCTAAGGATAATATTAACATTATGGACCCGAGTCCATAATGTGTTACAGTATAAGTCCGAACTTATACTGTAACACCTTGCAGTATTAGGATTAGTAAGAGTCTTTAGGGGTGAATGCTGTGTATTTTTGTATGAAAGACGACGACGAACACGACATATTGTACCGCGTGGTGAGAAAGTTGCCTAGATGTCGTTTTTAGGGTTCCGTAGTAAACTACAAGGATCCTTTAAGTTTCGTCATGTCCCTCTGGCTGTCTGTCCGCGGTCCAGCGCCTAGACGCTAATTGGTATGTATACTATTAACAATGCTAACAAAGTGCTGGAACAAAATTAAAAAAAAAAAACTTTACATGAGAAATAATGTCATTGTGTCAATTTAAGTGATAAACACAATGTTCAGCAAAACAGCTTCAACAAACTGTGTGACAAACATACATAAATATTTTCAAAAACTTTCACTTTTGAAACAATACAGCAATGCAAATTACCATAGGTAGTTTATTGTGTCAATATTAGGTCGTTTTACCCGGCTATAAAGGCGAATATAATAAGCACCGATTTACGCTGCTCATATCCACTTTAGATTATTCTGCTTATACAAAGTTCTAGCCAAGCTCTAATGACATTACATAAACTATATACAAAGGTTTAGGCTGTTTATAGACTAGAAAACTTGACACCACCACCATCTTGCTATTTTGATTAAATATTTAGATTTTCCAAAATGGAATAGACCATTGTTTCTACAATATTATTTGGACTGTATTAACACAGCGTATTTTATGAATTTTATTGTTTATTTTAATTTTTTTGTCTCCTGTCGGCAAAAAGTGACACGAAGGTGGCAAACAAGCATACGGCCCGCCTGATGGTGAGCATCACCTCAGCCTATAGACGCTTGCAATACCAAGAGTATCGCTCACGCGTTGCCAACCCTCCTAACCTCCTCAAGTGGAGCTCTGGAGTCCTTACTCACCGTAGGAACACAACATGGCCGAGATCAATTCTATTTGGCTACGATCTTCTGTACGGTGGAGGTCCTTCCCCAGACGGGCAGCTATTTGAGCGGATTATCCGCTGTGCCTTACCTCTCTTAAAATAGTCCATTTATAGTATAAATGGACTATTTTAAGATATAAATTTTATACGATTGAATAGATCGCGGTCCATTTAATCTGGTATTTTATAAATATATTCGCCGCCCTTCGCCCGCGTGACCTACCAACGATTAGCATATTTTTTTCAGAAACAAATTCCGGTCCGGTCCGGTCCGGTCGGTCCGGTCCTTAACGAACCTACAATAAGTCTCAAGCAATCTCTTTTTATGGTCCTGAAGTAAATAAGGAACTCTTACAGTTATTTGTCTGACCACGATCCAGCTCTGACGCTTTTTTATGGCATATGGCAAGCTAACAAGGATGCAGTCCCCCTGATGGAAAGTGGTTACCGCCGCCTATTATCAGTAATCATAACTTCAACTATTTTACAGCTGATATCAATGCATTGCCTTCTACAAGTAAGGGAATAGCGTAAGGTAGAGGAAAAGGTATTGTGACCGACGTAAAAATACATATTACGCTCGTCCACAGCCTAATTATACTTATAAAGTAAAATAAACAATATTTTCATATGTACATATCCCTGAAGACATAAATTTGGTTTTTGTCGGGGTGTTAAGTAATACTAAGAAATGGTCAGGAAGAATTCTGGCTTTTTCGAATAGACAGATACTTGAAGACATAAATTTGAGTTTTTGTTGTGTGTTAGTTGATACCAAGAATTGCCAGAAAATAGTTCTACTAACCACATCTGCAAGTAATTCCGTAAAAACCCATTAGTGTAACGCCAATATACCCAAGAAATTTTACGTACAAAAAATCAGGTAGCTATGTGAAACAATGGCAAACAGATTCTAGAAACCTTCGGGACTTGAGGGGAGTGACTTGCCGGAGTGTTCAAAATTGGCGCTAAAAGTTTTACGCCAGCGATTGGTCGAGAAGCTGGCGGGGTTGAGTAAATAGCGAATTGTCGGGCGGGATAGGCACGCGGCAGTGGACGAAGGGTGGCGATTGGGTGAGAGACTGGCGCGAAAGGTTTAGGACGCGCTGTGTAAGGAAATTGGGAGGGTAAAGGATTTAGGCGTCGCGCGGGCGCAGGACGGGGACTCGGGGTTGTTGTTTCGGGGAGTACGGACGCGAGATCGTGAGAGTGGACGGACGTAGTTAAGCGCGCTAACAAGTTATCATTTGCATATACGAAATAACAAGTTTACGAAAATACGGGCAAAGTGTTAAATTTATTTTTAGAGCCACAAGCTAATTCTAAGGTAACCTCGTTTGATACCGTCGAAGTAGGCAAAATCGCGCACCGTTAGAAAATTACTTATAAATTACTAATTACTACGACGGGATATCGCGATTTCGTACGCGTCGAATTACCGCGCGCGAGTGGGGAGCAGTTCAGCAGAAAGAGGTAGAAGATGCAGTCAGGTTGTACACTTTTATGTTCATATTTCTCCTAAATTTTCTGTTATCATTGTGGTGAATAACTTTTATTGGGCCAATTTATATTTCCACTGAGGTCTGAAAACATGTCGAGTATATGTTGGTGTGGCGGAGGTTGGATTTGAAGCTGTTAGGGAGTAACCTGATAGAGTGAGAGAGTTGTATTGCATTGCCTCATTTTAGCACACGCGAAGTCAAATAATAGAACAAACCTTTTACAAAAGGCGTATGGCAAATGCATAGGATGCATGCATGTTAATTTAAGAGTACTGGACACGCATGAACGCAACTAGCGTCACGAAGTATCTCCGCGTGGGGAGTCAGACACAGGATGAGCTCAATAAAACAATTCGTATGGTTTAGTCATGAGTCATGAGTATCTAGTTCAATTACATGTGTATGAGGCATCAGTGAGGCGTAAGCCCGAGGGGGTTGGACTAGTTAGCGCTAGCGTCCTTCCTTCTTCACCGGATGGATTCTGCGGCCTCATTACATGGAACTGGAAAAAATGGCTCTCGCGTATCTATGGCCTGTATGGGTTTTTCACCGACAATGACAATTTTGAGAAAACGGTCTGAAAGGCCGCGCTCTCAGTACGTACGACTAACAAACCTATCATATTTTTTTACCGAAAGATCCACATAGCGCATTTTGTTAAGTTGCCTGCGTTTGTAAGTGCTCCACGGGGCGCTACTTCGTAGTCCAAATTTCTCTTATGCATATGCCTGTACAATTAATAACACATACACGTAAAGTTAGAGGCATGGGTATGAAAGAAGAGAGGAATGATGATATAAGAATTGGGTGATCGGCATGCGAGCGAGGAATAAAAGAGTTAGGATTACTTGTCTTTGTGTCTCGTACTCGAAACTTTGGGCCAATCCCCATCCAGAATCAGAGCTCCGATCATGGAAAACAACGCGTTACTGATGGTACTTATACCATGCTCTTTTTCTCGTTCGCCTCGGAAAGTCTTTATTCATAACAATTCCTACATACAATAACTTGATACTTGATATCCTATTTCACGTATGATGTGTTTCCATGAGAGGAATTATTGATTTACCCGGCCTCCCGGTAGGGGTCTTCCTAACTTTTACAAACAATTGTGTATCGCAGGGCCTATATTCTAGAAATTAAAACTCCATGATCACGTATAAATACTCGCTGCAAAACTGATTTCATATGATCAACCGGCGAGCGATGGCAACGGCGGAGCACGCTGCATATACTAAAGCGGACACGACGACATTGAGACGGCGGTGAATCGAGCGTCTAGTAGGGGGCGACGCCGCGGCACAACATATACAAAAGATAAGTTGCACGTTCTTTCCTTCTTCTCTCTCTCTCCGAAGTTTTGCATTGTTTGCCAAATTTGTGATTAGGTTGTAGGTAAAAGCGGACAAAATCGTAATATACTTTCACGACACAATGTATGGGTCCTTATTTAGGTAAATTGACGATCACGATCATTGGCCATTTTAATTTAATTATACGTAAGACGTAGCGTGAGTTTGATTAGGGGTGGGGGTGTCCACAGTGGTGCCGTGACCAGGATGTATGTCATAAAATCTTGAGTTATTTTAACTCAAGAACATATATAAAAGAATATGGGTTACTATGGTTAGAGTAAAGTTACTACGAATAAAGTAAAGTATATATGTATAACTAGCGAAGGCCGCGCAAATTCGTTTGCGTGTGTCCCGTAGGAACTTTTAAATTTTTCTCTCAGTAAGAACCATCCTTGCACCCCAAGGTATTAGCGAAATCGGTTCAGCCGTTCTCGAGATTTGCGCTTAGCAACACATTCATCGATTTATTTTTATATTATAGATAATGTTAGTTGAAATGATCTGACACTAGCTTAAGCCAAAATAGGTAGAAGTTTATTATGTTCGAAGTTCAAATCCAGGTGGTGCTAGAATAGAGCGCTTTGGAAACACCGGCCTTTGCCAATCCGCATTGAAGCAGCGTGGCGGAGTGTGCTCTAGTCGCCTTCGATTGAAGGGAGACCCGTACTAGAATATACTCAACATAAAATACTTAGGAGGCATACGACATATGCCCTATGTAATATTTACTCACACATAACTTATAGATAGTTTTCTATGTAGGTTGCGGGAACAATTTTAAATCTATAAAATTATGTTGGATGTGCAAAATGTAGGGAAAACCGATAGTGTGTACCTAGAGTTAGTTAAAATAAAAGATAAAAAAGGGGCTGCGTTAACAATGAGTTCGTTTGTAGCAATTACCAAAAACTAAGGAAATATCGACACAATGAGGATGGCACACGTGCAACTTTATTATCTCCGGTCTTTGTTTTATATTTATTGGTTCCGATGTTTAGAATTTTTATCTGTATTGTAAACTTTAACAAAGCAATATTGTAGGGTTTTCTATTCCGTTTGCTTTGTGCAGATGCGGCGGGATTTTTACTTAAAAATAGATAATACAATCTATTAAACAGTATATTTAAATTGTTATCTTACTTGTTTATAAATTTTATTTGTTTTGTTGAAATAGTAAACGCTCACAAAACAATACACATAGATAGGATTGATATTTTCTAGTTAAATGCCTTGTGCACGTGTGGGCCGCAGGCTTAATAATAGGAGTAGATTACTATCTATGCAAGTCTAAATCTATTGTTTAGATGTAGTAGTGTAGTGCCGACAAAATATAATTTTATTGAAAAAAAAAAAGATACAACCGCGAGCTCGATCCTCGCGTTAGAATTTTATTGTTTAAAGGAATCAAATAAAATTAGTAAAGTGAGAAAACATATGCTTCAAGCTAAGAAAGGTTAATCGCGAGTTCGATTCTCGTGCCGAGTTTTGTCCCGTAAGGAAATTGAGTATAATGATTAGTTGCGTAGGGGCGTGAGAAAGTCTAGTCTGCTCACTAATACGGTTCGATCGACCCTCGTGTTAGATATGTATTTATACGCTAGGGGTAGTTGGTGTTACATTATTAAGTTTTGCAATGATACTGTGCTTCTTAAAACGAAATTCCAGGTTGTTGGGGAAATAAAAGTCATCGTCGGGAGTGCGCGGCCAAGGCGTCTCGTGGTGATTAAGGCGCTATTGCAACGGGTGACAGAATTAGCGATCACCTCGACCTGTATACTAAAGATAAGTTTTATACATGATATCATTTTTGTCGGTTTAAAAGATTTTTATGCATGTTGTGATCGTTGTTGCAACTTGCAAAGGGTTTTGATGGAATTTCCTTATTATTTTAATAACGTGCATATCGTTGAAATGGTTGGTTTTAGAAATTACCGTTGAGAGTATTTCAATAGAGACAAAATTTTAATAGGTACCGCGTTTAAGGTATAAAGTATGACAAATTGATTAAGCAGGAAATGAAACGAAATGTAGAACGTGTACGAGAAGGTGTTAGGTAGTGATATACTCGCGGGTTAAATCCTTCACTGTGTTCACCTCTTCGGGTTATTGTTTTTAGTTGATAGTACTAAATAATTTAATTATAGATATTAATCACGGCATTTAGGAAATAGGGGCGCGGCTACTAAGCATATGGCATTTAAGTAAATAAAATAGTTCTTGAGGAGATTTAGCTTATCGCCGAAATCAAAATCTGATTCCACTTTAGCACTTACAAATAGGTCGAAAAATATGTCCACTTAAAACATTCCTGATATTAATTTTGCCGGGCGAGAAATAAATTTAAGGCCGCTGTCATCATAAAATTTTATTGAAACAAAAAAAAACATGGGTTCGATTCCCAGAAAGTTAAAACGACTCTTAAGGTTTAATCTTGAGTGGTTGAAAGAAATGCAAACATGCTGGGGTTAAAATAACGTTTTCGAAAAAAAAAATATCTGAAGGAGTGAAAAAAAAAATGTTTTCGTATACAACGCAACAATAGTACCACATGTGTACAACTGCCACGTTAGGATTATTGATGTATTTAGAGTAGACATGTACAAGTATGTATTAAGTTATAGTTGAATTTAATTTTGCGTTGTTATGGGGAAGATAGATATGTTTACTACTGACCGATTCTCGTTAATTATGAGTGAGATACAAGGGGGTTAAATTTCTAGAAAGATAGTGTGGTTTTGGGATTTTACACTAGATCACATTGATAGTTATCTTACAGTAATTAACAACTATCAGTATCATGTAGTTCCAAGGTAATGATAATCTAAGGTAAAACCGTTAACTTGTCTCGAACTAAAATGAGCAGACATATTTTTGCTAAAATTTCGTCGACATAATTCAGATATTACTTATTTGCAAGTAAACCGCACGTAATGTGAAAATTCTAGGGGCGTGTAGTTTTACTACATATACAATTTATGCAGCATTTCAAGGGAATGAAAATAATTAGGTGTGCATAGCATTTTGAGAAGTTTCGATTACTTCTGTAAATTTTGTTGGGAGGTTACTGAATGTGGAGAAAATCAAATAGTATTTTGTTTTGAAAGGGTTTCTATCGTAGGGGCGAAATCGAGACGTGATTGAAATGTGACAGTTAAATTAGGCGGTACCAGGGATAGGTACAATTGAATCAAGATTTCCTTTTAATCTTATGATTTGGAATTCGACCATCATAGGGGCGTGGTCTTTCAGGAAACAATCCTGAAGTTAATGATTTTATTGAATTAGGCAACGTTGGAGGTACAAGGTGGAAGGAAACCCATCTCTTCGATTGAGGTGAAGCTATTGTTATTTGATAAATGTTGGCTGCGGTGGAGTTTATATCTACCAGTTAAGTCGCAACTAGCTTTGCTCGTAGCAAAGTTTTATTGGGGTAATAACATGTGATAGACTCAGTTTCGGGAAAATCGAACTATAGTACGAATTTTGGCGCCATCTATTGGCCAACACATGTCGTAAAATTAATAGGTTTTGGAGATAGAATCTTACATTTATAGTAAATAAACATTTAACTGTTGGACAAGCAAGCGAGAACATTACATTTCAGATATTTGTAAGGGTTTGAGGATTAGGCAAGCAAGCGGGCATGTGGATATACTCAGTTTTGCGGTTATAACTATCCAGTTAGGGCTAAGAATTAAGTTTGTAGGGATTAGAAGATAGTATGATAGGAGTATTGGAAGAGTTTCCATGGTTAGGCGGGGAATTACCGATGTGATACAATCTTACTAGGAAAACCACCGCAAGGGCAGCTAGTAGCGTTACTAAAATAATCCAATGGGAATTTATAAAAGAACGTGAGACATTAGAGTGGGATGTCATAAGGGAACGTATGAGTTTCCAACATGAATCGGAACCGTAATTTCAGACTGAAGATTTAAGGGTCTTTAATAGGTTTATATACTAAATGAACCAGGATAAGATAGAAGAGAGTTGTGCGGGTACGTCTTTTGGCGATCCGGTAGGCGGTCATAGTGGCAATGGATGAGATATGTCGTGGCTAATTATGTTTTCCGGGTTAGAGAGAGGAGAGTACGTGTAACTTTTGTAGGTTGTTTAAAACTTTGGCTGTGTGTTATCGTGGTTTGCAGTTGTGCGATTATGTTTTGTGTTAACAGTATTGAGTTGCTATTCTTGCGTGCTGTGTGGTGACAGCACAAAAGAATATCATCACCCCCTCTCTTTCCCGTGGGTGTCGTAAGAGGCGACTAAGGGAACGTAGTAGAGAATGGGCAGCAGCATTCTCGTACTTCAAAATATATAACCAGCTTAAATGCGCTCGCCGGCCGGCTGGCGAGTATTGACGAAACGGCGGCCTACGTTCAGACGGTAGATATTGACAGGCTAACTAGAATTTCTTGGCTCATGTCATAAATTAATAGGTTTTGGAGATAGCAACGCCGTGTGGCGCCGCCTAAGATAGGGAAGGTTAATACATTTTCCATTGAGATGAGATAATTTCACGAGATGAAGGACGTAAGTTTATGCTTAAGAAAATCATATCAGAAATCAGCCGCTTAGTCGGGCGTGGAAAAGTAACCAACAAGCAAGCGGGCGTGGCCATGAAGGAGATTTTACATTTATAGTTCTGTTAATAAGGATTTAATATTTTGGACAAGCAAGCGGACATACATACAGGGTGTTGATTTAGTTAGTTGCGATATTTTTGGAAGCGAATCCACGGATGATTCTGAGCACAGTTATGTAAAAGGAAACATCATTCTAGACTTTACAACTCAATTGCATAAATTTTGTCGAATTCGCCTGCGTTGCGCACAATACATTTCATATTATGAATTCACTACTTATGGAAGGGTACCGACACCGCCTGTCTGTATGCGGCGGTCACTGCCTCCTCAAAGGAAACGCCGGAGGAAAATCAGGGAAAGTCTTCGACCATAATGGTGAATTGTAATTTTCATAGAAAACACTACATAGGTCGAGATTCCCGAGATTACATTTATTAACTGACACTACTGTCAGCGGATTCGCTTCAAACTGTCGAGCAGTTTCATAAAGGTGGCCAGCGAATATTGGCGGGGTCCATTCTGTGCGCAGATAGAGAATTATTCAAAAAACCTCTCAGATCTTTGTAAGAAAGAAAGCTTACAGGAATCTGGTTACGGCCTTTAAAATAAAACCGATGAATTTTTGCGTCTCTTACGATTTTCTATTCAAATATTGCAGATGGCTATATCAACACCTTGAAGACACGACCTTACCTTTATATAGGTTTAAAATTTAGGCAAGCAAGCGAACCAGCGGATATATTATTCAATTTTACGTTAAGAAATTAGTAAAGGTTAAGAGATGGTTTTATTAGGTTTGGAAGATGTATTTGGGAGGTTAGTCACGGTAATACTAATTCCATTATACTATCATTACGTCCATCTCTTCGATTGAGGTGTTTATTTTTTATGTCACGGTAATACTAATTCCATTATACTATCATTACGTCCATCTCTTCGATTGAGGTGTTTATTTTTTATTTTTATGGGAACAACAAATGATGGTCGGAAATAAAAATCCAATAGGAGACTAGTTAGAGCTGGCAACATGTATGTGTAAGCTCGTAAGATAAGAGTTGAATGGATCTAAGTGAGAATTTTAAGAATATTGAATGAGAGTCAAATGGGAGAGTGTTGTGTCGGTTCGACCCTGGCGAACGTTGAGGAGAGTGTTGGTTGTAGTATCCAAATGGAATTGCATTTATGTTTAGAGACCACAGTAATAAAAACGTAATAGCGATAGCCACCTGTTGTTATTGCTTGGTTAGTTGAGGGTATTACTGTGAGATCACCAGGTTTTCCTATTGTGAATTTACCGAAATTTTCCTTTTTCAAATTAAAACCTCGGAAAATTCAAGGGGCGCTCTGTGACCGACGTAAAAATACATATTACGCTCGTCCACAGCCTAATTATACTTATAAAGTAAAATAAACAATATTTTCATATGTACATATCCCTGAAGACATAAATTTGGTTTTTGTCGGGGTGTTAAGTAATACTAAGAAATGGTCAGGAAGAATTCTGGCTTTTTCGAATAGACAGATACTTGAAGACATAAATTTGAGTTTTTGTTGTGTGTTAGTTGATACCAAGAATTGCCAGAAAATAGTTCTACTAACCACATCTGCAAGTAATTCCGTAAAAACCCATTAGTGTAACGCCAATATACCCAAGAAATTTTACGTACAAAAAATCAGGTAGCTATGTGAAACAATGGCAAACAGATTCTAGAAACCTTCGGGACTTGAGGGGAGTGACTTGCCGGAGTGTTCAAAATTGGCGCTAAAAGTTTTACGCCAGCGATTGGTCGAGAAGCTGGCGGGGTTGAGTAAATAGCGAATTGTCGGGCGGGATAGGCACGCGGCAGTGGACGAAGGGTGGCGATTGGGTGAGAGACTGGCGCGAAAGGTTTAGGACGCGCTGTGTAAGGAAATTGGGAGGGTAAAGGATTTAGGCGTCGCGCGGGCGCAGGACGGGGACTCGGGGTTGTTGTTTCGGGGAGTACGGACGCGAGATCGTGAGAGTGGACGGACGTAGTTAAGCGCGCTAACAAGTTATCATTTGCATATACGAAATAACAAGTTTACGAAAATACGGGCAAAGTGTTAAATTTATTTTTAGAGCCACAAGCTAATTCTAAGGTAACCTCGTTTGATACCGTCGAAGTAGGCAAAATCGCGCACCGTTAGAAAATTACTTATAAATTACTAATTACTACGACGGGATATCGCGATTTCGTACGCGTCGAATTACCGCGCGCGAGTGGGGAGCAGTTCAGCAGAAAGAGGTAGAAGATGCAGTCAGGTTGTACACTTTTATGTTCATATTTCTCCTAAATTTTCTGTTATCATTGTGGTGAATAACTTTTATTGGGCCAATTTATATTTCCACTGAGGTCTGAAAACATGTCGAGTATATGTTGGTGTGGCGGAGGTTGGATTTGAAGCTGTTAGGGAGTAACCTGATAGAGTGAGAGAGTTGTATTGCATTGCCTCATTTTAGCACACGCGAAGTCAAATAATAGAACAAACCTTTTACAAAAGGCGTATGGCAAATGCATAGGATGCATGCATGTTAATTTAAGAGTACTGGACACGCATGAACGCAACTAGCGTCACGAAGTATCTCCGCGTGGGGAGTCAGACACAGGATGAGCTCAATAAAACAATTCGTATGGTTTAGTCATGAGTCATGAGTATCTAGTTCAATTACATGTGTATGAGGCATCAGTGAGGCGTAAGCCCGAGGGGGTTGGACTAGTTAGCGCTAGCGTCCTTCCTTCTTCACCGGATGGATTCTGCGGCCTCATTACATGGAACTGGAAAAAATGGCTCTCGCGTATCTATGGCCTGTATGGGTTTTTCACCGACAATGACAATTTTGAGAAAACGGTCTGAAAGGCCGCGCTCTCAGTACGTACGACTAACAAACCTATCATATTTTTTTACCGAAAGATCCACATAGCGCATTTTGTTAAGTTGCCTGCGTTTGTAAGTGCTCCACGGGGCGCTACTTCGTAGTCCAAATTTCTCTTATGCATATGCCTGTACAATTAATAACACATACACGTAAAGTTAGAGGCATGGGTATGAAAGAAGAGAGGAATGATGATATAAGAATTGGGTGATCGGCATGCGAGCGAGGAATAAAAGAGTTAGGATTACTTGTCTTTGTGTCTCGTACTCGAAACTTTGGGCCAATCCCCATCCAGAATCAGAGCTCCGATCATGGAAAACAACGCGTTACTGATGGTACTTATACCATGCTCTTTTTCTCGTTCGCCTCGGAAAGTCTTTATTCATAACAATTCCTACATACAATAACTTGATACTTGATATCCTATTTCACGTATGATGTGTTTCCATGAGAGGAATTATTGATTTACCCGGCCTCCCGGTAGGGGTCTTCCTAACTTTTACAAACAATTGTGTATCGCAGGGCCTATATTCTAGAAATTAAAACTCCATGATCACGTATAAATACTCGCTGCAAAACTGATTTCATATGATCAACCGGCGAGCGATGGCAACGGCGGAGCACGCTGCATATACTAAAGCGGACACGACGACATTGAGACGGCGGTGAATCGAGCGTCTAGTAGGGGGCGACGCCGCGGCACAACATATACAAAAGATAAGTTGCACGTTCTTTCCTTCTTCTCTCTCTCTCCGAAGTTTTGCATTGTTTGCCAAATTTGTGATTAGGTTGTAGGTAAAAGCGGACAAAATCGTAATATACTTTCACGACACAATGTATGGGTCCTTATTTAGGTAAATTGACGATCACGATCATTGGCCATTTTAATTTAATTATACGTAAGACGTAGCGTGAGTTTGATTAGGGGTGGGGGTGTCCACAGTATAGAAAAGGAGTTCTAAGCAGAGAAGGGGAGAGCGGTAATTTGTATATGTACAGAAAATCCGTGCGTACGGAGTTGCGGGCTCAGGCTGGTATGTCATAATTCCATATCTTAAGATAAATAAAATTATGATTACAGTATCTTTGTCGCACGACACACTTTATTCTATTACATATTAAGATACTGTGTTTCATATTATTCTGTAAAGAAATATTTCTGTCTCGAAAATATGGAATTATATTAGCTGGGAATTGACGTACGCGTACCATATAATAATTTTAGTAATTCCCAAGATATTTTCGTATAACCAGTAAATGTGACATAAATACATTTATAAACACTGCTTCTTTTATTATAGAAAATAATATTAATTAACGGAGGAATTGAAATGTTTTAATTATTTTTTTCTTCTTCCTACCTTTTTCCCACTTTACGTGGGTTCGATACAGCATGTTAACATTAGAATGCATGATTTTTTTACATCGTGTCAAATTAATATTATGGGGTTCCATTAGTGTCTTGATAATAAATGATAAAAATAACAATTAAAATATGTATTTACTGTACCAGATATTATGGTACAGTATGCCCTTGTAGGGATCTTTTCCATTTCGTCATCTCGACCATAACATCCTTCTCTACATATCATCCTTCACACAATCAATCCAACTATGGTGTTCCCCTACTTCTTTATCCTCCAACTTTCATGTCCTTTCTGACGACATTCCCTTGTTCCCATACAATCCCAATCCACTCAATCAAACGATAAGGCGTTTAAATTATTGCCATAAATAAACAATTTTAATTTGTTTTCCTATTTAATGCCAAATTAATTATAATTTGGTGTTAAGAATATTATTTTAATAACGCCTTAATTTCTACGTCACCAACTGTAAACAAAGTTTGAGGGGTTGACGTCGTCTGTTTTTGAAGTAAACATCTTGAGCCGGACGACCTTTTGGTAAACAAAATATAAAACTAAATAATTTAAAACGATGATTATGAAGAACTAAATTATTTCTTTTGGTGGTTTTTTAATAGGCTTCAACTTTTTTTTACTTGAAAAAAGTCGAAAACATATTATTAAAATAAAATTGGAAATCGTTTTTAGTGTAAAAAAAAACATTTACCATTAAAGAGATATAAACCCATCTTGGTATAACTATCTGTATTGGACATTAATACCTATTTTTATATATTTTTTATTGTCAAGACCAATTCATGGAGAAACAATTGCCTAACGATTTAGTTAGACTGATTTTTTACATGCTACAATGAACGTGGGACTAGGGACAAAGGAATATCAAAGACGTTAGGCTTCCAAATCTATAACTCACAAAACGAAACAAAGCAGTGCTGCGTCACGCCGCACCGCCGTCACGGTGCACGGTGCTAGACGAAGCGAGGCACATGGGCAAGTTCTGAAGCGAAATTAAACGCGAAGCTCAAGACTGACCGGGATGGAGAGTCACCTGTGAACGCCCTCTGCCCCATTCAGGGGACTTAGGATCATAAGTCAAGTAGGTAAGTCAAGTTATTTACTTAAATTATCAAGCGGAAATTTTAACCAATTCGTCGTTTCAAATACGAATGAAAAAAAAATTAATCTTGACCACAAAATATTTTAGATCTATTTTTATTTTCACCGCTCCCAGACCGTCTCATAAACCATTTCCCACACTGACATTGATATTCAAAAAGGGTTTTAATATTGAGGGTCGCAATTTCACTTCTCCAAAGTTGTGGAGATGGCACCTGATTGTGGCTGTCGGATATAAGTTATTCCAAGGTTGAATTTAAAAGGCATTTTTTCCTTAAGATTTAAGGATTCACAGATAAATGAGTTCAATTTATTTGATCTTCCCTCTGATCTTGAATTTTAAGGTCCAAGTTCTTTTAAGTCTTTAATAACTTTATTTATTTTTAACAAGCTTTCATTTTCATCAGTATTTCGTAATAAATGGTCAGGCAGACCGGAATAAAATGATGGTGAGGTGATATAAGAAAATAAAAAAGTGTTTCTTGTACATAAGTAACATAAAGTTAAGATACGTTGTCTGCGATGAAAATAAATTGAACAAACTGCGACTGTTGTGAAACAATAAAATGTTTATTATATTCTAGACGTGAAATAAGTAACTTAGTACCTTTGGGTTGTAAAATTTGATTTTGTATAGTGCTGCAATCTGTGACTGGATAAATTTCAAACTATATTCTCATCCGTTAATATAAATCAGATTATCTATGTGCCATTCAATCTCAAGGACAGCAAACAAGAAATACAATAAAATATATATTTAGTTTTTTTGTAATCATTGTGACAGTTTTCTTAGATACCTATAATATAGAGTTCTTCTGTTGTGACATATTAGAACATTGTATTGAAAGATCAGAAATAGAAGTCAGGCACCACGTTAGTGATAACATATTCTGAATGCACAGAGCAGAAAAAAAACCTATCCTATACTAAATATGAACTCTTACAAGTATCAGACAAATCTCTAGAAAATCACTTACGGTATCGTTCAGTCATCGAGTACGTATCCCTTCCGTTCAGTAAAGACATTCTAACTGAAACATACAACGAAGGAACTGAGATCGCTGAATATGGTGTTGTAAAAGACAGAATTGGTAGTGTCCCTTGACAAGAGAGCACAACTCTCACTGTGAATATAGAGAGATACATTGTAGATACAACTGGCGTACAAGCTCTAAGTCAAATTACGAATGCAGTGCTTGAAGTCGTAAAAGTCAATCGCGTTGTCTGTTACCTTATATTTTATTCAAAAGGCTATGTTGCAGACTGTTATTGATCGATACTGTGTTGTCTAAATTCATTGCATTTCCAAGTACCCAAACTAACTTCTCTCGTGTCGCTGTCAAAATGTTATGTCAACGAAAAGCAATTTTTTAAGTTACTTTCAGCTTTTATTTCTCAGATACCTTCTTCTTCTTCTAAGCTCAAGACCTTTGCTCTTGTCTGTGTAGCAGCCGTCATTTTTCTCTCTCTTGTTCCAGCTCTTTCACCTCTTTATAAGATTTCTCAAATACCTAATTGAATATAAATCTTTTAGTCTTTTTTTGGGTGGCTAGTTGCGGGTCTAAGTTTGGGTTAACCTATGTCAAATAAAAAAAAACAAATTCTTATAAGAACTAAAAGAACTGTCCATTTTGACAGATAAGCTATTGGTAAATGGTGAAATATACCACAATCAAATTAATTTTATTTTATTTAAATTCATTTGACTTGACTAGTCATCGTTTACTACATTGTAACATAGACACATCAGCATAACGCTGCTCGTCTATAACTATTAATAACTAACTATCTATATATCTATAATATCTATCTATCTATCTATAATATAATAAAAGTGTTAAAAAAGTTTGTCTGTACATTGAATATATTTCCAAAAAAATGGTTTAGGGTGACGAAGAATAAGCAATAGAACAAGAATTTCAAAAAATTTTGTCCGTCTGTTTGTATGTATGTTTGCACACGCTAATCTCAGAAACGGCTGAACCGATTTGGATGCGGTTTTCACTAATATGTAGCGATTTGCTCAACTTAACATTTAGTGTATGTTTCTTTTCAAAATACCTACGGGAACGGGAATAACGGGACTGAACGTGTAAATCACTGACTACTGAAGGGATTATAATGAAATTTGGTTCACGAGTAGAATTTAATCTGGAGTAACACATAGGGTATTTTTATCCCGAAATTCCCAGAGGAACGGGAATAATGAGACTGAACGTGTAAATCACTGAATCATTACGTGTTCTGAAACTGCAAGTGCTAGAAGTTTCTCAAACCGCTGGGTCTAGAGATTTGGCATGTAGGGTCCTATAAGGTCCGGACCGACCGAACCGGACCGTACCGAGTCCGTGCCGGACCGGACCGAACCGGACCGGAACGGATTTTTTTTCTGAAGAAATATATGCTAATTGGTATGTAGGTTCCTTATCAGTACCAGACGGACCGGACCGGACCGAACCGACTGGACCTGATCGGACCGGACTATTTATATAAAATTCAAAGTCCTGACTGACTTAACTTATATCAACGCACAGCCCAAACCGGTGGTTCTAGAGATTCTAAATTTGGACTGTAGGTTCCTTACGACGACGACGTCTAGGGGTGTACTAAGAAAGGATTTTTCTAAATTCCCACGGGAAACCGAGATTTACGCAAACGAGGTTGCGAGGGTATAATAATATCAAATTTGGCATGTAGGTTCCTTACGACGTCTAGGGATTTTATTTTATTTTATTTTATTTTATTCGGAAAACTTACAGCTAAATTAACAATATATATTTAACAAATAATAACTAAGAGCTAATAACAAGTTTTCACTACTAAATGACAGTATATACTCCGTTTAGGTATAATTTTCTTTTCTTTGGGATGTAATAAGGGATAAGGGAGGGATGTAATAAGAAATAATTTTTCAAAATTTATTTTTAACAGGAAAGCGAAATATACGCAAACAAAGTCGCGAGGGGACGCACAGCCCAAACCGCTGGGTCTAGAGATGCCAAATTTGTCATGAATGGTCCTTATAAGGATCGGACCGACGGGACCGGACCGGACCGGAACGGATCAGACCTGATCGGTCCGGAAGGAACCGCACCGTACCGGGCCGTGCCGGACCGGACCGGTTTTTTTCTGTAGGAAAATATGGTAGTTGGCATGTAGGTTTCTTATCAGGACCGGACCGACCGGACCTGACCGGACCGACCGGACCTGATCGGACCGGATGGAACCGTACCATACCGGGCCGTGCAGGACCGGAATTTGTTTCTGAAGAAAAATATGCTAATTGTTACTAGGCCACGCGGGCAAAGCCGCGGGCAAAAGCTAGTTAATAATAATAATAATTGTTCTTATGATACGAAATAAAATGTAGTAGACAAAATATTAAATATTTAAAACTCATTTACCTACAATAGCAGCTACTTTGCTCAAAAAGGAAAAAAACTGGGATGATTATATGAAATGAAAGATATACAGCTATGTTAGTTTTTAAAGTTTAAAAAGGCCAACGATCACGCGATACAGACAGACTGTTCGTAAATTGTCTTATATCACGAATAACTGTAATAGGTAATAAAGTGCAATTGTCTTATTATATTGTACATTCAACAAAGGAAATAGGTATACACGGTAGAGAATTAAGAACAAAGGTTTTAAACGAATAATGTATGCATCGTTGAAGCTTTATAATTAAATAGTACAGTCAAGAAAATAAGGGTTAGAGAATCAGAGCAAGTATTTGATGCTAGTAATAATGTGGACTTCTGTAGTTGGGATGATGATAATGAAAGTAATAAATACAAGCGTATGAGAGTGCGTGACAATTTATGAATACTATGGATTTTTTTATTATACCACAAAGGTGGCAAACAAGCATTCGGCCGGCCTGATGGTAAGCCGTCTCCGTAGCCTATAGACGCTTGCAATACCGGAGGTATCACTCACGCGTTACCAACACTCCCAACCCCCCCAATTGGAGCTCTGGAGACCTTACTCACCGTAGGAACACAACATGGCCTAGACCAATGTTATTTGGCTACGATCTTCTGTATGGTGGAGGTCCTTCCCCAGGCGGGCTGCTCCGATTTGAGCGGATTATCCGCTGTGCCCTACCTCTCTTAATTGGTAATTGGTAAATAAAAATTCGTGTAGATCCTGTGGTATTTATTAAGAAAACTTGAATCGTAATTCACTACATGCAATGTAGGACTGTATAATACGAATATTATGACAATAAAGTAAGTAATCATTTAAAAGATAATAATGGTCTTGTAAATGAATACATATTGCAGAGCCTGTGTAGTGCTTTCTATTTGGAAAATTCTAAAATGATGATTAAACTTAGTCGATATCATTTGATGACAATGATATTACCCAGCTCACTTGTAGTGTAAAACAGGTTAAAACCATAAAGCAGTTTAAGACCATAAAACAATTTCTGGGACATAGGCGTTCATTACCTACCGTAATTGTACGAGCGATGAAACTTTGGACCTTATTATCCCTGAGTGAAAAGCGGTCAGATGCAATATCCCCTAAATAGAGGTAAATTTACAAACGAAAATTCAGTATAGGGACAAAATATTTAATAAGTTATAAAATTAGATAACTATCTCATCTCGTCTCATCCACGCTGCAGTTACATTTTGTTGCGCAACAGAATACAACACGATAACATTAGATAACATTCTTCAACTTTTATGATTTTTCAATAACTTTTTGCTATAGGATGTTGCCCACTAACACTTGGAAACGTTGCTCCACAAAGAGTTTTTCACCAAAGCGGAGAGAAGAGGAGATGTCTAATTTTTCTAAAGAAACTTGTGCCGCACGCAAGCAAGCGGGCGCCGGCACCCGAACGTAGTTTTGTATAGCCGAGCGGCGCATCTCCGGCGGAGAGATGTCTAATTTTTCTATACAATCTCCCGCTCGGCGGCGCCCGCTTGCATGCGTGCGTGCGGCACAAGTTTCTGTAGAAAAATTAGACATCTCCTCTCCTCTCCGCTTTGGTGGAAACCGGGCCTAACTGCGGTATGGATTCACGATGTTATAAAGTTTAGGGATACATTTATGCAGATAAAAAGTAAATAATTGGGAATCAGACTGGGAAGTAAATACTGTTTTGATATTATTATTTTTTCATAGTTTTTAATATTTTTGATTTCTATATTTGTTTATGTAGGTATTTTTCATTGTGCCTATGTACTGTTTGATCAAACTGAAATTCATATTTCTTCATACCAATTCTAATTAAATTTGATCAAATTTCGCTACACACGTTCATGCAAATTTGATCAAACTGTTTGATCATGCCTGTTTGATCAAATTACTTGAACGTGTGTGGGCCCCATAACCAATTTTTTTTGAGCCGTCTTGGTTCCACTTCTCTCTCTTTAACTTCCTCATCTATCCTTTTCAGGACTCTATTGTTATAAATGTAAAGTTTTTATCTTATTGTAAAATATTGCTCGAAAATCTCCAAAGTGCCTTCATTATTTTGGGGCGCAATAAAAGTGTCGTAGGGGCGCCCGGCAATTTTTTATGATACCGCATCGTTTGACCCTGTTGACCGAACTAGCGCGCGAGGGTGTCATCTGCAGTTATGATATATTCTCAGTTTTTCTACAATACTTAAGTTTATAAATATTTCGGAGCATTTTGTGACGTGTAAAAAGTGTAGTTCCTCTTTTTCCTTTCGTGTCAATAACTCAATTTATAATAAAAATTAGTGTTAATAGTTGTCACACACTACTAGCAAGATGTTCAGCCAGTAAGACATTGTCTGTGGTCTTCCACAAATCAGGTACAGTCAGTTGGACAACCCGGACAGGATAGGAGATAGTTTCCCTAAATTGATGAGTCGAGGGCTCGAGGCTGCTTGTTCGGTTGTTTGTGAATAGTTGGCTAATCTTGTAATGAAAACAGTTTCAATCAAGCCGTTAAACTATCTCGTACGTTTTACTTTTTTGTATGTGTTAGTTCGAAACTTGATTGCGGGCCAAATTAGTAATAGCTGACTATTATTTTGGCCTACAGTTTGTTTGTCTACTTGCTTCCTAAGCTGCGTGGCACGCGTGTAAACGCAGCATAAAATTGAGTTCAAGTAACTCATGTCAACGGCTCTACGGAAATGACTGGGTGTGGTTGCAAACACCATTAATATTCCTCGAATAATAGTAATAATTACATTCAAGCTGTATTACGGTTATAGTGGAAAATGGCTTAATCGAAGGGTATTTGCATAATAACCCGTTTTAGAACGCTATGGAACATTTTTCATTTAGAAGTAAGATCGTACTGGTATTGCTTTAAAATGTTCCTGTACAGAGCTTAGTGGAAGGATCATTAGTAATGCACTTGTATTTTGCTAAAAACCAAACTAGAGGCAGTTACTATTGTGGTGGACGCTGTCATAACGGACCATCAGCCAGTTGTGCTAGCACTTTCCTCTGCATTACATTCTCACACTTCTCGTAAATTTGTCAAAATTGATCACGCACATCTTTATACTGACATAGTAACAACAGACTTTTCTCCTATTCTAAATACTACAGACCCTAATACTGCTGCGTCACTTTTTGTGAAGACCTTAAGAAATTGCATAGAACTTAACTCTAAAACAATCTATCAGCCATGTCGAAGGAGACCACTTAAGCCGTGGATTACCACAGGCTTATTACGATGTATGCGAAATCGCGATAACTTGCACTTGAAACTCAAAGCAGATCCTAATAATATCACCCTGTCGATTACCTATAAGAGATATCGTAACTTTTTAAACAACCTTATTAAAAAGTAAAACGAGTTCACGATAGGGAGGAACTCAAAAAAGCGGGTACTAATTCAAAAAAACTTTGGGAGGCCATACGCAATGTAAGTGATCTAAATAAAAAGAATACCCAATCTGATGCACTGTTATCCATTAAAGCTACACCTTTACAGTCGGTAAATTGTGTGAATGAGTTTTTTGCAAATGTCGGCAAACGAATGGCTGAAAGTAGTGCATCTAATCACTCATCATGCAAGGTTTACTCACAACCCTCTAGGTTGGATTCATTTGTAATGAATGACACCGATGATAGTGAGGTTAGCGCCATCATTGACTCTCTAAAGAGTGGTGCTGCTCCGGGCTGGGATGGAATATCCTCCAAATTTCTAAAATCTTTTAAACAATATCTACTTCCGTCGATAACACATATTTGCAATCTATCCATTAGAACTGGTATCTTCCCAAACATCTTTAAGATCGCAGTGGTTCTTCCAGTCTAACTGGTAATAATGATATGGTGGACAATTACCGACCCATATCTATTTTACCATCACTGTCCAAGATCCTCGAACGCGTTATTTCAAAGAGACTTGTGAATTATCTCGAAAATAACAATTTGCTTTCTGATCGACAATTTGGTTTCCGTTCCGGTAAATCCACATCACAGGCCATGGAAATAGTTGTCAGTGATATCGCCAAGGCTCTAGATTCTCATTTGAAATGTCTTGTTATCTATCTTGATCTGGCAAAAGCCTTTGACTCGGTTTCTTTACCCTTGCTCGTTTCTAAATTAGAGAATCTAGGAATCAGAGACACACAACTCAACTTGTTCCGTGATTACTTATCAAACCGCATACAGCGGGTTAAGATTGGTTCTATTGTCAGCTCTGATCAAAATGTCTCCTTTGGTGTTCCACAAGGGAGTAAACTCGGGCCATGCCTATTCTTAACATACATTAACGACCTATGTAATTTATCTCTTCAAAATGGCAAGGTGGTCTCTTTCGCTGACGATACGGCCCTTATTTTTACAGGAACATCCTGGCAATCAACTTTTACTTCGGCACAATGCGGTTTTGACATTGTTAGACAGTGCCTCATGGATAACTTATTGACTTTAAATGTATCAAAAACGAAATATATGCTTTTTAGTGTTAGAAATACTAATCGTCCAAGTCCTAATGAATTCCAACTATTCGCTCACTCCCATTTCTCACCCCATAGTACCACAAATATACAGGGTGCCCTGAGGGCGACCGACACTCCCGAAATTTCTTAAGAGGTTTATACATCTGCTTTATGCTGGTGAAAGATCTTTTGTCTAAGTATGATAGTTTCGGAGTAATTGACTAACAAACATTAGTTGTAAAACTGTGTGATTTCAACCCTAAAATCAGCTGTGAACGCAGCAACGGGGATGTATTAAGGTCGTTTTTTTTAAATCGGTCATTGACCTGACCACGATTATTTTTAACCATAAGTAAACATAACCATAACATTGATTTCATAACTTTTTAATCTTAGATGTTGGTAGCGTAGCCTAATAACGACCTTTAAGGCTTTTCATTCCTTTATGCCGTAGTGATTGGAATAAAACATGTGTTTTTTGTTAATTGTACCGCCAGCAACTCATACTATCATTCCTTAGTGATAATAAAAAAAAAGCCTAATAAAAACTATTCGTAATTACTTATTCTTTTTGGCGAAGAGAGTACCTATGTTAAAACAAATACGCCAATAATCAGTCTTACCGAATCCAGCCCTGAATTAATTGAATGAACGGATGAATGAATGAAAAGTTTATTTGCCTTTGGTACATGGTAATTGTCACGGTTACCATAGTGATACAAAAATATCCTATTGTCAATAGGTACATGCTAGAAGTAAATTGTGAAAGTTTCTATTATTTATTAAATGGTATTGGTGTTTTAAGTGATGTTTAGTGTTTTAAATGTTGTTTAGTGGTTTTGAGTGTTGTGTCGCATGAGTCGCATGAGAGAGATGCGCTCAGATACATCGAGCATCGTGTGTTGTAGGTAAGTTCCTGGCGTACCTACTTCATGTTTGCTAGATTTTTTAAATGATAATCAGAATTACTATTAATAGGTAGGTATGTGTGTATCGTGGGCTAGGCAAGGGCTAAGCTAGGTACCTACAGCCTGTCCGTAGCGTAGTAGTACCCGTCCGTGTAGTTATCTTATCAAATGCACTGTTGTTCTGGAATTAGGGTTATCGGCACGTAGGAAATTTTCAAATCTGTGCCTTTTTTTAAAATAAACTATTTTTAAATGAAACCTATATAAAACGCATGTCTGTAAGGTACATATCATCAAACTTTCGGCTGTGTTCGTCGCCTTTTTCCTCCCTGTATGTAGCTGTCCACAATTCGAAATGACTGATTCTGTAAAATATCTCGGTGTTACGTTTGATTCAAACCTAAGTTTTCGGCCCCATATTCTCCTTCTGAGTTCACGTATTAGAAAACTCATTTATATATTTAAAAAACTTCGTCACATAGCAGACGGTAAAATCCTAAAATTAACATACTTGTCCCTCTGTCAGTCGATATTAACATACTGTATTACCGTCTGGGGCGGTGCTGCCAAATCCCATCTGTTACTTGTTGAAAGGGCACAAAGATCGGTTCTCAAGGTATGTCTTTTTAAACATTACCGATTTCCAACTACAGAACTCTATGAAATTTCACAAGTTCTAACGGTTCGGCAACTATATATTCTTTTTGTAATATTACGACAACATTCTATTCTACCATTTACACAAACTCAATGTAACCGAACTCATAGGCTTAACGTTATCACACTCACACCAAACTGCAACACAAGGTTCTTCCAAAAATTTTTTATCTTTTTAGGTTCATTTCTTTATAGAACTATTCACGCGAAACTTTTAATATATCAACTTAATAAATATACCTGCAAGCTTATTGTTACCAAATGGCTTCAGTCTCTAACGTACGATGAGACTGAAACTCTTATGCATCCTACTCGTTAAACTATAACTCCAATCACACTGTAACCGGTTTTGCAATTATCTTTAATTACGTGTTCCAAATTACACTTCATACACTTCTACAACCATCCAATATATTTATATGTACCATTTTTAATATTGGGGAGACCTGGTGACCTGTGTTACAGGTTCTTTTGATACCTAGTACAGGCGCCAGTTCTCCATCAAACACGTGACTCATAATTATTAAGGTGCAATTCATTGTTAATTTGTTTTATTTTTGTCATTTGTTTGTGGAGAAGAAATAAATAAACGTTTATTATTATTATTATTATTTTTTTTTTATTGTACCTTTATCCAATTTACTAAATTTAAAAAAATATGAGGTTAGACTAATATTCTTCTAAAGTTAGAACTGCACGGGGATCGCTAACTAAACCTATTTGGTACTTTTTTTTACATGAAACAACTGAAGTCAGACCAATACAGTTAATAAAATTGTGGAAACCATTTTGAGTACGTTATGCTTGATATTTTTTTAATTAAAAATGGTCTTATAAGTTCTCCTTTTCCGTCGTGCATATGATTAGAGTGAACAGTTAACCAATGAATGAAAAAGTAACCCGGGAAGAGAACAAAGATTTTCATGCTAATAATGCTACAAAGGTGGCAAACAAGCATACGACCCGCCTGATGGTAAGCATCACCGTAGTCTATAGATGCTTGCAATACAAGGGGTATCATTCACGCGTTGCCAACCCTCCCAACCCCCCCAAGTGGAGCTCTGGAGACCTTACTCACTTGGTTTAATTTTTTTTTTTATTTTTTTTTTTATTTAGCAATAATTTAGCTTTAGTACCTTTATTGTATTATTGCATCTTGTTGACCCTGCTCACTCCATTCAGAAATTCTGTACCCTAAGGTTGACTTGAAAAGATTGCTTTTAGCAATAAGGCCGCCTTGTTGCACATATACTAGTCTATAAGCTTTCCGTATGTTGTATTATTTAAAGATGTATTGTATATTGCAAATAAAGTATATTCTCTCTCTCTCTCTCTCTCTCTCTCTCTTACTCACCGTAGGAACACAACATGGCCGAGACCAATGCTATTTGGCTACGATCTTCTGTATCTAAGGTGGAGGTTCTTTCCCAGGCGGGCTGCTCCGATTTAAGCGGATGATCCGTTGTGCCCTACCTCTCTTAATGATTGTACTATGTTGTACTATAATCCAAAAAGTTGTGGTGTTCATGTGTTATCATTACATCCATATCAGCGAAAAGTCGTCTCAGACGAGTTCGTTATTCCTTAGGCTATTCCCGCTAAACGCCTACGTTGTAGTTTTCCGAACTATCCAATTTGAGGAACCATGATGAAAGTTAACACGGTACAATGTACTTCAAAGGTCTGAATACAAGAAAAGCAAGTTTACAACTTGTATTGTACTCCAGCCACGTAGTCGGGAGATTCTAACTTACACCAACGAGCATGTCCAACTAAACTAAACAGCTCTCAAACTTCTATACAGTTGCACTAATTAATTGGGTTTATGTATGTTTGATATTGTTTGGAACATCACAGGACTGAACTGTTATCTACACACTGATTTGAATCTAAACTTGTTAAATGTCGATCTAAATTTCTTGTTAAATGTCCCACTGAAACAAACGTTCCCATTATTTTTTCACTTTTACGACTACTTTTCGACGAAGTTATATAGTGCTTGCGTAAAAAATCGTGGACTTTTCCACGCTTACCGCTCTAGTCCAAAAACAATAGTGGAGAGAAACAGATATTTTTGTTTAGAGTAGACAAACGAGTCAACGGACGACCTGATGGTAAGCAACCACCTCGCCTATAAATACTTGCAACTTCAAGAGAGCCACTGATGGGTTATATACCAACTTTTGAGATATTTATACGCTTTGAATTTCTTCTTCGATTGAAGCCAGACCCATACCCAGATGACACGCTCTGCATTGAAGGTGAAGAACTAAGAGACAGAATGACTTTTATCGCCAAAAAAATGACTGCGATTTTGAAAATGAATGAAATAAAAATTACTTTTTTATTACATTATTTCTTCAATTGAAATAATAGTGTAAGAATGATGATGAAAATTTACCTCACGTTATTGTATAAACACCAATATAGTTAGGCCTGTAGAATTTAATCGAATTTAGACAGTCTTGATTATTAAAAATATTTTTCACTATTACAAGCAATTTCAATATTTTTTTTTTATTACGATGATGACAAACAAGACTGGACTGAAAAGAGACCTACATCAGTAACAGTTTACTCTCGACATTTTTTATTTTCAAAAGTCATTACGAGCGATTAAAATAAAAACAGTTCTAAATGCCTTAGTGCCAAAAAATAAAGAACTTTTTCATTTTGAATAATGTAGTGTAGCAGAGTACTGGCCTCCTTAAGACAAACAATCACTCATGGAAATTAGAAACATTGTAGGAGTCATTGATTCGTCGACCTATTCAAGGAAACAGAACAAGGGCCTCCGCCTGCGGTGTGTCTGAATAAATTCAACATTGAACAGAGAAATTTTATTTATTTAGTTCTTAATGTATTCTTGCGGAAATCGAAAACAATCCACTTAAAATCTTTAAAAACAAAAAATCGCAAACTTAATATTTGTACAGTATACTGTTAGCAAAATAAAATTCATATAAACAAATTCATTGACGAATCACACAACCACATTTAGTAAATACTTTTTTTGTTAATAAATACTTATTTATACATAGAAAACACCCAGACCAAGGCAAACAGCAAGTTCATGCACACAAATGTTTGCCTTGTGCAAGATTCGAACCCTAGGTCCTTGGGATAATCCAGGTGTGTTAATCCAGTTTATAACTACTTACTATATCACTTGTAAATATTTTTCAAGAACAAATCATATCAGTTGCCTGTGTACATTTTGTGCACCCTATTTATTGATATCCAAAATGCATGGAAAAGCTTCAAGAGTTACTTAAAGGCAAGCTTCCAACCAGGGTGAAAAGAAAACTCGTCGACGTCTGTATACTACCCATCCTAACCTACGGCGCACAAACATGGTCACTCACGGAAGCGCAGAAGTCCAAATTGAAGGTTTACCAACGTGCCATGGAGCGTTCCATATTGGTTATTAAAAGGACAGACCGGGTCAGAAATATAATACGCTCCATAACAAAAATAGTGGATGTAGACAGAAAGGCAGCAAAGTTAAAATGGAACTGGGCACTCTGGGCACCGGACCGATGGGCACACGCCACTACCAAATTGATTCCACACTGGACAAAGGCCAAGAGGAAGACCAAGAAAGAGATGGACTGACGAATTGACGGAATTTGATAGCAAATGGGAAGAAAAAACAGCGGAGAGGGATAGTTGGAGAAAAAGAGGAGAGGCCTTTGCCCAGCAGCGGGACATACTTAAATGGCTAGTATTTTTTTTTATTGATATTCAATGAAACGCTATCGTACTATCCGCCACAGACTGTAGTTTCAGCAACATCAACAATCATCTGGATAAATGGAGTTCTACCACTGTGCGATTCCTACGACACTTCCTTCCCCTTCCTCGCACAGTAAAAAAATTGTAACCAACACCCGTGGTTCCGAACGACTATAACTTAGGGACCATCAAGCAGCGAGCGTATATGTTTTTTTACGTCAAAGGTCGGAAGCGGCTCAGGGACTCGCCCGGTGTCTCTGTGCTCCAAAGGTGACCCGCATATAGGTATTAACGCAGCTCTATTATCAAGAGAGGTAGGGCACAGCGCATAATCAGCTCAAATCGAAGCAGCCCATCTGGGGAATGACCTCCACCTTACAGAAGATCGTAGCCAAATAGCATTGGTCTCGGCCATGTTGTGTTCCTACGGTAAGTAAGGTCTCCAGAGCTCCACTTGGGGAGGTTGGGAGGGTTGGCAACGCGTGAGTGCTACCCCCGGTATTGCAAGCGTCTATAGGCTACGGTGATGCTTACCATCAGGCGGGCCGTATGCTTGTTTGCCACCTTAGTAGTATAAAAAAAATGTATACACGCATAATATGCTTTAACATAATATCTCAATCAGTCCCCTAAATTTTGTTATATAAAGTTACCAGTAATAAATGGAGTATGAAATGAATAGCTAAGCCAACAACATGTATCATGCTTCCAAGTATGAAATACCTGTCAGAAACTTTTCCTCCGGATATTATTATTCGGAAATTACTCTATACCTTCAAAAAAACTCATGTTCTTATACAAGATACCGTTTATGTTCCTAACGTAATCAACAATATTTTATTTTGATATTAGACTCCTATGAGGAGCTCGATAGCTTCGTTGTGGATGTCAAAGCGTAACGATTACCCAAATGAAGCAACGACAACTCCAGCCAATACTTGGATGGGTTTAAAAAATGTCGAACTTCTCCGTGCTTCGGAGGCACGTTAAGCTGTTGGTCTCGACTGTTGTCGATAGATAACAGTCGTTAAGCCAAGTCAGCGACTGTTAAGTAACTTGAAAACTGCCACCAGCTACACTCAGGTAACACTTAACTGTGGGAAAATAAGGAAAAATAAAAAAGCCTTTTACTTGTCCCTATATATTTATTTTATTTAACGAACTTTTTTACCATCTGTATCAGTCATTAATGTAGGATTAATTTATAAAAAGTATTTTAGCAACTCATCGATTAAGTATTAAAATATACTGCAACTATTGTCTTATTATTTTCATTTTGTAAATGAATCTTGACTCTTGAACTAGAAAACTACAGAGCGTAAATAAAAAAAGAAATAAATGAAAGTCGGTCCGCGAAGTGAAGTGCTAGCAATACAACATTTTAATAACAGCGCCCCGAGAAGTTTCCAGAATATTTGCAAAGGAATTCCATTAGGAAGCCGGACAATGATGGAAATAATTGAGATCAACTAAAATAAGACGTTTTTCTTATAGAATGTACCTAGTCGACGTAAAATTTATATATTACTAGCTGTACCCGCGGCTTCGCCCGCGTGGATACTGCCTTTCCCGTGGGAATTCTATAAATTGCCGTCTTTATTCTTGTCAGCATCATAAAGGGAACCCATAAACAAAATTCCAGCTTTCTAGGTTGAGCGCCTGCGATAATACTCTTACAGTTCTATTTACTCCCTTTCCCGTAGGAATTCTATAAATTGCCGTCTTTATATTTGTCAACATCATAAAGGGAACCTCTATACAAAATTCCAACTTTCTAGGTTGAGCGCCTGCGTTAATACACTTACAGTCGTATTACTCCCTTTCCCGTGGGAATTCTATAGATTGCCGTCTTTCTCTTTATCAACATCTTATAAAATTCCAGCTTTTTAGGTTGTGCGCCTGCGATAATACACTTATAGTCCTATTACTCGCTTTCCCGTGGGACTTCTATAAAACCCCATCTTTATTCTTGTCAAAAGAACCTCTATACAAAATTCCAGCTTTCTAGGTTGAGCGCCATACATATTTTTTGGGTAACTTGACCCGTTTATGCAGCGCACGCAACGGAAGCCTTAATAATTTTCCTCGTTTTTGCAACATTTCTCACTGATGCTTCGCTTCTATTGGTCGCAGCGTAATGTTATATAGTCTAAACCCTTCCTCGATAAATGGACTATCCAACACAAAAATAATTTTTCAATTCGAACCAGTAGTTCCTGAGATTAGCGTGTTCAAATAAACAAACAAATTCTTCAGCTTTATATATTAGTTTTGATTTTTAAACAGCGACACCTAGCGTATTAGATTTAAAGTGCTTTAATTTTCGGGTGATATTTAGGTATAATTTGATGAAAACGTAATCTAGCGTAGAATAGAAAGAACTTGAATTAATTTCGGCAAGCGCGTAAATTTTTTCCTATAACTTCTAAAGTATCTATTTAAATTATATGGTGTAAAGATTATAATAATGTACATGAAATGCTTAAGGTAACTATAACGTAGTTAACTGGATAAGGATTAATACTGTATACGTCAAAATCGGTTTCCAAATTCCACATTATTACTCGGAAATCGCTTTTTTGGAGACATAAATAAGAGGAATGTCCTATAATTTTTGTATTGTTATATCTCAAAGGGTTTAGACAGCTTTAGACTTAGACAGCGTTAGACTGAGATTTAGGTCTCCAAAAAAGTCCGCGATAGCATAGGTATATTTATCGTTTACATAGAACTTACCATAAAATAAAAAGCTATTTCCGAGTAATAATGCGGAAATTGGAAACCGATTTTGACGTATACAGTATTTAATCCTTATCCAGTTAACTACGTTAGTTACCTTAAGCATTTCATATACATTATTATAATCTTTACACCATATAATTTAAATAGATACTTTAGAAGTTATAGCAAAAAATTGACGCGCTTGCCAAAATGAATTCAAGTTCTTTCTATTCTACGCTAGATGGCGCTATTTCCGCATTATTACTCGGAAATAGCTTTTTATTTTATAGTAAGTTATCCGTAAACGATAAATATATGCTATCGCGGACTTTTTTGGAGACCTAAATAAGAGGAATGTCCTATAATTTTTGTATTGTTATATCTCAAAGGGTTTAGACAGCGTTTTCGTCGACAGCTCCCAAGCGGGTCCATTTTTTCCGACACTCCCAACAATAATCTTTATATTTCAGCCAATTTACACAAAATCGTGACAAATTTTATACATAAACCTTCCTCGTGAACCAGGCTATCCGTTGGTAAAAACCGCAAGAAAATCTGTTGGGTAGTTTTTGAGTTTATCGCGAACAGACAGACAGACAGACAGACAGACGCGCGGGAGGACTTTGTTTTATAATATGTAAGGATGTTCGGCTATTACTCGATAACTAGTTAATCGTGATGTTTTTTTTTTAAGTTCAGTATCTGGACTACTAGGTATAGGTACTATGTTTGTTTGTGTTTTTTATAAATTTCTAAACACCACACAGTTTCGCAGTTAGAGTGGGGCGAGACATAATAAAAATTAGCATTTAAATGTAAATAATTTTCGTAAACGGATCATTGTCTCCAAAAATTACGTTCTCATAATGCCCTAAGTTTTTAAGAGAACGCCATGGGAGTTAGACCGCGGGCAGACCAACATGGCGAAACTATTTCCTTGTTTGTTAGTTTATAACGGAGCCCTAAAAATATATAGAACAAAGATTTATTTAATGATCACATAATTACCTACCTATATACTCCACATAAGAATTTTCACGTTAATGAGCAAAATAGGTTAATCCCTAAGTTCGGTAAAGTTCAAAAATAATTAATTGGGCTGTTTTAATAAAATAAGGGCAGTTGGCGTGGGTTAATTAAACCTTTGCCCGGATATATCTTTCCTGCCCTTCCCTCTTTTTGTTTAATTAATGGTATTTTTCAATGTAAGTGTAAACAAGATTGTTAATCGTAACATTTTCCATAATAACCGGATATTAATTTGGGAGCTAATGATCGGAAATGTTCATAGGTAAGTTAAATCACATATCTATTCTGAAATTTTCGGAATAGATTGATGTTTGAGATTAGTTTATATAATTTTCGATCGGTTTATATGCCTTCAGGCTTATTTACACCAATCAAAACCAATGTTTATATTCACTCTAATATCAATGTCTACATAAGGGTATTTGATTGTAAATTCATTTTTTTAAAGTAGTTGGAAACTTGACAATACTTGGAATGATAGAATGAAGTAATAGATGAATGACAGATGTTCAGGTAACCCGCTTGCTTGTTTGTCTGCTGTGTAACAAAAAGTATTTATATCCTGGATACATGCATAATTTTTGACACAATTTGTTTCCGAAATGGTGGTTGGTAACTTGTAGAGAAGATTAATTATACAAATATTACAGAAAAATAGAAAAAGTATATGCGAAGATCTACTCTCTTTTCTATAATTTTATTTTGATTTTTAAAGTCTGTGACCGATATATAAAATATAGTATTAGTCATAACCATAAGACAGAGGAAAATGGAGGCTATTATACCATTTATACCGACAAGCCGAGTGCAGCTCTTTTTATAAGATTTTAATGAAGATAATCTAGCTAAAAGACAATTCGAATCGTCGCTTACTTATCAATCGATAGGCAAGAAGTAATTTCCTAAATAGGTTTATAAATAAAAAAAATACCCACAGATATTGAAGGGAAGTCTATCTCGATAATTAAATCAACGATTCATGGCATCCGATACTCGGGGGCTCATGAAAAATGCATCGACGACAATTTGCGAGATGCCCCTGGGTGGATAATTCCTTGCTTTTTACGCCCGCGTCTAGTCGATACCAGGACCTTTAATATTTAGGTGCCGTGGGAATTGAATTAGAAGAATTGAAGAGGTTGCTTCAATCCATTTCCATTAAAATATAGCTTCTTTATTTACTGTCTGGTGTTTTGCTCTTTGACTCTGTTTTCTTTCCACTGTCTTGTGTCGACGACAAGTAACTCAGTTTCAAGTAACTCAGAATTAAAGATCACATGAGTCAGGGATTCCCCTGATGACTCTGTGCTGTATGTGCATAGGTGATTTCTGACCATTAAGTGACCCGCATGCTTGTTTGCCATTTCATACAAAAAAACTTAAGTTATCATCTTATACACGCGTTCTTCCTTATCCTTACTAATATTATAAATGAGAAAGTGAGTTTGTTTGTTATTCCTTCACGTCATGACGATGCAGCCGATCATTATGAAAATTTGCATACATAATGTCGTTCCTATGGAAAAAAAAATCTACTATAAAAGGCGCTGTATCGGCCGAAAGATGGCGCCACAAGTCGCGCTATGGGTTGTTTTGTTGTTAATCGAGATCTGTGCCATAAAATTAACGCGAGCGAAGCCGCGGGGAAAAGCTAGTAAATAATAAAAACAACTTTATAATAATGTGTTGCAAAAGACTATAATAACTTTTAACAGAATATAAAATTTTACTAAGTATATTCAATGTTCCTTTATCACTCTTGTACTTCATGCATCGTGCCTCTTTCAACTATGTTGACATTATAAATTTTAAAATCTTGCAAATTTTCTACTCTCAAAGCAATATTACATATGAGCAGCTAAAGGAAATCTTGTTCATGTATCATTCATGAAGTAACGATTTGTACGCTTCGAAGTGAACCGTATTTATTTATTAGAAAATCTTTTATTTTTTTAGGAGATTAGGCGACCTGACGAAAGTCGGAGTATGGAAGCGTTTGTAGGCTTATGTCCAGCAATGGACTTCTCTCGCTGAGATAAATGAATGAAGACTCGCGGGGTTGGAACTCCGCTCCATAGAAACGCTCGAGGCGGCCTGCATCCAGCGGCTTCCTGCGACTTTCCATAGGGAGTACCTATGGAAAGTCGCAGAAAGCCGCTTGACCACTTTGGAGGCGTCCTACGCTGCGCTTTTCGGTACGCGGTCGCCATTCCAGAACCTTGTCCTTGTCTTGCCCCACCTGCCATTGTTCTGCGAATATTTCTTATAATTTTATTTCTTCAATGAATTCTAAAACATCAAAATATCTACAACCCTGTATGGTAATACCTACCTCAGGTGCTCTAAATAAGTTTTTTTGTCTGATATTTATAGACACCAATTACGGTGGTTACTTTACGATGTCGTAAATTCAATATAAATTTGACCGTTTCCAATTTATGATATTTATGAGCGGTTATGTTTTAGAGCTATTGAAAATCGAGAAAGTAAATATAAAATACTCGTAGTAGAAGGTTTACAATGTACTTTTATGTGACTTGATAAACAAACAAGCAGCACTGCGAATTTTTAGCTCCCAGGTGAACTTAAGTTGACTTTGAAGTTTTATACAGCAAGATGTACATATTTTATGTTATAATTTTCAATGAGAATATTGAAAATTAATTTCTTTTTCGCACCGTTCGCCATCATCGTCAGGGAGTTCATCGTCACATCTTGGTGTTGCGCACAGAGGAATTTCCTACCGCGGCTTAAGACGTGGAATGAGCTATACCGAGGTGTTTCCATGGAGTACAATATGGAGTGCTTCAAAAAGGGCTCTCATTCCCTTTTTGTCATCAGTTTTTTAAGGGTCAGCAACGAGTGAAAGTTACCGCTGGTGTTACAAGCTTGCCATCAGGAGGGTCGTAGGATTGTTTGCCACCGGCGTGGTATAAAAAAAATTGCCTATGTATCGTACCTACTACCTGTGCTACTACCTTGTTCTGAAACTTCCTTCTGACGCTCGCGCGGCGTCAACGCTGGTTTTGAAAAAAGAGGAAAATAGAAATGAGTTCTACCAAAAAAACAAAATACCTACATATTTTTTAATTCAGGTTTTTTATTAATAAATTAAACTTTAGAATGTGCTTGAATGTTGCTAAAAAGCGTGTCAAAAATTTCTATTGTACATTTTATTTACGAATATTTCGGTCCGCTTGCCAACTCGGTGGAATAAAAAAAAAGAAAGTAATTCCATGCTTTATTTTTAATGAAAAAATACACTTACAGTGCCGTCTCATATTTACGACGGTCGTATTTTCATCACAACCTGAAGTGCTGTAATACGCGCGTTTAAATAAAAGGTACCGTAATGTGTTTAAAGATATGTATGTATCACATATTTACATAAAATACCTGAATCTTCCTTCCATCGACGGTTTTAGAGCATTTTTACTTTGCTAAGCTACCTACAATATTCGTGTTTTGAAGCCTTTTGTTTTAAAAACATGCAGAACAGACAGTTACAATACCGTGCACTCCAAACCATGGGTATAAAACATGCCGTTGTGAGTGGCTTATGGTAAGTAGCATAAAACCGTTTTAAATTAACAGCACATGAAATTATGACCGTCACTGTCAAATTTATTAGAAAAATAAAAATACTAAATTAATAATAAAAAAATATATATATACAATGAAACATAGAACCTCCTCCTTTTTTGAAGTCGGTTAAAAATGCGTTTCTGCTACTGGTAAGTCTCGGTAGTATTGTACAAAAAGTACATAATTATCTCTATAATATAAAAATGAATCGCTAAATGTGTTGCAAATCTCGAGAACAGCTGAACCAATTTCGCCATTTCTTTTTTTTTATATTCCTTGAAGTACGGGGATGGTTACGAAGAGAAAAATTTAAAAATTCCCACGGGTAAGTGAGATGCACGCAAACGAAGTTACGCGGGTTTCACTAGTATAAAATAAAATAAAATAAATAATAACATTTAATTTTTTATAATTTGATTAACCAAAAACGAAATGAAATTCTCACAAGCTGCATTTGTTACTTAAATAAAACAAATGGTTTAGTTTCTGTGGCGTAACTAATTAAACTCGTATTGACCCCGATTAAACGGCCTCACTGAATATTTAACTGGACATGTTAAGTGTTTAACCGCGTAGTTATTTTAATAGTATTTATCTGAATAAATATAAGGTTTATATTGAAATTGGCAGTTGATAGAATATAAATAACATTTTTATACAATTACAAACGAAACTTCGTTTGTGATGATGTGCTTTCCCGTAGGAATTTCGAAAAATCCTTTCTTATCAGATGCCTTGTACAAAGAACACACCCTCCAAGCTTCAGGAACCATGAAAGTGTCCATCCGAAACCACGAAACACGTAGTCCTGCCAAAAAAGACATTCTTCTAGTTAGAATAAGGTTCAAAATTGGTTAGAATTCCACGAAACGTCTGTCCGTATTTTCGGAAATTACTTTCTTGGTAGGCAGATCTTGACGATCAGCGGTTTAGGCTGTGCGTTGATTAGTAATTTCCATCGTTCAGTCAGTTTTAGGACAAAGCATTTTATATGTAGTTAACGCTTCGCCCCAACAGGTTTTTGTAAGGATGCCAATTTTTTTTAAAGTAAAATATAGCCTATGTCATTCGTGAATAGTGAAGCTTTCCAACGGTGAAAGAATATTTAAAATCGGTCTAGTAGTTTTTGAGTTTATTCGTTACAAACATACTCATAAAAATACAAACTGTTCCTCTTTGTAATATAAGTGTAGATTGTTTTTTTTTGCTAACATTGTATAAGTTCGGCACAGTAAAGCTTTAAAAATATTGTGTTTGTTCATCTGTCTGCTTTATCGTACAATCTCCAAAACAGATTCTCATATCAGTAAAGACTTACTTCGGGTACAAAAACAGCGAAATTTGAGTGAGTTTTTGTGACGAATTTAAATCATAATCTTGTTTTTAAAAAAACGTATATAAGTAAATGATAAAAATATCGACAAGATGCTAATTCAATTCTATTTAGTTCACACAAAACCGTTGTAGTGAGACGGTGACAACGCGACGGAGTTTTCCATTCGGAATTCAATCTGCTGGGAGTATTTGCTTGAACAACAATCTTTGAAAGATTTTTTACATAGTATTGCTAAAAATAAATATTTAGTATACGACGTAACTATTTTTTGTTATTTACCAGAGCCTTCTTGACGTTTTGCATTACCTGAAACAAAATAATACGGTTAGGTATTTGTAGTTTGATAAAACAATGAAATGTGTTGATGAAACAAAATATAACACAATAAATTTTGTATATATTTTTTAGCTAAACTACTGCTTTAACAACGGATCTAATACATTTTATCAATCAATTTAACAGAGAAATGAAATGAAACCTATGCGAGAAATAAAAAAATATTTAACGCATCGCACATTTCCACGACCTCCGTGGCGTAATGGTTACCACGCCAGACCGCCACCCAGGAGGTCCCGGGTTCGATCCCCGGTCGGGTCATGATGAAAAACGAACTTTTTCTGATTGGCCTCGGGTCTTGGATGTTTATCTATATATGTATTTGTTATAAAATATAATATCGTTGAGTTAGTATCCCATAACACAAGTTTCGAACTTACTTTGGGGCTAGCTCAATCTGTATGAATTGTCCCTATATATTTATTTTCACATGTATTTTGGCAAGAAATTAAGGCGATTTTTTTCTTTCTGTTTTACGGGAAGCAACATCTACTAGATGGCGTTTGTCAGCAATTGTGTTATATCGAAGAAGCGAGGTATTTTAAACACTAACGTGTTTAGTGTTGTTCATGCAATTGCTGACAACAGCTGGTTAACTGGTATCATCGCTTTCAGGTGTCATGACGGTCACCTTTATTATTTTTACACTACAACTAGAATATTAAAAACAAATATGATATTGTTGCTAATTCTGTTGTACATTTAACTAGACTAAACAAATTTTGACAGGACTAGAAGTGTTGCTATCCTTGTCACTAATTGTTAACCAAGGAAGGACAACAACACCTTTGGTCCTGTCAAAATTAGTTTAGTCTAGTTAATTGTACAACAGAATTAGCACAATTGGCCATCAAATGTGAGAGTTATCAAACTGAAAAAAAAAACTAAAGCTAAGAATCTTATTTGAATACTATAACTAGAAAGCTAACCTCTGTGGATTTTTCTCATAAACATTCTAGCGTTATTTCCCAATTGGATCGTGTTTTACTGTGGGAAATCGCCGCATAGTCTCCGATTGCAAGGATCGCATACAGTTTCACACCCATAATACCCGAGGGGCAAGCAGCGAGCTCCTTAAAGTTATTATTATGGTCATAAAGTTTTATTTATTAATGTAATATCTGAGAACGTTAATAAAGATTGATTACTAAAGAATTGTGCTGATACATAGATCAATGATCAGAAATAAATATTTCTGCAAAATAATATTAATTGTATATTTACAATGAATAATCATTACTGGTTGTTAAATTTAACACTCTAGTAGAATGGCACTGAATGCGCAATATGCTTTATCATACTAATATTATAAATTAGAAAGTGAGTTTGTTTGTTATTCCTTCACGGCTTGACTAATCAGTTGATCATTATGAAAATTTGTATATATATTGTCAGGGGTACAGAGCCCAACATAGGCAACTTTTTTACCCCGTAAAAGTGTGTCATTCCAAAGGGAAAATATTTTTTCTACTATATAGGGCGCCGTATGGGATGCTATCGGCCAACAGATGCCGCCACAAGTCGCGCTATCGGTTGTTTTGTTGTCAAACGAGATCTATGTCATAAAATTAACGCGAGCGAAGCCGCGAGGAAAAGCTAGTAAATAATATTTTCGAGACATTAATTTTATAGAAATAAAAAATAGGTACCCATATATTATTAAAGTATTGGGCTCTCAAACATGAAAATATTTTTCATTTTTTCAGAAACGAGCGGAAAACGTACACAGTCCCCGGAAAAAATGTGTGAGACAAAACCAACATTGCCACTCACTTCATTTACGTCACTGTTTCTGAGTATACCTATATATATTTTCTTGTAAATAATTTACAAATTCTTGGAAATATTCGTCTCTTGTTTATTGATGTAAGTACCATTTATTCGTATGTTTTTAACTTTGAATGACGCAATTTCTTTTATTCATTGAGCTGTCAATGCTGTCATACTTATTCTCGGAATAAAAAGATACCGAGAATCATACTAATATTATAAATGAGAAAGTGAGTTTGTTTGTTTGTTATTCCTTCACGACTTGACTAAGCAGTCGATCATTATGAAATTTGTAAACATATTGTCAAGGGTACAGAGCCCAACATAGGCTAATTTTTACGCGGGCGTAGCCGCGTGTAACATCTAGTTTAAATATAATTTACAATTTAGTTTAATCACTTTAATAAAAACATTTACAATTTACCATTTACCATCAATTTGTTACTTTAGAGAGTTCTTGATTTTTTTAATTATTTCTTGTGTGTGTTCAGTTGCATTACGAGTATAACTAAGTATTGGTTAAGTATACAATGTATGTATAAAAATATGATAGGTTTACAAGAATAATCAAGCAGAAAATTATAAATGTAGTTAGTTGTTATGACAGGAATAATCTAGTCTTTGATGACACGGTTACGTGACTAACAAAGGGGTGCATCTATTAACGTGCAATATCCTTCAGAGACGAACCACCTGTAGCTTGATGTCGATAAATATAATAGGGTAATTCTTTGAGGATGCGCACATTAGCCTAATAAAAGAGATTGATAAATTTTGTTCGAAGAACGGTTCTTTAAAGTGTTAGTCGCGTTCTTTGGTATGAGTTATATACATTTTTTTGAACCGGACCCAGAAAAGTCTTTTAGTATTAAAGATATGAGCCATTCTTTTTTTTTGCAAACGGTAATGAGTAATTTACATAAATGGTAAAGAGGTTCACAAACGGTAAAGAGAAGAATTTCAAATGGTGAGTAGATAACAGAGAAAAATAAAACAAATAATTAAAAATCAACGTTTATTAACTTCACACTTTCGCACTTAGCTGTCAATCAACGACAACTCGACATAATAACACAATTTAAAAGTTTCTAACATATTAAGACTATAATTATTTTCTTTACCAAACTGACCCAATGTTAGTTTCTTAAACATTTAAATATAAAAAATATATACTTAGTTATTAATTTCTTTCATAAACACTAATAACAATCATAGTTTGAACTTTATAAAACACTGCATGTGATTTCACAAAAAACAAATGCTTTAAATAATCGATCCTTGAGGGACACCGGCATTAAAAGCCTTTCGTTTAGACGAGCAGCCATCAATGACCACCCGAATAGATCAATCCCCCAAAAAGTCAGAAATCCACGCACAGAAATTAGAGGTCAGGCCGTAAAAAGGAAGCTTGCTAATAAGACTACCGTGCCATACCGTCAAATGCTTTGGAAATATCGAGGGAAACCGCAAGCTTCCAACCGCGGGCTTCTCCGAATTCCTCAATAGCCTCATTCCAGACGTGGGTGACGTACACTAGAAGATCCCCAGTGGACCGATTCTAGCGAAAGCCATATTGTCGGTCACTGAGGAGGTCATTCGATTCTAGGTACGCTAGGAGCCTGCGGTTCAAAAACACGTTCCATATTCTTACAGAGTATGGACGTGATCGAAATGGGCCTGTAGTTGGCAGGGTCGGCACGGCTTCCCCTTTTGGGCACGTTAGCGAGCTTCCAGGAACTCGGTTCTTTCCCAGATTTTAGACAGAGCCTAAAGAGGCGGGTCAATACAGGTGTCAATTCGGGTGCACATGTCCTCTGTACAATAGCAGATACCGTCTCGATCACTGGCCTTGTTCACGTCAAGATTGCGTAGCGTTTTGCGAACCTCAGCCTGGCGCAACCGGATTTCCGGCATTACCACCGTGCTGCCAGGTAAACTGGAGGTATCGCGCTACCAGCATCAAGACGTGAAGACTCCGCGAACAGAGACGCCAACAGGTTTGCTTTCTCTTCAGCGGTGTGAGCAAGTGATCCGTCAGGTTTCTGCAGTGGAGAGGGGGGCGGCAGAAGTTCGATTTGACCGCCTTCGCTAGATTCCAAAGCGCTTTACTTCCCGCTGGGAAAGAATCCAATTTGTTCCCTATTCGGCCAATATGATCAAATCGAGCCTTCTGTAAAACCATCTTGCAGGACTTGGCAGCCTTGTTACAGGCCTTCTTCTTTTCGCGAACATCAGACGCCTTGTGCTGTCGAGCTGCAACCCATTCCAGGTATGCCTGATGCTTATGCGCCTCGGCACGGCTGCACTCAGGCCCAAACCATGGGCGAGCTTTACTAGTAGATGGCACGTTGGAGAAGGAAATGAAGTATTCCATCCCTTGACGAAGCACATCAGTAACGGCATCTTCACAGACGCTGGGGTCACTAGAAGAGAAGCAGGCAGACTGCCAAGGGAAGGATACATAGAAAGACCGCATCTCATCCCAGTCTGCTGATCTGTATCGCCATAACCGCCGCCGGTTGCCTTTCAGGCTGGGATCGGGCGGGTGGTAGGCTGATACCGATTTCATCAGACAGTGATCAGAGCGCCCCAATGGCGAAGAAATTGTCACCGAGTACCTGTCTGGATCTGTTGTCAGCAAGAGGTCCACGCAATAGGCTGTATAGGAGTCCCCTACTACCTGCGGTCGGCCAGCGGTGAACCGTGCCTCGGATCCCGCTACCCTCCGCGACTAGTCACCCGATGCCGTACTCGTTGCACTTCATATTCGGAATGGTAAAAACTGGTAATTAGAAAAATGGTAATTAGAAATTCATAGTTTTATTCATTTTGAACAATTTTCATGTCATTTACCATTTTGAAACAAGTAAATACTTAAAATAAGCCCTTTTATGAAGATGATAAGACCCTAAATGATTAAATATCACACGTCTACTTACCATTAAATATAAAAACTGTATGGAGAACTTTGACGAAACAAAAACCGTTCGGAGCACTAAATACCGATATTTCCGTAGAAAAAATACTCGCTCGCTACGTGTCCTCCGTGCAACGGACGAGCGACGACTGAACTATCCCGCACAGTTAAGGCGAACGCACAAGGCCAACTAGGAGCAAAGATATTAAGGCGACAATACTCTCGAACGGTAATGAGGGTGTAGCGCCGGAACATTTGTTGATTCACTTTTTTAACATTGTAAAATAGTCTTTTAAGTATTTATATTGTATTATAAACTAATAACAACATTCTATTTATGGAATTTATTGCTTATATTACGTTCTTCTTAGTACAAGTCGAGAAATAAAATATTTTGTGTTAAAATCTGGGGAGAGGGACACGAATGGTAATGTGAATTTCGACACAAGATTGAATTCATTTCAGATTGTATTGAATTTAACATTAATCTGATAACTGCTCCTGTTAGAACAGATACTGGTCCATCTCCATACTGGCCAAAAGTTAAAAAAATATGTAATGTAATACGTTCTTTTTAACTGGAACAGCGATTTGCACATTTTCAAAGAAATACCCAATAATATGATAAAATAACAAACAAAGTTTAATTAAATTCATTTTTACTTACTATAATAATAATAATAATAAAAAAAATATAATAAATATATAGGGACAATTCACACAGATTGAGCTAGCCCCAAAGTAAATTCGAAACTTGTGTTATGGGACAAATACATATAATATATAGATAAACATCCAAGACCCGAGGCCAATTAGAAAAACTTCGTTTTTCATCATGACCCGACCGGGATTCGAACCCGGGCCCTCCTGGGTGGCGGTCTGGCATGGTAAACATTACGCCACGGAGGTCGTCTACTAAATTTTGAACTAACTTGGATCTATAAGAAGTTAACGTAAAATAAAGAAAACTTAAGACCATCTCAGTCATTTTGGTATTTTTAGGATCCGAAACCCTTATAGTTTCACCATGTTCGTCTGTCTGTCTGTCCGCGGTATGTTGGTATATTATACACATATTAATAATGCTAACAAAACGATGGAATAAAATTTAAATAAAAAATTTTTAGGCGTATGTGAGTACCTCCTACTAGTAATGTGAAAAATGTTTTTTTTTTCGCGCCCACAAGATGTTGTCGTTAGATGGGTCTCTTCAAATCATTGAGGGTGTGGGAAGGTCATTTTACGATACAATGATCCGGAATTATTTACATTTATCGTGTCAATTTTCGTTTTGCACGGTGGTCCTCCTCCCCCCTCTATCTCCGAAAGTCATGTGTTTAGAAATTTAAAAAAACGTGGTAGTAGACCATAATGCTGAACCTTCAATGAAAACTATTACGGTTAAGTAGGCTCTACTAGTTACCATAATGGCCGACGAACTTATAAAATGAAATTTCTTTGATGCAAAACTTTTAAATGTCATAGAATATGATATTAGACTCATTTGCAAGCAATCAAAGCACAGCAAATACGGAACCCTACACTGTGCGTCCAGATGGAAAGACGACCTCAAGAAGGCGGCTGGAGGCGGACGGATGCGGAAAGCGGAGGATCGCATTTGGTGGAAGGTATTGGGAAAGGCAGCAGTGATGACACTGTGTATTGCCCGACACGCACTTGACCGTTTTTTTTTATTGATGGAATGGAGTTCCTAAATAAAATAATAATTTAGAAAAGAGCAACAACCGAAAAAGCCGAATGTTTTCAAAAAGGTGTAAAGAAGTTAATGAGTATAAAAAAAGTAGACGCAGAAAAGACGGACGGCTAACAAAAGAGGTACGATGTCGTGCAATCCATTATGGTTCAATATCCGGTAGCGGAAGAGGGGCCACCTGTGGCCTGACACCTCCAATGAACGGACTGGGAATACTGGGATATTTCGTTTTACTCTTTCAATTCTGTATACTTTGTTAGTCGTTGCCATTTTTACATTGTCTCATACATAAATAGATTTTCGCGGAACATGGTGATATTTTTTCTGCAATTTTCTCTTATTTGGGTCTATTTCATTTATTTACTTCTGGAGTGGTAGAGAATTTATGAAGTGCTTACTTTTCATCAGGCTCGCTTATTTGCCTACCGTATGAAATAAAACCAAAACTTTGTTTGTTCTAGAGAAAAATATTACAGAAAAAATCTGAATTAATTTAGCCCTATCCGACGTGTAATTTATGTTAAGGTTATGTTTTTAATTAAATATCTGACCTTAATAGAGAAGTTTTCAACTAATTCCAACAATCAGGGTAATCAGATGAACCCCCAATCAAATTTAAACATCTGTCCAAACTAATATATTTAACGGAAGAGGTGCAAAGTTGCCCAGCCCATTATCACATAATTTCCGAGGAAACCCAAGAAACCACCTGTAGCCCCTACCTACACAGATAGAAAACTGGCTAACTTATCTGCTGTTCTTATTAACAAGTTTGAGAAGTTTGACTACTATCTTTACATAATATAAAATGAAGTCGATTCTACTGTCCGTCTTTCCCTATGTATCCTTAGATCTTTTGATGCGGTTTTTAATAGATAGAGTGATTCAAGCGGAAGGTTTATCTGTATACTAGCTTTTTCGTCTGCGTGAAGTTCCGGGCCCGCTCCCGTGCGAACCACATTGAATTTCGGGAAAAGCTATAGCCTATGTCACTCCCTGATAATGTAGCTTTCTACTGGTGAAAGAATTTTTGAAATCGGTCTAGTAAATTCGGAGCCTATTCATTTCAAACAAACAATCAAATCTTTCCTCTTTATAATATTAGTATAGAATACATTCCGGAATTCCCACGACCAAATGAAATAGACACAAAAGAAGTTGCGCGGTTTTCGGTAGTGTATCATAAATTATAATATTGTGTGAGAAGCCTACATAGTTTCCATTAATTGGGACTCGTATAGACATGGTGCGATACACAATTTATATATTATCATCGTGGGATTCACCCACTGCTGGGTTTAGGCCTCCCTTTTCTCACGTCACTTTACTCGGTCCTGTGCCAGTGTCATCCAGTCCCGCTATCCGCACTCCGCACAATGTCGTCTGACCAATCGGCAACGGGCCGCTGGTAACACAAGAAATATGGTTATTGGGTTTGATCGTTTCTTTGGAGGAGTAGCCAACCAAGGAGCCAACTGATGGTAAGCAATCATCAATTTTCACTGATGCAATCTCAGACCATTTTAAAAGAGCAATTGTAAAGAATTGTGACAGTCCTTCCATCGGTCCTTTTTGGTATAGAAAAGTGACTGTTCGAAAGAGCTTTTGCGAGAGATTTTGTATTTGATTTTCACCAGAGACTTAAGAATTGTCCATCTTGAAATAGATTAATGAGAAAGAAGAAGCATGGACAAAATAAGTAGTAGGAAAGAAGCTGGACTTTCGCATAACTCGCGACGATGGAAACGGAGTAACTGTGAAGGTATTTCTTTTTTATCATACTCGACTTAGCCACTCGCGGGACAAGCCCATTCCTACGTTGTGTCTTCTGTATAGCCAGGATAAACAGCGGCGACCTCAGATTGACAATACCGCCTCAGCCATTGTAGGACTTTTTTCCAATTTTAAATTTTAATCCATTAAATCATGAATTAATTTTGTAGGAGCAAAAATATTTTCCTCACTCATCAAAACAAGATCAGACATCACCAGATTGGCTCGTTTTATTTAACGACACTGTTTAATGACACCGTTTAGGATCGTTACAAGTTAATCACTGTGTTGGGCAAATTCTAGATTTCGTGTCAACTGGGAAATAAAATAAATTATATTGACCCACTTGAACATTGAAATAAATAATAATGTTGTTTCATCATGGAAGTCATTTTGTTTTCAAATGAAATGGAAATAAAGAGAATTTTTATACAATAGAATATCATCATCACGTTAACATTTTATTTGAAGATGTACAATTAGATTTGATAGATGTTTTATATTCGAGCACAAGAAGTCATAATAAAAAAACCGGGCAAGTACGTGTCGGGCCACGCACAACGGCACAATGTAGGGTTCCGTATTTGCTGTGCTTTGCTTGCCTTCAGTTGAGTCCAATATCAAATTCCGTCACATTTGTAAGTTTTCATCAAAGAAATTTTATTTTATAAGTTCGTCGGCTATTACTCGGTAACTAGTAGAGCCTACTTAACTGTTATAGTTTTCATTGAAGGTTTAGCATATGGACTACTACCACGATTTTTTTCAAATTTCTAAACATAATACTTTCGGAGATAGATTGATAGGCAGACAGACAGACAGACAGACGGACATGGCGAAACTATAAGGGTTCCTTGTAGTTTACTACGGAACCCTAAAAATGGCACACCACAAAAAAACAAATTATCTGCTGCTACACCAAGTTACTTTATGGTCACCTTAATGGCCGTATCTGATAATAACCGGAACCGACAGCTTGACGTTCCCTCCGAAGCAAGTAGGAACTCCAGAATGTTAAACCTATCCGCCCAGCGTAGCCATCTATCGATGTAGGAGGAGAGAGCTTGATCCTTATTTGAGAGACTAACCAGCACAGGCACAGGAGAAAGGGAGAGGGATAAGTAGAGGTGTCATACAATAGCTGACAAGGGACTGCTAAAAAACTGACAAGAGCTTGTGCACTTAGGGCCCATTGTTTGATCAGTAGTTAAGTATATTAATGGTTAAAATTCGTAGCAACTTATAACAAATAGTTCGTTTTTTCAACGAATTTTAACCATTAGTATACTTAACTACTGATCAAGCAACGGGGCCTTAGTATCGCTGCTGTCGGAGTAGTGGTTAAATAATGTGATGTCTTAAGTTACACTAATTTAGTATTTGTTTTAGATTAGATACATTATGTGCATGACGTTGTCGTATTTTTAATTTCCCTTCAATTTGACCCGAAATCAAAACAAAGTAAAATATGTAAAACATGTAACTGATAAATTATTCGCCTCTTTAGATATAACATTCTAGATATCTAAAACACAATGAAATATTTTCAACCGGGAGGTCTCAACAAGGAAACAGCATGACATTATTCTCTCGAGTACAATCTTCCTCCGGGAAGTGTTTATCTGTCCAGTGACCACTCGCTTTGTGGTATACTGCTTTATTTTTATCAAAGAGACGACTCTTAAAGCTTGGATAAAAATGGATGAAACCGCACAAAATACACTGCTGGCCTAGTTTGAATGCCTTTAGTGATTTTATAGTTAAATCTATTGACATTATATCAATAGAACTTGCAATTGATAGGTGGAGAGAATAATTAGCTCAGTGAAAATAGATAATATTGTAATATAGCTGAAAATGGATCTGAAATGGATACTTGCATTTATGAATGTGAAAATGTAATACAACGTAATACATAATTCTTCTACAAGAATAGTAAATATCATTTCAAAATCGGCTTAGCCATTGAATAGCTATTTAACGGCTAAACCGATTTTGAAATGATAGTTACAATCCTTGTAGAAGAATGTTATAGTGGTACCAAGGGACAATACAAACATACGCGCCAAAAACATATCCCCGAGTCGAGTAAAAAAGTGAAACTATAAAATATACCCAATTCTTTAATAGACACATATCTCAATGTATCTGAATTACTGTTGTCCAAAAATTTTTGCTATTAGTAAATTCTTTATAGGGAGACAAAAAGCCTTTTCTCAACGGATATATTTATGTCGACGATTTACTGTGGAGGACCATAACAATAAGCCAGTCCTTTTATCAGGCAGCTGACCGCGCCTTTTGTTGTGTTAACCGTTTATGAAGTACCTCTTTATATTTAGGTCAGATTTATTTATCTAGGCTTAAGCCAATAATTTGTGATTATATTAAATTAAATGGTTGATTTTGATCTAAGTGTTAATCTCTCAATAATATTTCATTACCAATACTGTAAAGGATTGAAAAGGGTAGAGAAGTGAAAGAAACTAGGCTCAAAGTAAAATAAAAATGTGATTTCATATAAAAAAAGTGATGCAGACCGGTCGATAAAAAGAACAATATGACAGATCAAAACAAAAATATAAAAACTATAAAAAATAAACTATCAAAAAATATACAAACCGTGGTCAATCAGCTACATTTTAATGACCTGTTAGCTATTGGAAAAATATACATTTCTTACCTATAAATCTATCCATAATAATTTTCTAGTTCACAAGATACCTCCAAGGTGTAATATTACCAAAAAATAATTACTTCGACCGAAAAAGGCCCTAAAAAGATTAATTTCACGTAAAACCCTTTCGTAAAAAACCTGTAAAAAGTTTAATTAACACCAGTTCAAAGATATCATTGCTAAAATCAAATCTTTCATCTTTGGTCCACTGTAGTAGGTATTTTTTGGACGCCAAATTATTTTGTATGATATTAAATCGAATTTTATCCCTTCAAAAATTTGTTTCATCGGTAAATTTTTGAGAAATAGATATTTCCGCGACACTCCCGCTGCCGCTGCTACGCTGCTAGTATGTCTTGGAATCACAGAGTTACATAAAATCAAGTATGTCGCTTGCAGTCTGCAGCTGCATTCTGTTTAGTCGATTATACCAACAACTTCCAGTTGTAGAGGGACTCATGTCCCTGCCGTAGTATTATACCAGATGATAAAATATATCGATTTTTGAACTAATTAGGTACATAGGTGTATCACTAAAATTTTACCCTATTTTTATTGATCACCAAACTATAACACCTTTGTAAAGGAGATAAAAGTCTAGTCGCAAATGTCTAAATTAAAATTTCGAGTCCGATTTTCGCATCTGGTCGTAAAGCATATAAAAACTAAACCACGACAGGAGCAGCTCGTAAAACATTTACTGTATATGTAAATGACATAGAATACAGAGAAATCTTTTGTCTGCGGAATCGGGTACTTTTTTGTTACTCCTTTCATACCGTGTTTCAAAGCGAACCAACTTTCACCACACCCTGAATCACGAATTAAAACTGTAGACAGCGGAGTTTCAAATTTTACACACAATCTTTGTATCAAAAGATTTATAATGTTAATAGACATGATTTTTATACTATGCTGATGGCAAACAAGCTCAAGGCCCGCATCATGGTAACCAGTGTACGCCAGTAACAGCAGGGACACTGATCGCGCGTTGCCGACCTATTATTTATAATTCCTGTCAGATCCTTCCTAAAAATTCCATACTCTACTTAGGAATATGTAAGCAGAGATCTCATTCCACGCTTTTAGGTACTAGTAGTATTAGCAGAATCTTTTGGAAGACCGTGGTAGCCGTCTATAATAACTACCGTTATATAGCGCTTTGGTTGGACAATGAAATATGATCTTGATGACGTCATTAATCGTACAATGTTATTAATCGTGGTATTATGAGCGGCAATGGTATCCAATTCATGAAATATACAAAGGTGTCCTATAGATTTCAGAATGTACATTCCAAGCCTAGATACTAAGTGGCTTGGTTTTATCTCAAGAGTCGCAGCTTCGAATCTGTCGCACAAGTCAAAGATTTTGTGCACATAAACATGATTCTTTTATTTTCTGTGTATAATATTTCTGTGTTTAAACATTTTTGTATTTTTTTTTATCAATTATTTAATAAAGATAATTAGTCGCAGCTGTTCTAAATCCAGTTTTTCGTCAGGTCGCACTTTCTCGTTGACATGGGAAAAACGTTAATAATCTATTTGTCCTACTTTAAAAAAAATCTAATTAATATTCTTCATGAAACTTCACGCTCGTAAATCGTGATTAAACCGCATAGAAACTGTGCCATTCAACAATGTTCACTTATTAAATCGAGAGAAGACATTTTAACGAAGGCAAGCTAAGGATTCGCCGGGATTGAGTGTCGTTACACCTTTAAATGGCAGGATGAAATGCTCGTAAACAGCTCGAAAAAGAGAGAAAATGGCTACTTTTGTTTCACGTTTTATCTCAATGTTATTCTTTAAAGGGTATATAGGTTAAAAGAGATTTAAGACAAGGATATATAATCAACAAGAATAATTATTGTCAATTATTATGATGCAACTAGATATGAAGGAACATATTGAGAGAAAATGGTTGAATGGTGCGAAAGAAGATGTGAAATCGGGACAAGCAAGGGAAGATATGAAATGTCTAAATAATAAGAAAACTTCATTTAGTTTAACGAAGCAACGATGCGAGCTGCCAATGCCGTTTACCGCTAAGCTAAATGTCGTGACGTAGGGGCTGATTCTTGTAACAAAACCGATTCTATTTCGATTCAAATTCAATCGCTGTCTCACTCATACAAAATAGGAATTGAACAGGACAACAAGTGAGTTTTTGTTACGAGAATCAGCTCCCAGGTCACGACATTTAGGTTAGTGGTAAACGGCATCGGCAGCTCGCGTCGCTGCTCTGTCGTGCCATCTGAGTTGGGCATTGGGTGCCATTTTCCGCTAAGCTAAATGTTGTGGCCTGGCCATGAATGCCTGTTTCAATGATCGTTTTTGTATAGAATTTTGATATTTATTTGACAGTAAATGATGAAAGAGGACCTAAGTATTTAACATATTATTAATAGTTTATCATAAGTGTAGCATAAACACCTTAATTCACATCAAAGGGTTGTGAATATAACAAAGAAATATCATATACCTATACCTTTGAAAGCAAACACGAAATATATTCGAAACGGGGGAGATCGGTTAAGTACGGTCTGATTCTTTAGAACAGTCTACCCTTCGGATTCCTTGGATCATTTGACACGCTATTTTATGAGGCTGTTTCAATAAAATAGAATTCATTGCTATTGTATTGTTGAATAAAACGACGGCCTACGCTAGTGGAAATTTAATAAGCGACCTAATATTGAGTGATAGATTTGGTAAGAAGTAACTTGATCATCGCTGTGCGTGTTATGTTACTTGTATACGAAACTGCGATGCGGCGGCATTGGATTACAAAAATCTACGTCATCGCACGATGTATTGCAAGAACAACCTAATTGATTGCAAAGCAAAAAGCTTTGGTAATCCTAACCGAGGAAGTGTTACTCCTCGCTGCACAAATTCTCAACGTAGAGATTCCTGTCGTTGTCTTCTGCGTTGCGAACTTGCGTTTTAGTTTTGTGTATATGCACTTAATCTAAATCACGTGCAACGACCAACTCAACCAGTATTTGAATCGTCTTCAGCCGATTCAACCAGGAAGCGTGTAGGTGACTAGGCAATACGAAATGTACTATAAATAATCACTAGTTCGTTCTGGGTCAAAATTTACAATTGTTACTTATTTTGAGATGCAAAACTGCTCTTTAATAACTGCATTTTATGAACATGTAAAACAAATACGGACTCACCCAGCATTTGAGTGAATTTCAAAATATAGAGCTCTATACTTCAAAAACCTTTTATTGCAGGTAAGTCGTTATTTTACACCAAAATAAAATCAACATCTTGATTGCAGTAATCCGTTTCTTTGTTATTATGAATATTATTAACATTATTTTTGTTATTAATTTAGATTTGATTGATTAAATTTTAATTGATTATGGCCTAAGTTATTCTATTTGGAGCTAAAATTGATTTGGCCATCCGGGAATACAATAGATTAGTAATAGCATACTAAGTACAATAACAGGATGATGTAATATTGTATTGTCCTAAATGCGTATCTAATCTGCTATGCGATAAATTAATTGAAGCCAAATTAACTTATTATAACTTATGATACCAGTCTGCAGCCGACAACAGACAGCACCAGACCACATGTAAACACTACAAAATACTGAAAAAAATATAGTTTTAAATATAATTTATTAAACTAAGAAATTTGATTAACTTCTGTCACCAGCTGCAAGTATCGTAAAGAAACTAAATATAAAAAAAACAAACAATTTGAGATAATGAAGAATTTTCTCAAACATCTGGCGAAAAATAACAATATTATTTAGATACTAGATTCGCACGCTTCTTACGAATTGACAAAATTTTTCATAACTTTAGCGAATGCCCTAACCATGTAATGTATACCTATCTGGAATATTAAAATAGTGACACTTGTGGGACAATGGCCAAATACATATTGTATTACTACTACATACTATACTACCAGTACGTACCTACATACAATACTAGTTACCGCATAATTTAATGATTCCCGTATTAGTCCCACTAAGCCCCTTCGCACACAAGGCGACGCAAGTCCCCGATATTCGGCGATTTTAGCATCCAACGACGCGAGTGTACGTACCAACCTCAATTGGACTTGTATGGCGGTAGTCGCATGGATACTAAAATCGCCGAGTATCGGAGACTTGCATCGCCTTGTGTGCGAAGGGGCTAAGAGTTTATGTGGTAGGTTAACACATTTCGCCACTACCGGGAAATCCTTGAGTGCGTTACCGCAACGCGCGGTGTGAAACGGTTCTAAAAGAATTTAATCAAATATCTGGGAAAGACAACAATATAATCCAGATACGGTACCCCGACATAAAAGTCTGAACGTCGCGTTGAAAGCCGTTTAATTTTCCGCCAAAACAGAGTAATGACCAAGAGCCTCCCTTTAATAAGACTGACGAGATTTCTCGTGATTTTATTGCCTACTCCTGGGAGTAAATCGCTCGTTTAGATGTAACGACCCCCGATTTACAGATCTCCTCATGGGCTGTCCTAATTTTCTTTCAGTTTTTACGTCTCCATTTGTTACAAAGTTTATGTTTTAAATGTAATCAATTCTTATTTTTGACAACCCTCGGACTATGGATCGCAGATTCAGTCCCTCACACAAGACATAATATTTTGTGTAATAAATATTTTTAAACACGTAAAACGTGACTTTGTCTATTTTCTACAGCATTATATCTATCATGTAGGTATTTTTAGAGATACTAAATTAGTAGGTAGCTTCTAACCAATGGGGCTATGTAACGTTATGTGAACTGTGTACAGTTTAATATTTTAGGATAATATGTTAACTTGATACATTCAACTACAATATTTACATTCACGTGTGTTCATACCTTGCTACATGAACTTAAAAAAGCGTGTTAAAATAGCGTGTCTGCATTTAATTACAGCTTTATGGTTTTGTTACTAATTCATAGTGTATCATTAGTTCTATTTTACCTTATCTGCCTACAATGTCATTCGTTGTGGACGCGTCGCTTTCCAATAATTATTCAAGGTATCTGACACATAGCATTTCTGAGACACACCACATTCGTAACAACACATAGATAGAATATGCTTTATTTGCAACTAGCTTTTTTGCCCGCGACTTCGTCCGCGTGAAGTTCCGGACCAGTTCCCGTGGAAACCACATTGAATTTCGGAAAAAGCTATAGCCTATGTCACTCCCTGATAATGTAGCTTTCTACTGGTAAAAGAATTTTTGAAATCGGTCTAGTAGTTTCGGAGCCTATACAATACAAACAAACAAACAATCAAATCTTTCCTCTTTATAATATTAGCATAGATACACATCAAACACAGAACACAGCATATGAACAGCTTACAGACTAGTGTAATCGCAACTACACGAGAAGAAGATGGCTTGAAGCAATCTTATCAAGACCATAAGTGGAGTCATGACGTAGGTTATGTATCTAGGTGTTACGAAAAAAGGCTTTTACTTAACAGTTGGCTGATAAAAGCTGATGATGTTAATTGCATTGGCTAATACATTTTGTCCAGCGGGCTACATAATTATCTATGCTTGAAATTTTGCCAAGTATTAATACATTAAGCACAAGTTCAAAACATTTGTCAGTCCGCGTGCTGTTGTGGGCAGAATCATTAATTTGACGCATCGTTTATCTTCCGATTTCGAAGTAAACAATGGGAATGAGTGATAAAAAAGGTAATACAAATACAGCCATTGTTGGGAAAATGTCGAGACTCCTGTATTTAATGGACGAGATTTCCATGAAAGGATAACCTAGTAAATTAGATTTGTTTTGAATAGACTCTTCTTAATCCGTGTCTTTTCCCTTATTGTTCTGTGCCTCTTCTTTTAGTGTAGGTTCGACAGGATGTGCTGTGCTTTCTCCTTTTCTATAGCATAGCAGATATAAATTTTAGCGTTCACTTCTTATACTTTAACTTGTTTGTATCCATTATATTAAAACACGTCTCGTTGCTTCAGAAATTAAATGTGTAACACCTAATGAATGTAACATTATCGCTGCAAAATTCTGATACAAACGAAACAGGGAGCTTGATTCCTAAAAATAACAACCTCTGAAAAACACTCCAAATTATTGCCGGTAATAAGGTTTCCTGATCGCCGGACCATTAACAGAAAAGGATAATTCTGCAAACGGATTTACCCTATACCATTTCCAAATGTTAAAATAAAAAAGGTGGCCTTTCAAGACAGACCTTTTCTAAATCGAAAGATGTAATCTTTTAGTTTTGTTGGCTACGTCAGTCAGCACACACTGTAGTTTAGTGTATGTGTATAGAAATAGTATGGTTTCAAATGGTCCGTATAAGGGGAACTAAGGTAAAGTAAGGTTTATTGCAGATTGCCTTGAATCAACTCCGGTAAGATTGCTCTTAGAACTTTTTTCATTGGTAAGCGAATCTCCTGCGCTTCGAGGCGTTTTATTATTTTTAACTCTAAAAAGTGTTCTTTTATCACAAATTTTCAACCTTTGATAAAAGAGATAGTTGTTTGATGTGTACCTAATGGATGCCCCCCGTAGTAGTCCCGTTCTTATGGAAATATCCGAAAATTTCTTCTGGTTGAGTGAAATAATACTATACTATAAACTTTTAGGTAAAACTCCTTACTAGTAACAGTCATGTGTAACGCCATTTTAAATATTATGTAGATAAGTATGATGATGGCATCTCTATTTTCAAATAAATCAAAGTTTCACTTTTTTTCAAAATATTAACGCACAAAATAGCAGTTTTAAAATTTCTGCCAAAAATAACTTACTCTTGAATAAAATTACAATATTTGATAAGAATAAAATTCAACTTCATTTAAACTATAGTATAAGAAGAATCTAAAACGTAAGCAACCGTCAGTGCCGGTCAATCGGGACTATTTCCATTAGCACCGTGCTGATATTAGATGTAGGTATATATGTTACCGGAAATGTATGTAATCCGGAAATGTATACAATTCCTAGGAAATGTCGCTCGGCTTTTGATGGTCACAAGCTAACCCTAACCAGAGAATCAGAAATATCAGTAAATAAAATAATTGAAACAAATTGTTCATCAGACAAAGCTGGGTTAGGTGCTGGGTTAGGTTGGGGTGGTTGTCGGGATACCTCCACGTGGTCCACCCCGGGCAACGCCGGCGCGTCCTTGCCGGCGGCTGAAGTTCCGACACGTGGGTCCCCTCCCTGCGCTCGAGTTGCGGCGAGCCGCGGGTTGAGGGGGACGAGCGGGGTCCGGTCCCTGCGTTTCGCCGGGTGCGGGTTGCAGGCTGACGGGTGTGTCCACTCCCTGCGCTCGGCTCGCGGGTTGACGCGGACGCCCTAGTGGGCGCCGGCCTTACCAGCCGGCGTGCGGCGCATACTGTAACCCGTGGGTCCTCCACCCACGGGCCGGGCCCTTCCTCCCCCCTTCCTCGCGGCCCGGGCGGTTAAGCCAAGGCCTTGGCTTAACCGCCCGGGCCGCGAGGAAGACAACCTCTATAAAAATCACGAGCGGAGCTGACGGCCGCGCCACGCTGAATAAGTGTGGTGTGGCCGTTGGCTGGCGGTCGGCACAGTGGGTGCGATCGCCGAGTGGACGGGGACCATAGCCCAGCCGAGACGGCGGGCCGGGGAAGGCCCGTCGTCTTGAGGGAGCGATGGTAATCGGTGTCGGCAGTGCCTGTACACCTGGATGCGGTGTACTGCTGACGGAGCGTATCGGGGGCGAGCGGGTCCGGCTGGTACCTTGGCCGGACGGCCCTGGCGGGGTCGCGGTTGTATCCCAGTTTCCCGTGGCCCCGCCACACAGGGCAAGAGGCATCCCGTCAGTTTTTTAGTGGTAAGTTCCACAGTCCCCACCGCGTGCTCCCCGGGCGGTGGGGCTGCCACAAAGCATTTTTCTGACGTAAAAAAAAAAAAAAAAAAAGGTGCTGGGTTAGGTTAGGGTTAGCCTGTAACCATTAAAAGCCGAGCGACCGAAGGGAGCGAGGCACTCCTTATAATAATACATTTCCTTGGAATTGCATACATTTCCGGATTTCATACATTTCCGGTAACATAGATACCAAAATTACCAAAAGAATTTCAAACTCAGTACTTTTACATTAAAAATCACGTTAAAATTTGTATAAATGTCACACTAGGCTATTTCCTTTTATTTACTGCTAACTTCCTGAAATATGAATCGTGTAGGATGAGTGACGTGACGTCATTAGTTTGGATGAAGGCGTCTTAGCGTTGCGGATGACCCGACATTTAGGAGGTCGACGAATGAAAAGTTTTAGGAAGGGTACTTGCAAATGATTTAAATGGGAGTATTATGGGATAAAATGTAATATTTTGGAAAAATACTTTCGTAGGTGTAATCTTTTTAAAATGCTGGACCAACTAAAAAATCTAGAAGATATCAATTTATCTCTAGAGGTAGGCTATATATTTTGGATTTCATGCAAGCAAAGTCACTATTAAGTTACATTTGATAATAATAATTTCATATTCTTAACAATGTATGTCGAGCAAACTAATAGAGGGTACTTAAGGAACCTGCTCACTCAAGACCTTTTAGTAATTAAGTAAATCTGGTAGAATTTCATGCTTTTACAACCTACATAGTTTCTAAGAAGATTATGCAGAGTTTATAACATCAATCGTCTATTGAAGGTTCCAGTTTCAGGTTTCAGGTTTCAGTTTGAGCTTGTCCAGTTTTGTTTGAAATCTTTTCTTTTTATGTTCCGTGTGCTTTCTAGTTTTAACTGCTGGTTTGCTGGTGACCGCACTTTCAAGCTACCTGGTATTGATTGAACTAATCCGTGTTCATTTAGTTTAATATGCTCAATAATGGCTCTTCAACCAATACAGTTCAAACCGATTGTAAAACTTAACAATACAATATGTAGCCCTTAATACCCTTAAATTATTTTACAATACATACCCTTATCATATCTTTACAATAACATAGTCACACAATTAGATGATGAATGTTTGACGTTTAGAACCTCGGCCATTTGTCAAAGGGTGTAATTATGGTTCATGCCCAACTTCTGTATAAGTAATGGTTGACTCATAATTCTTAATAATGTTATGGTTGCTACTAGGCTTCGACTAGGTCGGCCTAATATTAACAACGAGGAAATAATGAATAAATAACACTCTCTGCCACTCCCATTAACCCAAAAATAAGAATTTGTTCTTATATACTGTCTTTTTCTATCATTATCTTTACAGAACCTCTCATCATTCTTTCAGTCTTCGGATTTTAAAGTATTCATTACCACATGACCACTAATAATTAAATTATGCGTCTACGAAAACCAAACTACAACATTACATAAAACTGGATCTCAGAAACGAAAAAGAGGTTTATCTAATAGATAGAGCATTATGCCTACACGGATAAGTTATATAACAACATGGATAACTTGTATAGTTTCACCAAAATAATATTATGCTCCATTAAAAAAACCCTCGTAGTTTGCAGAAAAAGTAATTTTCCGCAAATGGAGGGGCTCAGGTTAATGGTATCAAGCTTCAAATCGAATCGAAACTGCTTGACGAAATTCTCCTGATATTTTTTGACAAAGGAATAAGGCAAACTCGGTTGCAATTACAAATAGCAAATTATCTTCTTTCGCAACTATGGGTTTATTATTGCATTGAAATTAGATTAGATAAAATATTGACAATGGATTTAAAAATCCAAAACGAATAGCTCAAGATGAATTGTATGATTGTCATCGTCGAAAAGGTACGCTGTTGGGAAATGATTAAAATGACGCACCTGACAAAAGTCCTGTCTTTGACATGAGACGCATGCCGTCAGACCTTCATAATCCAGAGGGAAAACTAGACCCTTTTCAGGTCAGGTACACACGTCTTTCAAAACATAATTTGTTGTGCGTGCGGACTGCGGACGTCCTCACAATGTTTTCCTTCGCCACCGAACATGTTGATAATTACAAAATGTGTACATAAATCCAAAATCTCTAACTCGATATCCGCATTTGAGTTGTGACTATTTTATCTAATGTAACTATCGTTTTGAGAGCAGCAGATGATGTTCCCGTATACATAAAAAGTAAATGAAAGACACGAATTTGGAAAATTTATCGCAAAACGCATTATATTTCCCTTTTTGTTCACAAAATTAGAGTTAAAGTTTAAAGATGGTACTAAAATTAGAACTATTGATGTCTCTTTCTAATTCGTTGTATTTACCAACCGATTTTTTTAATAGTTTGGGCAACTATCAAATTGAAAGGAAATACTACTATCGATATTTTGAACATCAATATTTTTAATGTAATCTGATTATATGTATACCTAAAATAATGATCAAAAAAATGTTCTATCTAATATAACATTGGAAAAGAAAACACTCCTTAGAAATTACTGCGGCACCTTTGTGCAGAAACGGATGCAAGAGGTTCCTTTCGACAACTTGACGCAATTGCCCTTTTAGTAAGGGCAATCCTAACTGAATTGTAAAGAATTGGATAAAAAGTGAGATTAGATCTTTTCATTTGAGGAAAGGTCCGAATATTGGTCCTTCGAGGCAGTTACTCTGAGAAACGGTGGATTGAGTTCGTGAAACTCAACGTTTCAAACATTTTAAGAGAAAACAGTTTTTACCAAATTGCCCCAGGGTAGTAGATTAAGTGTTGGTTGAGATAAGTGATTTTAGAAACTAAATTCTTTGGTTTAAGAATCCAATCTATTCTATAAAATATTTTTTCTAATACTTAAATTAAAAATAAATTTTTAAGGCTTCATGGCTTGAGGTACAATGAAAAGAAGAGTGAGTTCTTGATGTTTAAAGGTAAAATCAAAGAACCAGCTCATGTGCCACCAGTCATGTTGAATGGCATACCGTTGAAGCGTGTTGAACTGTTTAAATATCTTTGTCATGTTGTAATGAAAGACCTAAAGGATAATGCAGGGCGCTGTCCATCAGGGGCAAAACATGCTGGCTCATAGATTTACTCGATGTACCACTGATGTAAAGCGCACGCTATTTAAAGCATACTGCCAGAACTTTTACACGTGTGCTCTGTGGTCCAGTTTTACGCAGGGATCTTACAGTGCCTTGCGTATCCAATACAATAACACCTTCAGGGCCTGAATGAGGCACTCGCTACTGCAGTGCGGTATGTTCGCGTATGCAGCCGTCAATTACTTTTATGCTATTATGCATAATAAGCTGTCCTCGTTGATACGCCGGGTGCACAGGTGAGCTGAAGAGATGGTTGGGTCCATCTTGTGATTTTTGACAAATTTCAATTATAAGCTAAATGTGTGGCTGTAACAATTTCAATTTTTTGTATGAACTCTTTGTCTCATAATAAATGTTTTTTTTTTAGTATTTTAGTTAATTTTAAAGTTTGGTCTATCTATACCATTACTACGTTATGACATTAAGTGCATGACGAACAAAAATACAATTTACTATCAATTTCCAGACAATAACGTAAAAAGGCGAAAAAACTCAATTTAGGAATAACGTGACACAAAACATTAAAAGTTTGGTCGCAAAACTGTCGTAATGTCAACAAATAGGGTATGCAGCATGTTCTTGGTTTAAGTTACAAGCTGGTCTATATGCATTAAACGCAGTAAACGTAAAATAATACTGTAAAAAGTTTTTTTTTTAACTTTCTGCAAATTCCGGTAAAGAGTCGAGCCAATAATGTTTCCTTGCGGAACGCTGGCTTTTCACTGAAATATTCACCAGTACTCCCAGTACGGAGATAATTATGTAATCGTTCCTTAAATGGACGTATTATCGCGCAGGTGTATTTAGTCAAAGTTTTACCAATTAATCAGAAATTCAGTCAATTTATAGTGTTGAGATTAGATAGTAATTTAGGGTTGTGATTTAACTAGTCTTAACTATATTAACAAAACAACGCTGTTCACTCGTTACTTTGCACCCATGTCTCGTTCCTCAAGTTTCATCTACAGGCTGTTTGATAAATGAGGCACACGCCTGCTCATTTTCGGGGCACCTTGATTGATTAGTTCCAATATTGAAATTTGCAACACCATGGAAAATGCTAACCAAATAAGTTATTGTGGGTAACGAATCAATTGCGGTGTTCATTAAAGATTTCATTCAACTTGATGGTCTAAGGTGAAAACTTCACCGTGAAAAGGTTAAACTTGATTGATTGTTTGGGATTCATGTCTATTCTACTTATACTAGTCTACAGGAATATAGACATTGTAGTAACCACTGTTGTTATTCTTGACTTGTACATATTCTACACTTGTTTAGAACAATACTTGTGTTATATTATAATTGTGCTATGTTCCTTGCAATATTCGCAATTTTAATTGGCAAGTTCTGTATCAATAGCTTTTGTTACAGTGATTCCTATTGTCAGTTTATGCTACGTAGTCTGTGATCTATCTGCTGTGTCCCTGTATGCTTTCACACCGACCTACTTACTGCACATACATTTGATTTAGTTTATGTTACCAAATTCTGTTCTAATTCTAGCGTTTCTACAACGACATTAAGGGACCATCTCCACTATTAGGGACAATAATATAGTCGTGCTATCTAATTCTATACGTCTTACAACGTTTTTTTTTTCGAACGAACGACTTTCATTCAGACTCTTCGCTATTCTCTCGCTCGTGGAGATGGTCTCGGATACTAATCGTCTGTTTATCTCTACAATTTTTGGAAGGTGAATTAATTTTGCCAGCCACTTGCTTCTTACATGGGTATCGTTCATTTCTTTCTATATCACAGTCAACAATCAGTTTTAATGAATTTGCACCTTCACATACTAATTACTGGTCGGCAAATTTAAGCTGGTCCCAGATGTCGGATATGACGTCATTGATTGATTTATATAAGACCAGACCAATACATTAATCATGTAAGGAACAATCAGTGTTGCGATACTCTGCACGTGTTGTTTTATTATTTCGATATAAAAATATTATGGGTAACCAAATGGAGCATAAATAATAAGCGTAAACATCGTTCTCGGAAAGGGGCAGGCAAACAATACTCATATAACAATAAAAAGTTATAAAGATTTTGTATTGAATGAGTATAAAGTAAGGTAAATAATACAAGAAACTTGATATTAATTAAAACTTAAAAATTATTCCCGTTTCCAACAACGCCTCCTAGCGTTAGGAATAACTAAACCAACCAGATAATTAAGTGTAATAAATAAATAATATAAAATGAAATATGTATAGTTATGATGTAGATATGAGTAGTGTATGTATAGATGTTGTATTTAACTTAGATTAACAGGAACCGAAGCAATCACTACTTCATAATTTGTATTACCTATTATTGTTGAGTTTTCTTTTCTGTATTAACTTTATTAATTGTTTAGTTTAAAACAGGCTATTAAATAAAATTATTATTACCTTGTTATGGAAGAGCGGAGTCGCCTAATACAGGTTTTTTTTACACCTAAAAGGCTACTCCGGTTACTAACTGATGTAAGCATTAACTGTTACCTAATGAATAAAAATATTTAGATATTTTTTTTGAACTTATAATTAATAATTTGTATGACATTTTATGACATACGGTTATTTCTATTAGGACTGGCTAGGTGTTGGTGAAAACAGGCACAAGTCTATCCATGATATAAACATTACACAAATTACGGTCCTTGTAGAAGTTAGGTACCCAAAATGCTTGCAGGATTTACAAAAGCAATAATTCACAAACATTATTTTAAAGTCTATTAAGCCTTAAGTATACTACGTAGTTTGACACTTTTAAACCTGTTATTCCTATTATTATTTAAAACACCGGGCCTATTCACGTAAATAAAAGAGTTAAATTCTAATTCTACCATATACGCTATTTCGCTAGTTCTATTGTTTGTATGAGGAGCTCGATGGCGTCACTTTGTGTCACACTCTAAATATGAACACACAAGTCAAGCGACGTCGACCCTAGCCAGTGCTTGGATAAGTTTCATTATCTCGTCTTCGTGCTTCGGAGTCGGTCCCGGCTGTTATCGGTAGATGACAGTCGTTAAGTCAATTCGGTGGCCTTCGGGTGGCTTGAAAATACTGGCCTCTGCCAATCCGCATTGGAGTAGCGTGGCAGAGTACGCTCTATTAACCTTCGATGGAAGGTAGACTGTAGACTGTCCCTGCAGTGGGATGATTATGGGATCATATAATGATAGTTTGTATTGAGCAAGATTTTTTTACCTGTTTTTGTTTCAAAAATAATGTAGATCACTGATACATACAATTTGCACGAAGACGACCCCAATAATAATATACTCAGTATTTCACTACTTACAGGTAACAGGTTAGAATCATACAAAAAACTGTCAGATAAAATTTGGAATTTATCAGCAAGTGATGAAACTAAGCTGCTAAAATATATATTTTTTAATACTTACAGCATAATTTCTTATTATTAAAAAAAACTCATAACAGAATTACAGGAAAGTTATATACCGATGATGAATTAGTCCGTCCAAAGTTTTTTTTAAATTTAATTTTGTTAAAAGAATAAATTAGACAAAATTCAACAAGGGAATCAATCTTTTATGGTGAAATTTAAGCCGCCTCACTAATGAGAAGAGATATGGTTTGTGTGCGGGGCGCATGTCGCCATTTTCTACACAATTTTCTGCACAAATGTGCAGGAACTTGATTGTTCTAAGTCGCTTGTTGCCCTATTTCGTTAGGTGCCCGTCACTATAATAAACTTCTTACTCCGTGTTCGTAATCGAACTGCAAATTACGGGCTTACGATTTGTGTGAGAGTGACTGTCGAGATTATTCTATTAATATGTTAAAATGTAATTGTGTAAGTGGCGACATCGGTTCCGGTACAAAAACCATCTAATTACATTTCTCCTTCTTTCTGTGTTCTGTGTGAGATATACTTAAATTTGTTGTGAAATAATAAATGTATGGTTACTACAGGCCGATTTCATCACTCCCGAATAGCTTCGTCAAATAAACTGATAGTATTCGATAGTTCTAGTACGGTTTTGAATTTTCAAATGGAAAATAGGCAATTTGGAACTTTATTAGTAAGTGGTGGGAAACCAGCACTTAGCGGCTGATATCGGCTATAAAATGCGAAAACCATCATAATCATTACAATACCTGTCAACTTATCTGAGAGATAACATATGGCAGCACACAATGAGATGTATGAGGATCAAAATGGTAACTGTATTTTATTACTTACTATTTAATGATAACTCATAAATATCTAATCATAAGCGTTAAAGTTTGTGGGTATGTTTTTTTATACTACAAAGGTGGCAAACAAGCATGCGGCCAGCCTGATGGTAAGCCGTCACCGTAGCCTATAAACGCTTGCAATACCGGGGGTATCACTCACGCGTTGCCAACACTCCCAATCCCCCCAAGTGGAGCTCTGGCGACCTTACTCGAAACACAACATGGCCGACACTAATGCTATTTGGCTACGATCTTCTGTAAGGTGAATGGAGGTCCTTCTCCAGACGGGCTGTTCCGATTTGAGAGGATTATCCGCTCTGTCCTACCTCTACAGACGTCTGAACGAGTTGAATTAATGAAATTTCATTCCAATCATATTCATAAGCACGCAAAAACCTTGTCGATATCAACAATTCAACACATCAAATAATTTAAACAAAAAAAAATCAAACATAAAAATTGATTTTGTTGTCCCCATATAAACGTTTCCAATCGCTTCGCACCATAAAATACACTTCACAAAGTATCGATACACGATTCGGGGGTGAAAGTGACCGCAGATATGAATGTATATAGATGACGCCAAAATAAATGTTTGTCAAGATAAAATAATATCAAAGTGCTCGCAAATTTGATGATTATAGAGTGGATAAATTAAGTGGAGTAAATTAAACTTACACAACGGTATGTACTAACTCTTTTACGAAAGAAAGTGTCTGTGAAAACCTACTCCCTACTCCTTTAATAAACGTTTTTGAATTAGTCGCTGTTCCTGTGTCGACAGTTTTTGATAAACAACACGTTTAATTGAATTCGTCGCGGTTCGTGTGCTGACTACGTACTCGACGCACGAACAGACTGATTATTTGATTCAAATAACATAGTCACTGTGTAATGTAATATTGACCTCGTACAAGTTCACTTGTGTGATTGCCATTAATTGCAAACTACGATGAGTTATATAATACAGAAGAAAAGTTTTATGTAAGTTTGTAACGAATATATTTTTAATTTTATTTTCAATAGATTTATCTTATTCAAAATTCAAATTCAAAACTTTTATTTAGATAGTAAGTCTTCACATACACTTTCTCTCGTCACAGACATTACAATAATAATTATTTTTGTGTGCAATTAATCTATAAACGACTACCATTTCGGAAAGAAAAGCAAATTGAACACTGGTAAAAGAAATGGCGAATTTACTTTTACTCCAAGAACTCTCTTATTTTCATTAAATTTTTATTTTATGTCAAACAGTAGACAAACATGCAAGCGGGCCACCTGATGGAAAGCGATCACCGCCGCTTATGGACATCAGTAAAACCAGGGGCGCTACCAATGCGTTGTCCACCAAGGAGGTCGGAGGAAAGGAAGGAGAAAGGAAAAGGAAAAAAGGAGGGGGAAAGAGGGGATATGGAAGAAGTTGAGCTTCCGGATCTCTCACTAACCGAACGAAACGCATTGCTGCTTCACGTCGATATTCTGTGAGAGGGTGGCACTTCCCCGGTAGCGGGCTCTATGTTTCATATTGGTAATAGATATTTACGGTATCTGTTTAGATTTACATCTGCGTAGCGACCCTATTGGGCGTCCTTCGATTAGGCAGCTCGGTAAACATTTTTCAAGTTAATTGTTCGGACGGTACGAAATTTACCGTACGGAAAGTTTGACGGCCTGTCGGCAATGTTTTAGTTAGATAAGTTACTTCGGGTTCTAGGATACATTTTTATTAGTTTCAGCTCGTGACTTCAAGTGGAAAATATAAAAAATATATCATCCTTATGTTAAATTTAATTATTATTGTTTACGTTAATTTTAGACTTACATCCAGTTTTTGAAATGTAGGTATTTAAATTTTAATTCCACATGAAGACTTAATTAATGACGTGTCTTAACGACACAGACAATTTCGCCAATGTCGAGTATTTTAAATGAACACTTTTTAACCAAAAAGTACACTTTGAAATCACCATTTCCTGTTGGACCAACTATTACGCACAACTAGTTGGTCCAACAGGAACAATTTGGCAACGTGGTACGGTGAGGATCCGAGGTCGCCATCTTGACGACCTTCGTTGACAAGGCTACGATCTCGAATCCCACATGAAGTCAAGTTATTTCTTTTTTAGTTTGGCAGTGACAGCTATAATTTTATGTGTCATTCTTTCAAAATTGCTTTCTGAAATTGGTTATCCTTTTCCATTAATGAGTTTGAGAGCTGTTAACTAAATTGACATGCAGTTTACTCACTATCTACAGTATCGACCTCAGTAAATATTATGATGATTTTAAATCGATCTCGAGAGTGTAACTGGTTTTAAGAAGTTATCCGACAAGTAGGAGACATTCTGAATTCGCCCTTCAAGCGTCAGAAAATTTATATTTCTTAGGTAAAAAATTGGTGTAGATACTTTTGCATGCCCCGACTGCATGCATCACCATTTTTTATTTAATTAAAATAGCGAGCGACCCCATGCAAACAATTGATTGAATTGATTGAATAGATGAGAGGATAACACCATGTCGAGCCCTAGAATGCATCCTGTGTGTATATTATTTATTGCAAAGTTCACAACACCACAATAATACAATTATAAGTCAGTAACAGTATAAAATGCCAATAAATCAGATAGTACAGTAGATAATCTGTCTTTTGTACACGCGATCGCGACATTTTATGTGTCGCACCGTTTTGCAAATTTCTAAAAATAACTAAAATATGGTGGAAATATTACTACGGTAACTGAATCAACTCCTTTTTTTGTGGAATGAAACATGCGAACTCTTTGAAACTTATTCTTAATCTATACACGTATTTAAAAGATGTACTTACTCAAATAACTGATGAACACTGGAAGTTAAACTCGTAATAATACAAACAATTGAAGAGTCAAATCAATATTGCAAGAAAAATAAATAAATATTGATCCAAATAGGCTTGATTTTGATAAATTCAATACACAACCCCTTTATTTACACTTCATTGTATAATCTCCATTCAAAGGGAATAAAATCAACAAAGTAGCTTATTTGTAACGGAATTGACGAAAAGTTCCAACGTTAAATTTAATTGAATTACTCATCTTCAAGCACTGAAAAATAAGGACGGTATCACACCAACAAAATAACAAATTCTAAATAAAAAACAATTTAAACATGAGACTTACAGTGAAAATAATACATTTGTAGCAGTTTTTATTCATAAAAAACGACCACGGGTCAATTTCACTAATGTTTGCTCACTAAATGTGTGTGGAAAAGAGAAAATAGTGTTTTTTAAATGAGATAGATCAAGGCAAAGGGGCCATCCGATAGAAATTTGATATCGCCGCCTATGAACATCGGTAACCTACCAATGCATTATCCGCTACAAAGAAGGAAATAGACAGAAAAGGATAGGAAAGAAATTAGGCTGGGAATTGTTGCTTCGCGCCATTAGTCTGTGTCGGTCCAGCTAGCCCAATTCATCTACTCTACCTACCCATCGAGTATGTATTCAAAGGGCTCTACGTACTCGATGACTCTACCTCTCTAAAATAGTAAAATCTCCTTATAGCTATTAGAGATGACTGATATTTAGATTTAGTATGTGTTTATAGTAGATTTTACATCCGTAAGTGTGACACTATGCTTACAATGTCCGGGGAATTTATGTTTCAATGAAAGGTCGTCGGTTCAAACTCCCTATATTAAGTTTAACAGGAATTTTTACTCGAATCAATAACTCGACTGAATGAAACTCTTTATTGGGGAATTACAAAATTGAATTTCTGTCTTTTAGAAACATTTTGTCATGAAAAAATATATTTCTATTCAATTTTCGAGTCATGGTTTGATGGTTCCGTGAACTTTATTAAATACGCATGATATGTTACGATATAAAATTCATGAGTTAACTTCTCAGAAATACATTGTGTCGTAAAAGATATATTAGATTATCTGTTGACTGTAGAATAACAACAATTTCCTTATGAATAACAACAATTTTTACTAGCTGACCCGGCGAACTTCGTATCGCCTAAAGAACCTTCATGCTGAATTTCATTCGAATAACTTCAAAACGGCAAAGTTTCATACTAACTTTGCGCCCCCGTTTAACACCCCCTAAGGGATAATTTTTGAGAGAAATATTTTACTCGTGTTTCATGCCTTTCAATAAAGAACCTTAATGCTGAATTTCATTCGAATAACTTCAAAATCGGCAAAGTTTCATACTATCTTTGCACCCCCGTTTAACCCCCTAAGGGATGAATTTTGAAAAAAATATTTTACTCATGTTTCATGCTTTTCAGTAAAGAACCTTAATGCTGAATTTCATTTGAATAACTTTAAAAACGGCAAAGTTTCATACGAAATTTGCGCCCCCGTTTAACCCCATAGGGGATGTTTTTTGAGAAAAATATTTTACTCGTGTTTCATGCCTTTCAATAAAGAACCTTCATGCTGAATTTATTCGAATAACTTTAAAAAACGGCAAAGTTTCATACTATCTTTGCACCCCCGTTTAACCCTCTAAGGGATGAATTTAAAAAAAAAATTTTACTCATGCTTCATGCTTTTCAGTAAAGAACCTTCATGCTGAATTTCATTCGAATAACTTCAAAAACGGCAATATTTCATACTAACTTTGCACCCCCGTTTAACCCCCTAAGGGATAATTTTTTAAAAAATATTTTACTCGTGTTTCATGCCTTTCAATAAAGAACCTTAATGCTGTATTTCATTTGAATAACTTCAAAAACGGCAAAGTTTCATACTAACTTTGCACCCCCGTTTAACCCCCTAAGGGATGATTTTTGAGAAAAATATTTTACTCGTGTTTCATGCCTTTCAATAAAGAACCTTCATGCTGAATTTTATTCGAATAACTTCAAAATCGGCAAAGTTTCATACTATCTTTGCACCCCCGTTTAACGCCCTAAGGGATGAATTTTGAAAAAAAAAATTTACTTATGCTTCATGCTTTTCAGTAAAGAACCTTCATACTGAATTTCATTTGAATAACTTCAAAAACGGCAAAGTTTCATACTAACTTTGCACCCCCGTTTTACCCCTTTAGGGGATGAATTTCCAAAAATCCTTTCTTAGTGAGCACCTACGCCCCAAAAGGAACCCCCATGCAAAATTTGAGACTCCTGGCACTTGTGGTTTCGGAGATTTCGTGATGAATCAGTCAGTGATTTTCTCTTTTATATATATAGATAATGCTGTTTTACAACAAAAAGTTAACACAATGGAATTAACATTGTTCGTTTCTTACGTCGAAAGTTTCAGTGGTTTTCGGTATGTTTTAAATATTGTGACGTTGCATTCCAACGCACACATACGCGCGGCTCGCGAGGCAGGCGGACCGGACAGCAATGCGCGCTGCCCCTCGCCGCGCTTCACCGTGCCCTCACCGCCACCGCTCCTACCAGGCCGCTATAAAAGCCCTGCGAACAAGCGTCTCGGTGGCCATTCGGATATGAGCCCACGCGCGCGTACATCTCTCTAGTAAGCTCCTCTCTTCCTACCCCGTTACGCTGCCCGAATATAGTCCCATAGTCGGACTCTTGTTATACGTCGTTACGCTGCCCGAATACCGTCCGATAGTCGGACCTCCGCCGGGCCTTGTTATATTACCATTAGATTAATTCATATTGTGAGAACCCCGGTCAACGGCCTCGTGGTTATTAGTTTGTAACCTCCTCGTAAATTCCATTTTGTCGTTGGACCTTTTCGAAGGTACCCCGTGTATAGATTCCCGTGGCTTCTACCTCGACCTGCGTGGTATCCCACTTACCCTTCCTGGCTCCCGTTCTAACTCGTTTAGGCACCTTAGGTAAATTGGCACGACGAGACACTTGTGGCGCGGACTGGATTCGATTCTGACCCGCCTCGTCCTGCCTAGAATAACTCCCGCGATCAGCCTAGGTTCGATAGGTAAATCCGTGAGACGGGACCCTTAGGGGGCGCGGACTGGATTTGATTCTGAATACGCCCCGCGCTCACATAGTTCTGATAGTTCATGTAGGCGAGATAGGGCTCCCTTGAAATAACCCTCTGAATAGTGTAGGCGTCATAGGTAAATAGACACACAGGACGCTTCTGCGGCGCGGACTGGATTCGATTCTGACCCGCCCTGTGATTGTCACAGTATAGTTATCTCCCGTAGGCTCGACTCCGTACTCGCGGACGCTCCGTCCTGACCCTAATCCTGTCTTAGAACCCTGTAACGTTTATCCACGCAGCCTCGAGATCGAAGTACAGTCCCAACTCGATAACCCTGATTGACGAATGATATTATCCGCGCGCCGCCTGCCTCCGTATCGAATAAGCCCCCGCCGGTAGATCGAGAACACAGCTACCTTCCGACCGTCATATCCAATTTGTAAGGGCCAGCGGGCCCACCCGGGAGTAGATAATAAGTACACCCATTGTAGAATAAACTTAAGTCATAGTATAAGCGAATAAATCTTTGTATTACTCTGTTGGTATCACGGATTTCATTTACAACCCTCTCAATCACCCCAGTCTCACATAGGCACTCACACACCCCTCCTGTCGCCTCACTGGAGACTTCAGGGGGTCTAAGGAGGTGAAAGGTATCCTCGGCCAGGAGGTTCGATTCCTCCGCCCAAGATTGACCTCCCTCACCTCCATTGTTAACCAGCGGGCCGTCCCGGGTTCGATTCCCGAGACGCACCCTCGTTACACTGGCGCCCAACGTACTTACCCCTTCGCGTTCGCACCCCTTGTGACCCTACGTCCCACAGGTGCCCAGCGAAATCTTTCGTACACGTTCAGCTTAAATTATAGCAACGGTCAACGAATTTTTGTGCCTATTTGAGACCGGTGAAAGAGGGAATAGAAGCTAGGAATAAGAAACTTTGTAAGTCGCGTAAAACAGGAAGAGAGAGAGCAAAATATCCCGTACAGATCCCGTAATTAATCATAGCATATCATAGCCCGTACTTAAAGTTCCGTATAAACAATAATATAGAAGCTAAATCCGTGTTATAATAGACAAAAATAAAACCCGCCGATAAAATAAAATATAAACCCGAAAGACAGAGTAAATAAGGAATAAGAAGTAAAATAATCTAGAGAGACGTTCGCGTTCGCGAAGGAAATATTGTCAATAATCTGTCAAGAGAGTAATCACCTAAAGTTAAAACCCCGATAAGAAGTAAATAGACATATCCGAACGGCCCAATAAATAAATAAGAAGTAGATAGAAGTAAATTTAAAAGTTAAAGTAGGATAAATTAAATATAAGAAACAACTCGGTAAAAATAATCGATAGTGTAGATAAAGAAAAATAAAAAGTAGGTAATTGTGAAAATAAAAGGAGGTAGAAAAAAAAATAAACGACCTAAGGTCGCCGGTCGGGCGGACCAAGTAGGAATAAAAGTTAAGTAAACATTGAACGAATAAAATAAAACGTTTAGACAGAAATAAAAACCATAAAACGCGTAAATAAATTTTTTTTGTTGTTTCGGGAGTAGGCAAACAAATCTGTTTTGGATAAAACTAAATTAAAGTAGATAAACGGAGCGATTTTTTTTTGGTAACCGGAGCAGGCAAACAAGACATTTTTTTTCTTTCGTAAAACGTAAAGTATCAGACATTAATAGGTATTTAAATTAGATAAATAAGGAGATTTTTTTTTGGAGGAGGCAAACAAGACATTTTTTTTTTTGGGTAAAACTTAAAATATCCGACGTTAATAGGGATTTCAAATAGATAAATAAGGAAATTTTTTTTGGAGGAGGCAAACAAGAAGTTTTTTTTTTGACCGGGGTCTTCCAAGTTTCACAATAACCTAAGATAAATAAGTAGACATAAAGAATATAGATATTTTTTTTGTATAACCAAAGGAGGCAAACAGTCCTTTTTCTTTGTTTCGTTTCGTTCCTTAGTTGTTTCACAATTTACGAACGGAGTAAATTGAAACAAACATAGTCTAGTAGAAGTTTTTTTGTAATCAAAGGAGGCAAACAGGATAAATTCTTTTTGTCGTCTCCCATTTGATAGATAAAGCTACACTCACGCGGATTATAACGTAAACGAACAGTGAAAATAAATTATTGATTTTTTTAAAACTCGGAGGAGGCAGACAGGATTTATTATTCTGTTCTTTAGTAAAAGTACACATTTCCGAACAAGGTATTGGTTCATGGTTTATAACCGAAGTTATACACAAAAGCCACAATTGTAGATGGCGACATCTTGGCTCTATAAACTAACAAAGGAACAATTAGTAGGTGACGACCTCCGTGGCGTAATGGTTACCACGCCAGACCGCCACCCAGGAGGTCCCGGGTTCGATCCCCGGTCGGGTCATGATGAAAAACGAACTTTTTCTGATTGGCCTCTGGTCTTGGATGTTTATCTATATATATGTATTTGTTATAAAATATAATATCGTTGAGTTAGTATCCCATAACACAAGTTTCGAACTTACTTTGGGGCTAGCTCAATCTGTGTGAATTGTCAAAAAAAAAAAAAAAAAAAAAAAAAAAAAAAAAAAAAAAAAAAAAAAAAAAAAAAAAAAAAAAATTAGTACTTAAGCTGGAAGAAGAGGGAATACAGTCCACCGGTACAGTCGATGACTTGAGAAAGCGACTGGTACAATTTATTAGGGAAAAGGAACCCCCGGAAGAAAACAGCCAAGAACAGACAGAAGAATCACAAGAAGAGGAAAAATTTCAGGACACAACCATGGAAGACTCCAGAGAACTTAGAGGCCTAGAGAAAACACTGACGAGGTGGAACGTAACATTCGACACAACAGGCGACGCCGTGGAATTTTTCGAAAGGATAGAGGAACTGACATATACTATAACGAGAAACAAAGATGACCTCCTCCAATTCATCCCCAGACTGCTACAAGGAAAAGCACTATTATGGCACAGGAATAACCACCACAACTGGCAAAGGTGGGAAGACTTCGAAAAAGACTTCAAACTATTCTATTTCCCACAGAATTACGAGGGGAACCTACTGTTCCGCATTGCGGCCCGGAAGCAATACCCGGACGAGAGATTCATAGACTACATCACGCAGATGCAAACACTTATAAGGAGGTACGGTAAGATGGACAAAACGGAAACAATAGACATGGTGTACAATAATATGAAACCTAACTACAAGTACTACATAAAGAGACAGGACTGCGGGACTCTGAGAGATCTAATAGCAATGGCGGGAGATTTCGAAAGTATACATCACGAGGAAATAAGGAGAAGCAATTTCCAAGACAGATATCCCAGGGGCAACATACCAGACAACAAAAGAAGGGACCAACCTACAACATCGCGGCAAAGGACAAAAATAAGAGGGAACCACAACCAAACAACTCACTGCTGGAATTGCGGAGAAGCCAATCACAGCGCAAGACAATGCAGAAACCAAAGACAGATATTCTGCAGCAGCTGCGGAACAATGGGAGTGCTAAGCAGAAACTGTTGCAGGAGGACAAAAACAAGCACACTGAGCGGAAATATAGAGAAGGACATCAGACCATTTGTAAAAGTAAAGGTGGAAGGGAGAGAATATGACGGACTGGTAGACACAGGCTCGGTAGGGACATACATCAACGACACGATATTGCGAGAGTGCGGAAAGAGCATAAAAACCACCACAGGGAACAGACAGAAAGCGATCCTGGCAGACGGAACGGAGATAGAAATTGAAGGAAGCACAGGAATAAAATTGGAAATTAATGGGAAAGAATTTACACACGACATAATGTACTTGCCTACAGCGGAGCATATGATAGTGGGAATGGACGTATTGCAACGGTGCGGAATGATGTTAACCTGGAGCAAGAAGGAATTAGAAAACACAACACAACAGACTATATACAGCTTGTCAACAAACGAACAAGAAACAATAGAGGAAGTGGTACAGAAGGAACTCGAGAAATGCGAAAAAGCTCCGAAGGGGAATTCCTGGACAACACACAAGATCAAATTAAAACATAACGAACCAGTGAAACAAAGATACTACCCAAGGAACCCTAAAATACAAGAAGTCATAAACCAGCACGTTGACAAAATGCTACAGGACGGCGTCATCGAGAGATCAAACAGCCCGTACAGCTCCCCGATAGTATTAGCGAAGAAGGACAACGGAGAATACAGATTCTGCATAGACTTCAGGAAGATCAATGAAATATCAGAGAAAGACGCCTACCCAATCCCACAAATAGACCACACCATAGAAAAACTAAGGAACGCACAATTCTTCTCTAAGATAGATTTGAAAAACGGCTACTGGAACGTGAAGCTAGATAATGACAGCAAGAAAGCCACGGCATTCACAGTCCCGGGAAGAGGATTATTCCAATTCAAGGTCATGCCGTTCGGCCTACACTCAAGCGGAGCCACATTTCAAAGGCTACTAGACCAGGTAATAGGACCAGAACTGGAGCCAAATGCATACGTATATCTAGACGACATAATCATATGTAGCAAATCATGTGCGGAACACATCAAACACCTTAAAATAATATTCGAACGAATAAGGAAAGCAGGACTACAAATAAACACAAGGAAATGTGAATTTGGCAAACCAGAGGTACAATACCTAGGACACATCGTAACAAAAGAAGGCATAAAGATGGATAAGGCCAAGATACAGGCAATAGAAAAGCTCCGGCCACCAACGAACATAAAGGAGGTACGGAGAATAATAGGAATAACATCGTGGTACAGAAAATTTATACCCGAATACACAGAGATAATGGCCCCATTGATAACACTACTAAAAAAGGGAAATAAGTTTACCTGGGGAAAAGATCAGGAACAGGCCTTCACAAAGGTAAAGGAAGTGATGTCCAGGGAACCAATATTAACAAGGGCGGATTTCGCAAAAACATTCACGCTAGAAACAGATGCCAGCGAGATAGGTCTGGGCGCAGTGCTAACACAAGAAAGCGAAGGGACAAGAAAAGTCATTATGTATGCAAGCAGAGCACTCCAACCGGCAGAAAAAAATTACTCCACGTCGGAGAAAGAATGCCTAGCGATCGTCTGGGGAATAAAGAAAATGAGAGCATTCTTAGAAGGGTACCACTTCAAAGTGATTACAGACCACCAAGCACTGAAATGGCTACAGTCAGTGAAAGAACCAACAGGCAGGCTAGCAAGGTGGGCTCTGGAACTACAACAGTACGACTTCGAAATTATATACCGCAGTGGCAAACAAAATATACTAGCAGACGAATTATCTAGAAACCCGATAAACACCATAACGAAAGAGAACGAGGACTGGTACGCGAGAAAAGAAAAAATGTTCACGAATAACGAGATCGAGAGCGGCGACTACCAAATAACAAATGGGAAGTTATATAGAAAGATTGCAAATCCCGCATACGGAGTCACGCTACAGGACGGCTCCGAGTGGAAGCTGTGCGTGCGAAAAAAGGAGATACAAGGGTTGATAGCGGAAAATCACGATACTCCGACAGCAGGACACCTGGGAACATCAAAAACCCTAAGCAGAATAGCACAAAGATATTATTGGCCAGGCATGTTCCGCGACGTGGCAAAGTATGTAAAACAATGCGTAATATGCCAGAAAACCAAAGTCCCACAGGAAAAAAAGCCAGGGCAGATGCATATAAACAACGCAAACACACCATGGGAAACCGTATCAGTGGACTTGATAGGCCCGCTACCAAGATCGGCACAGGGATTCAACTGGATAATAGTATACCACGACAAATTCACAAAATGGTCAGAAATAAAAGGGATACGCAACGCAACGTCGAAGGCAATAATAAAAACTCTAAGAGAATGCATAATTTTGAGACATGGATGCCCAAGAACATTGTTGAGCGACAACGGAAGGCAGTTTATTAGTAAAGAATTTGAAGACACATTAAAAAAGTATAATATAAACCACAGGTTAACAGCCCCGTATGCGCCGCAAAGTAACCCCACCGAAAGAGTAAGCAAAACATTAGAGACAATGATCACAGCATTTATAGATAATAACCACAAAAAGTGGGACGAATTCCTACCGGAACTAAACTTCGCACTGAACACGTCAAAACAGGACTCCACAAAATATACACCGGCATTCCTAATGTTCGGAAGAGAACTGAGAAGACCCAATGATAACAACGAATTCCCCACACCAGCGATCGCAAACCACAGAAAATTAGAGGAGTTGTACCAATTAGTCCGAGTACACCAAGATACCGCATCACAAAGACAAAAACATCACTATGACAAGCAAAGGCGTCAATGGAAACCGAGATTGAACGAATTAGTACTAAAAAGAGACTTTCCCCTATCCGACGCGGAGAAAAACTTCTCCGCGAAACTAGCCCCGAAGTACTCCGGCCCATATACAGTAAAACAAGAAAAGTCACCAGTGATATTTATCCTAGAAGACACAAAGAGAAGGAAGACATACACGGCCCACATAAAAGATATAAAAAGATTCAATAACCCGGACGACGAAACCGACGACGTAGGAAATGAAACCCCCGCAACAATGAAACAAAACCCAGAAAGAAATAGTCCCGCCGCATAAAAACTTAAAAATCCGTAAAATATCAGAGCAGTACAAAAATTACATGATCAATACGTAAACTGTCCAAGCCGTACAAAAGAATTATTTTTTAATGATTATTAAGAAGAAAATCAGTGTCCGGTCCGGGATACTCACATAATTGCATAGAAAAAAGAAATAAAACAGGTTCTCCTCATTTCTTAGAAAACAATTTCCGTAACAAAAAAAAAAAAAAAATATAGATATAAGACAAGTCCAGAACAATGAAAAATGGAAGAAATAAAAGCAATAAAAAGAACAATTACCCACAACTATAGTAATAGCAACGGGCAACACCGTAATGACAAAACGTCAGAGGAGGCATTTTTTGAACATACCCCCGAAGAAAATATAAAGGGCTATTTAAGGAGAAACAAAGGGAAAAATCAGGCAGAACAAGACACAGCGCGGAACAGAAATAAGATAAAAAAAAAAATTTTTTTAAGTACACAGAATGAGCGACCACGAGCAGCCAGGAGGACCGAGGCGGCAGACAAGGCCAGCGCCCCCGTCGACCTCACGGCGGCCGCCAAGCCCGGGACAACAAAAGTTGCCCCTGGCAGCGGTGGCGACGCGTGCCCCGCCGTCAACGCAGCCGCGCGCCTCCAGCAGACAGGCGCGCCCCCAGGCCATCCGCGCACAGAGCGCGCCGCCAGCACGGTACCAACCGACCCGCGCCTTAGGCGCGCCTGCGTGGAGCACACCCGCGCCGCTGTGGTCTGCCCCGCGCCCACAGGCGCGACCCCAGGCCATCCGCGCACAGAGCGCGCCGCCAGCACGGTACCAACCGACCCGCGCCTCAAGCGCGCCTGCGTGGAGCGCACCCGCGCCGCTGTGGTCAGCCCCGCGCCCACAGGCGCGACCCCAGGCCCTCCACGCCCGGAATGGGCCACCCGCCCAGCCAGCGCGCGCACAGAGCGCGCCGCCATGGCGCGCGCCCGCACCGACAGGGCGTGTACCGACGCCAACAACGCCGAAGCCGCGAGCGCCCGCTCGGCCAGCACGCGCACAGAGCACGCCACCAGGGCGCGCACCCGCGCCGACAGGGCGCGGACCGGCGCCGACAACACCGCAGACGCGAGCGCCCGCCCAGCCATGGCGCGCACCCGCACCGAGGCCCACGCAAGCCCTAGGCGCGCTAGTAGGGCGCACGCCGACGCAACTGCGGCGCATACGCCCGCAGTACCCGCCATGGCCACCCATCCCACCGCCGGGCGACAGCCATGCCCAACCACCGAGATGGGCGGTGGAACTGGCCGCGGCAACCCCGCTGCCTCCGGAGGGAAGGAAAAAGAAGAAGCGCAGCGGGAGAAAACGCAACAGGGGCAACAAGTACGGACTAGTCCGAGGCCCGCAGTATGTGCCCAGGAAAGAAAAAAAAAAGACAGATAAGTCCCTAGGCCAGTAATTAGCTCATAAGTTTTTAGTTTTTTTTTCCCCATAACAAGCGAATTAAATTCGCATTATGCATTTTTGTTTTCATATGAAAGAAGCCGCAGGCTAGACAAGTTTTTTTTTGTTCAGATGGCAAAGCGACATTTAATGTTAGATGCTATAGTCTGTGGTCTATGCTATGATCGCAGCAGTAAGTTTGCCTGTCAAAAGGACAATTGAAAGTTAGGTTAATATTTTATCAAGTTTGCTAAGATAGCAAAAACATTAGATATCTAATTTAAGTGATAAAACATTAAGATTAAGATAGTATATACCCAAGTCGTTTATAGAGCCAAGTATACAATAAGTGAATAGGAATATCAATAAACATAAATGTTGTTGACAGAATAAGCCGAAACATAGTTAACAGAGATTGTGAAGAGGTGAACCCCGATAGTTAAAGTGAGATTATGATTATGTTGTTTAATGATAAATAGCCGAGTGACAAACAGTCACTACAGATGTACAAATAATGTGCTTTTGTTCCACGCAGGAACAAACAAGCCGCGCCTAAAGAAGGGCGACCAGTTAATAGATGCAATTGATTTTGGTTTTGTCCCTTTACACAGATATTATGAGAGGACATAAAGACAACTCAGTGTTGTGTTGTTATTTATACAAATAGTAAGATAAGTGAGAAACATGGTTGATTGGTGTTTCACCTCTATAAAAAGACAGTAGTAAATGAAAAGATTTAGTTGTTGTTTGGCCTCCTTAGATATATAAGTGGGACCCCAGGAGGGTCATATGTATAATTTAAAGTGTGTTACTCAGGTGATTTTCCCCTGCAGGTAAAATCTTCCGGAGGGGGAGGAGAATGTGACGTTGCATTCCAACGCACACATACGCGCGGCTCGCGAGGCAGGCGGACCGGACAGCAATGCGCGCTGCCCCTCGCCGCGCTTCACCGTGCCCTCACCGCCACCGCTCCTACCAGGCCGCTATAAAAGCCCTGCGAACAAGCGTCTCGGTGGCCATTCGGATATGAGCCCACGCGCGCGTACATCTCTCTAGTAAGCTCCTCTCTTCCTACCCCGTTACGCTGCCCGAATATAGTCCCATAGTCGGACTCTTGTTATACGTCGTTACGCTGCCCGAATACCGTCCGATAGTCGGACCTCCGCCGGGCCTTGTTATATTACCATTAGATTAATTCATATTGTGAGAACCCCGGTCAACGGCCTCGTGGTTATTAGTTTGTAACCTCCTCGTAAATTCCATTTTGTCGTTGGACCTTTTCGAAGGTACCCCGTGTATAGATTCCCGTGGCTTCTACCTCGACCTGCGTGGTATCCCACTTACCCTTCCTGGCTCCCGTTCTAACTCGTTTAGGCACCTTAGGTAAATTGGCACGACGAGACACTTGTGGCGCGGACTGGATTCGATTCTGACCCGCCTCGTCCTGCCTAGAATAACTCCCGCGATCAGCCTAGGTTCGATAGGTAAATCCGTGAGACGGGACCCTTAGGGGGCGCGGACTGGATTTGATTCTGAATACGCCCCGCGCTCACATAGTTCTGATAGTTCATGTAGGCGAGATAGGGCTCCCTTGAAATAACCCTCTGAATAGTGTAGGCGTCATAGGTAAATAGACACACAGGACGCTTCTGCGGCGCGGACTGGATTCGATTCTGACCCGCCCTGTGATTGTCACAGTATAGTTATCTCCCGTAGGCTCGACTCCGTACTCGCGGACGCTCCGTCCTGACCCTAATCCTGTCTTAGAACCCTGTAACGTTTATCCACGCAGCCTCGAGATCGAAGTACAGTCCCAACTCGATAACCCTGATTGACGAATGATATTATCCGCGCGCCGCCTGCCTCCGTATCGAATAAGCCCCCGCCGGTAGATCGAGAACACAGCTACCTTCCGACCGTCATATCCAATTTGTAAGGGCCAGCGGGCCCACCCGGGAGTAGATAATAAGTACACCCATTGTAGAATAAACTTAAGTCATAGTATAAGCGAATAAATCTTTGTATTACTCTGTTGGTATCACGGATTTCATTTACAACCCTCTCAATCACCCCAGTCTCACATAGGCACTCACACACCCCTCCTGTCGCCTCACTGGAGACTTCAGGGGGTCTAAGGAGGTGAAAGGTATCCTCGGCCAGGAGGTTCGATTCCTCCGCCCAAGATTGACCTCCCTCACCTCCATTGTTAACCAGCGGGCCGTCCCGGGTTCGATTCCCGAGACGCACCCTCGTTACAATATTATATTAAATAAGCTTAGACTACCAGCATACCGGAAAATAATGCGATTAATGATCAACTGTATTAATAAACTAGAAAGAAGTCTAAAAGGACCTCTAAAGAAACTAATAAAGATTAGTTCCTTTAATGGAACTAGAAACTCACCTACATTATGCTACCTCTGGCTTTAAAAGCGGCAACAAAAATGATGATCAGCTAAGCTATGAACCGGCGACATTACGTCCCGTCATCGCGGTGAGAGCCACTCGCGCTATTTCCGCGCGGGTGAGGCACCGTGACCCTATTCCAGGTACTTTGTCGATTGACTTTGCCAAGGCGCTGGAGGGTTCACATCTGTACCGCAAAGCGAATGTATGCGTTTTGTAAACTTTTTTGTCCAATGTATCTATCTACTAAGATTTTAGTCGAGAAATTGTGTTTTAGTTTGTTATATTAATTAGATTATCGTATTTTATGATTTTTCAAGGTTCCCATCGTTTCGCTATGTTCGTCTGTAGGTCTGTCCGCGATACAGAGTTTAACTTTGACATGTTGTTTGGTAGAAAATACCTTTCGACATTAAGTACGTCAATTGTACTTTTCAATAATGCAAAAAAATTAAAAAAATACAGCTCCGAGACGAGAACTTGGCATGTTTACAAATTAACGACGCTAACAAAGTGGTAGTAAAACGAAAACATTGAAAAAAAAACATTTTTGGTAGTGTCTCCTCTATGGTACAGTGTAAATGCCTTTTATATCGTAGATCTCTAATTTCTGTTTTCACCAACAATACCTAAAATTTAAAAGTCTATTAACAGCTTTCTCTATGTCCAAAAACTTGTTGTCGGTATGTCGTATGACATATAAAATTATCGGTTTTTAAATCCGTATTTGAATCGATTAGGAAATATTGGTGAAAACGGTGTAGGAAGACCATTTTTCAATAAAAAATACCATTATACAAAAGGTCATAACAGTATGTCTATGTAGTGAATTTACAGGAAAACTATTAAGGCTAAGTAGGCTTTACTGGTTCCGAGTAATAGTCGACGGACATAAAATATAGTTTATTGTATGAAACTGTTAGAATTATTGTATTATTTTTATATGCTTACACAGCGCGTACAAATACAGGACCCTACACAGTGAGTGGCCAGACACGCACTTGGCCAGTTCTTCTTTGCTGATGCCTTTCCACGAAAACTGGCAGATTCTGGCACGGTTTCCCGCAATTGATGTCAATTGAGGATTAGATAAAAGATAAAATCATTTACTCAGGGACTAGGTCCTCACAGGCACTTTGCCTTGTCGAAGATTAGCTTAGGTACTGTTACTTAAATTAAAAGTCAAAAATATGATTTTGCCTTGTCGTAGATTAGCTTACTGTTACTCAAATTAAAAGTAAAAAATATGCTATTGAGATATATAAAATAAATACATTTTATGGAACGAATGTGACCAATCATTAACACGTGTGTGAAATTTAAATCTGGGTCAAATAGACGAGTAAAATTTTATCACCTCGTTTTGTACTGTATTTTTACATAATACAATCGTTTTAGGGTTCCGTAGTAGAATGTTGAACCTTCAATGAAAACTTACGGCTCTACTAGTTACCGAGTAATAGCCAACAAAATTATTTTTTTTTTTTAAATTACAGATGTGGTAGAATAGCTGTTAGACGGCAGTGTACCGCTGAAGGTGTTCTCCTGATTACCTACATTTGTCATATATCTATGTATATTTGTTGTCGAAAGATGACAGTCGTTAAGCCAAGCCAGTGGCCTTCGGGTGGCTTGAAAACACATGGTAGGGCACAGCGGATAATCCGCTCAAATCGGAGCAGCCCGTCTGGGGAAGGACCTCCACCTTACAGAAGATCGTAGCCAAATAGCATTGGTCTCGGCCATGTTGTGTTCCTACCGTGAGTAAGGTCCCAAGTGGACTTGGGGGGGTTGGGAGGGTTGGCAACGCGTGAGTGACACCCCCGGTATTGCAAACGTCTATAGGCTACGGAGACGGCTTACCATCAGGTCGACCGTATGCTTGTTTGCCACCTGTGTTGTATAAATTAAAAAAACACCGGCCTCTGCCAATCCGCATTGGAGCAGCGTGGCAGAGTACGCTCTAATCACCCTCGATTGAAGGGAGACCCATATCCCTGCAGTAGGATGATTATGGGTTGATATGATAATGATGACCTATATTTGGCTTAATTTTTCTGTATGAACAAAACAAATTAATTCATGACAAGTTTCAATACAGTTTAATCTCGGAGGCAACAAGAAGAACCAGGTATCCAACATAATTTGAATAATTGCCAAAATTTCCCCGACAGTGGTTGCCCGGAGAATTTATTGTCTAAACGTTTTCGTTGACTTTAGATGTCACTGGTTTGATGAAATATTAGCACAGTTAATTCGGAATACTTTAGAAAATTCATTAAATTTCCAGACTATCGCTCGGGAATTTGCTTCGATCAATTTACTTAATGTAATATTTACAACAACAAATACATTTTAAGATAGGTTTTATTAAGAAAATGTCTTATGGCTAAAATCAACACGCCAGTCAAGCTTCAATAACTACAATAAGAATTTGGGTTGGTTATAAAAATCTCGATATCTTTGGTGTTTTGGACGGCCTATTAAACCATCATTGGTCCCATTTATATGTCAGACCTATTCGGTGGCTTTCCACCTTGAATTTTTTCATCATATTCCCCACAATACTGCTCTTAAGGAAGAGCCATATACCAATTACCAATGAGACGATGAAACAGTAAAACCTGTAGTATGGTTTAAAACATTGTTGACAAGAAGTGCTGGTATGAAACCACAGTCTTCACTGTTTTAAATCTCTTTATCAAAGCAATGTTTCAACCCGTGTAGGCTGTTATGATGGTAGACCAAAAAGGGATTATCGATATTTTCGTGTCTGTAAACAATGATTAGAATGATTACCATTACCTCGATACAAAATGACAATTAACCCTAACTGTATTGAACATAACCTCAACACTAATCCTACCTTGGTCACCTTATCTCAAACCACATGGGCATCCCAAATGAGAAGATTAAGATGACCAACCCTCGTTTGAAAGGGATCACGCACGGGTTGAAATTCATAAGGGAATTATTGGAATCCTTCAAGATTGATATTCAACAAAGGTTTTATGATGCGTAGGGTCATCACATATGTTTTAATTAAATCACTACGATATATCCTCTACAACGAATTTGTTATGAATAATTTGAGGAATCTAAATGGTAACAGGTACGAATGTTACTAAAGTTTTTTGTAGTATTACCAAATTCTCGATTTCTGGAGGAGATTAGCTGTGAGTTCTCTTCCATATTAGAAATTATGATATGTGGAAGGTAAACAAACAAGCGATACACCTAATGGAAAGTGGTTGCCTATAATCTATATATATAAAATGCTTTGTCCTGACTGACTGACTGACTGACTGACTGACTGACTGAGAATCAACGCACAGCCTAAACCGCTCATTGTAAAAATCTGAAACTTGGCAGGTGGACCTATTATATGACGTAGGCGTCCGATAAGAAAGGATTTTTCGAAATTCGAACTCTAAGGGGGTGAAAAGGGGGGGCAAAGTTACTATGGGACAACTTGATTCCTTGGTCCAATCTACTTCAAATTTTGCATAAAAAATGTTTATGAGAATTGATGGAAGACGTGATTCTTATTTTATTGAAATTCTTGAAAAATATGTATTTTGTGAGTAATTTTCTACGATTTGATATCAATACTCATACTCCTTAGTGCTTTTGATTCAATTACATTTCATTTTGACACATCCGTGAAGTGAAGTGTGTCATCTGTCATGTAATATTTTTATAAATTGTGAATATTCAAACAAAATGATTTCATAATGTCGTCGTACTATTTATTCTGTTTGTGATCTCGGAAAACAGCTAAAATTCTAACTATGTATAAAGCGGACTGAATCATATTCATCGATAATAAACAGTTAGTAATTAAATTTATAATATTTGACAGGGTTTAAGTTAAATTGGTCAATGGTTAAATGGCATATTGATACTGTCTCTTTCTCACTTATAGGAAATCTCATTACGTCGACTCGCTCTAATATTTCGTAGTGTTGTTATAGGGATAATAAGTAGGCTGAGGTTGTAGGTATTGAAATACCTACCCATATACTTATACATTTTTTTTACGGAAGTGGTTGGAAAACAAGCTTAGGAATATGGATCATTTGATATTAGGTGATTACCGTCGACTATGGAGCACATAGATTCTAGGGTCCCTGACCCGTTGCCGACCTATAACAGGAAAAGACAGGATATTTAGCGGGAAATAGTATAAGGAAGGAGTTAGATTTTTTTAATACAACAAAGGTGGCAAAAAAAGAATTTCGGATATTTCACTCTCCGAACGAAACGCATTGCTGCTTCACGTCAATATTCTGTAAGAGTTTCACCGGTCGGGCTAGCCTATTTCATAAACGCCCACTCCAAAGATTGTAATGAGAAGTATTTAAATAGAAAAATAATCATGTATGCATATGAAAATGTTTTGTCTTGACCTGAAATTTGGGTGTGTGATGTAGGCAACCGATAACAAAGAATTTTTTGAAATTCCCACGGGAAAGCGGGATAAACGCAAACGAAGTTGCGCGGGTTTCTCTAGTCTATCTATATTTATAAAATGCTTTGTCCTGACTGACTGACTGACTGACTGACTGACTGAGAATCAACGCACAGCCTAAACCGCTCATCGTAAAAATCTGAAACTTGGCAGGTGGAACTATTATAAGACGTAGGCGTCCGATAAGAAAGGATTTTTCGAAATTCGAACTCTAAGGGGGTAAAAAAGGGGGGTAAAGTTACTATGGGACAACTTGATTCCTTGGTCCAATCTACTTCAAATTTTGCATAAAAATTGTTTATGAGAATTTATGGAAGATGTGATTCTTATTTTATTGAAATTCTTGAAAAAAATTTATTTTGTGGGTAATTTTCTTCGAGTTGATATCAATACTCATACTCCTTAGTGCTTTTGATTTCAATTACATTTCATTTTGACACATCCGTGAAGTGAAGTGTCATCTGTCATGTAATTATAAATTGTGAATATTCAATCATAATGTCGTCTATTTATTCTGTTTGTGATATCGGAAAAACAGCTAAAATTCTAACTATGTATAAAGCGGACTGAATCATATTCTAAATAGTAAGTAATTAAATATTAAATTTTATAATATTTGACAGGGTTCAAGTTAAATTGGTCAATGGTTAAATGGCATTCATATTGATATTGTCTCTTTCTCACTTATAGGAAAACTCATTACGTCGACTCGCTCTATTATTTCGTAGTGTTGTTGTAGGCTGAGGTTGTAGGTATTGAATTACCGATATACTTATACATTTTTTTTACGGAAGTGGTTGGAAAACCAGGAATATGGATCATCTGATATTAGGTGATTACCGTCGACTATGGAGCACATAGATTCTAGGGTCCCTAACCCGTTGCCGACCTATAACAGGAAAAAACAGGATATAGCGAGAAATAGTATAAGGAATGAGTTAGATTTTTTTTATACCACAAAGGTGACAAACAAGAATTTCGGATATTTCACTCCCCGAACGAAACGCATTGCTGCTTCACGTCAATATTCTGTATAAGGGTGGCTCTTCACCGGTCGGGCTAGCCTATTTCATAAACACCAAAGATTGTAATGAGAAGTATAAAAATAGAAAAAATATATATCTAAACATATCACAATTTTTTGGGTGTGTTCTGAAAAGTGTGGTGTATGATGTAGGCAACCGATATGAAAGGATTTTTTGAAATTCCCACGGGAAAGCGGGATAAACGCACACTAAGTTGCGCGGGTTTCTCTAGTCTATATATATAAAATGCTTTGTCCTGACTGACTGACTGACTGACTGACTGACTGAGAATCAACGCACAGCCTAAACCGCTCATCGTAAAAATCTGAAACTTGGAGGGTGGATTGTTTGTATAACGTAGGCGTCCGATAAGAAAGGATTTTTCGAAATTCTAACTTTAAGGGGGTAAAAAAGGGGTGCAAAGTTACTATGGGACAACTTGATTCCTTGGTCCAATCTACTTCAAATTTGGCATAAAAATTGTTTAAGAGAATTGATGGAAGACGTGATTCTTATTTTATTGAAATTCTTGAAAAATATGTATTTTGTGGGTAATTTTGTTCCAGTTGATATCAATACTCATACTCCTTAGTGCTTTTGATTCAATTACATTTCATTTTGACACATCCGTGAAGTGAAGTGTGTCATCTGTCATGTAATATTTTTATAAATTGTGAATATTCAAACAAAATTATTTCATAATGTCGTCGTACTATTTATTCTGTTTGTGATCTCGGAAAAACGCTAAAATACTAACTATGTATAAAGCGGACTGAATCATATTCATCGATAATAAACAGTAAGTAATTATATATTAAATTTATAATATTTGACAGGGTTCAAGTTAAATTGGTCAATGGTTAAATGGCATATTAATATTGTCTCTTTCACACTTATAAGAAATCTCATTACGTCGACTCGCTCTAATATTTCGTAGCGGTGTTACGGATGGTTGTAGGCATTGAAATACCGATATACTTAGGTAATACATTTTTTTACGGAAGTGGTTGGAAAACAAGCTCAGGAATATGGATCATTTGATATTAGGTGATTACCGTCGACTATGAAGCACATAGATTCTAGGGTCCCTGACCCGTTACCGACCTATAACTGGAAAAAACAGGATATAGCGAGAAATAGTATACGGACGGAGTTAGATTTTTTTTTATACCACAAAGGTGGTAAAAAAAATTCGGATATTTCATTCAGCGAACGAAACGCATTGCTGCTTCACTTCAATATTCTGTAAAAGGGTGGCACTTCACCGGTCGGGCTAGCCTATTTCATAAACGCCCACTCCAAAGATTGTATTGAGAAGTATCTATATTAATAGAAAAATAATCATCTATCTATACCTAGATAAGGTATACATATGAAAATGTTTTGTCTTGACCGTAGAGACCTGAAAATTGGGTGTGTTCTGAAAAGTGTGGTGTATGATGTAGGCAACCGAAAAGAAAGGATTTTTTTGAAATTCCCACGGGAAAGCGGGATAAACGCTAACGAAGTTGCGCGGGTTTCTCTAGTCATTAATAATATCAGGAGTGCTACAAATATCTAACCAATTTCTTGCCAGTTTGTTAGAACAAAATCTTACGTCAGATTTTATTATAAAATCTTTGTGCCTATGTTAGATCGAAAAACAAATGAATGTCAAGTCTCTCTTCAACTCAAGTCAAAATTCCGAATATTAAGTATTCTATAATTATTAGTTACTAATATTGTTACTTGCACTGTTAAATAAAGTCCTTTGAAATTCTGATCTGACCTAATTCTACACTTTGATTAGTAATTCTATAAGACCGCATTGACCGGAAAGATTATGGTTATTGGATTACAATTAGGTCGATTTCAAATGTAACTAAATGATAGTGTTTAGTAAATAACCGTGTTATACAAAGTAAAAGAACCGTTAAGTGGATGGCCACTTGACTTTCTTTCTTTAACTTTGTATTTCATACGTGGGTAGTACTAGTAGTTATTCTGTGACATGGGTGTAAATTACCTCGCTCGTTTCGTCACCTGCCTATTTTAATATATTTTTTTTCACTGAATAATAAGAAAAACTTAATTAAAAGAAAAACTTATAATTAAGTACATAAAATTAATAAATGCTAAGCTAAAGAAGTTAACGTACAAAAAATCTAAATGTAGGCAATTACGGCGTATTGAATGAACGATATAAAAAGTTATAATTAGTTCATTCCAAGTACTTTTAGAGCCTTGTTGATTATTTTTTTGTAAAAACCATTATATTATCAACAAGCTACCTGCCCTTCTGAATGAGTCCCCCTTTTTTTTCTTTTCGTATCTATAACACAATTTTCTTTATACTATTATGGTGGCATACAACCATACGGCCTGCGTGATGGTTAGCGGTCACCGTAGCCTATCGACGCTTGCATTGCAACACGGGGAGTATCACTCGCGCGTTGCCGCTACTGTAAAAATCTTTTAATGACCCAATTTCATTCATTTTCAAATATTACTAGCAAGGTGTTTATCTAGTAAGATGGCATTGTCCGACATTGTAGGAGCCAATTTAAAAATGTCAAACTGACCGATCGAAAATGGTCTACCTGACGATTCGGTAGTGCGATAGCGGACCAAATTCGATCGTCCAGCAGCACTTTTGGATAGATGGAATTTGCTATATTTGCAATACATAAGAATTTGTACAACAAACATGGCTAACTTTTAGACTAGTGTAATCGCAACAAGGAGGCCTTACTGCTGAAAGCACTTTTGTTGTAGTTAGAAAAATATTCATGTGTGGAGAATAAGATAGGATTTTTTTACACACTATTGAAAAATTTGGTCGCGGTGGCAGCACATGAGTAAATAATGTGGTGGCAGCGCGAATCATCTCCATTATAACGGTATTATACTTTTATATTTTGTAATTCCATTAATACAAGTACCTGAAATTAAGCTGTTTTCAATAGAAACCTGTTATCTTGACACACCTCATTTGCTTCTATCAATCGCATCAATCTTTCCTCTCATACAATCAATAATTCTGGGTAATTTTGGTAAAATAAATTCAATTCAATCTACAAAATTTATCAAGGTTCGAAAGCGACACCTTAAGGCGTGTACGCACGACCGAACACGAACATGGTGAACATCGAACACGAACACAGAACATGTGGTTCGCACGTGTGGACGTAAATTAGCAAAGCGAACATGAACACTTACAAATATAATTCTACTTGTGTTCGCGTGCAACCACTAACGACCGAACAAGAACATGGTGCAAGAACACGAACAAAAGAGGCAACCAAGCCTTACTCTTTTAATTCGATGTTCGTGTTAACAATGTTCTTGTTCGATCGTGTTGAGAACATCGTTCACACAGAACAACCAAATTGGATCGATATGAACACTTTTGATGAACAAATTGTTTGATGTTCGTTAGTGGTACGCACGTGCGAACAAAGTGTTCGATATTCGTGTTAACAATGTTCTTGTTCGGTCGTGCTGAGAACATCGTCCAGACAGTACAACCAAATTCGATCGACACGAACTCTTTTGACAACAAATTGTTTGATGTTCGTTAGTGGTACGCACGTGCGAACAAAGTGTTCGTGTTCGATGATCACCATGTTCGTGTTCGGTCGTGCCTTTAGCATGCAGAGAGTGGGCGTTTGCCCGTGGGATGCGGATCAGATGCGGAATACTTATAAATTAAAAAATTGTCTTCAACAGTAAGTAATATAAAACCACTATGCTCTTTGATCGAAAAAAAAAAATAGTTCACAAATTCTAAATTAACACTTTGGGTCGGTTGATGTTGATTATTATACCTAATGGTCGCAAATCTTAGATGTTTCTCGTATTAACAACATATGAACAAAATTAGAATCGGATTATATGCATCGAAATAATATTATTTCGATGATTATATGTAATGTTATTCCATATTATAAATTCATACACGCTAAAAAAAATTCTCGTGTTATCCCCAGCAAAAGAACGTTGAAATGGAACGTTTCAACCACTTTCCACAGATAAAATATTATTATGACCCAAATGCGAATGTCACATACGGATAATACCTAACGTTGTGTCTATGGATGGGTGTCGACTTGGCCAAACGCCAGATTGTTCCATCGAAGGCGAGCTCTAGACTCTTTCAAATATCGAACCGCTGCTGACTGTTCTAAATTTAAAATTACTGTAGATTAAGTAACATGTGGTATGACAAACAACTTGAACATTTCAATAATATTTGAGAAAATTTTTTGCTCAAAAGTTTCTACAGACAGGTACGGTATTGAGCAAGTCCTATCATATGCATTATCTTAACTTGTGATTCTGTGTGAATTATATAATTTTTTTCCTAATTATAATTTATTTACACTAGTAATAGTTAAAAAATTACATCTACCCAGCTTTAAAATTTAAACAAATTAAATATATGGAACTTATGACTTAACATGAAACCAAAGACCTCAAACAGATTTCAAAGTTTGTCGTACGCTAACTAGGTACTAATTTAAACTTCCAAATAATATTTTGTTAATTCTCTTTAGCCGTCAGCCTTTTTAGTTTAACTTTACTTAACTTCGTTTAGTTTTCGTTGTCGTACCTTATAGAACTTAGAATGAGTTTTTAATTAGATTAATTCCGCCTTACAATTTTGTACAAAGAATAGTCTGTATGTATAATAGCATCTACGCCATTTTAAAAAAAATACTAATTCTGTTCTGTTTTTCTTTTTTACAGGAACCAGTTTATAAATAGCTCAAAATTGTAGCACGATATTTATATAGTTGGTGAATATCGCCTGTTTCACAGTTCCACAATCTCCATAATATAATTTTGGGTATGTAGGTATGATTTTTTTAGTATTTAGTGGCATTCCATTAGTCGAATACCATTCGTATATTTAAACCATTTTAGAAGTGCAAGCTGTGTCAGATTTTATTTCTCTAAAAAGTTTTAAGTCATCTGCGGAAATAAACGTGGAACAATAATTGAATTGTAATGGAAGGTCGTTTACAAACACGGTAAAGAGAATTGGCCCCAGAATAGACTCTTGGGGCAACCCCACAATAAGTTACTGAGTCGACTCGTCGATAAACTTTAAAACGATCCGTAGTGAACCTATCTCAAGTCTTTAAGCTTCGGATTCAGAATTAGCTCAAGTGTTGGCAACTGTTCTGATTCGTTACGTGTCACCGAGTACAAGTACTCTCATGTTGGCCTGGCCTGAGTTGACCTTGGCCCGGCTCACAACAGTGCTATATGGCCTTGGCATTACTTCGTCTAGATTTAGGTTTCATTTGTTTATACGTTTCACCAGGTACATTCTAGAATTATAACTACATGGCTGAAAATCTGTGTGCTTCTGATTAAATTGCTCAGTTGGTCCTATCCTAGCCCCGATGTCAAAAGACCTAACTTATAAAAAACTAGTAAAACCCGCGCAACTTCGTTTGCGTATATTTATTTATGTACAGCAGTGCCATCTATATCTGACTTTTAATCAAATCCTACGGGAAGTGCTTACTTTTCATCCAAGGTATCAGCTACCTACACACCAAATATCATAAATATTGGTCCAGCCATTCGGGCGTGACGAAGTAACAAACATACACACAACTTTCGCCTTTAGAATATTAGTAGGATATTCATGTAATGAACAAAGAAAAAGTAGTTACATCCGGTTGTCCTATAAGTACATTAAAAAAAGAGATGTAAAATTAATAAAATATAAATAATTCAAATTATGTGATTTTCAATACAGACAAGACAAATGTGGTTGTTTACTCTTTATATGTTGGAATGAATGTATGTTATGTAATGCAAAATTAGCTATCCTGATTACGAATTAAGAGGTTTATTTGCATGTCAAATATGTATTAAATTTTGCCTTCTAAATTGATAAAGGCGCGAATCCTCATTCTGGGGGCATATGGGCAAATGATAAGCGGATTCGATTTGACAAATTAGCGACATCAATTTCACACAAATTAATATCGATATTTCAAAATAGAACAGATAAATATTAATTTTGTTTCAGACATGTACAGGTGAAATGAAAACGCTCAAAATAAGCCAAAAAAAATAATGTGAAAGAGGTCAAAAAGGAATAAAACCGTGTTTAGATAAACGCTATTTACTTATATAGAGTTTTAGATGGTACCTTTTCTTTTGCTAGAATTTCATGGCATAGAATCCTCACTCATGAAGAGTCAAATAGCAATAGGAAAATAAAACTGGTCACAGTATGGATTATAATAAGCCAGGCAGAGAAACTAAACTGTTGCTTCAAGTTTACATTTACTACAAACTCTCTATGATAACTCATTAAAGCTAAATTCAAATAAACAAAAGCGGTTCGACATTGTTGAGAAAGAAATGATTAAAGGCCTTTTCCTTCTCACTAACATATAATAAAGTGAAAGATTTAAATTGACTCATGAAATCTTCAAACAGATTAATATTTATTAAAATATTTTCCTCATTGAATACACATGTGAAGCCAATTTAGTATTTGATGGTACTTGTATCGGAAATCAATTTCGCCTCAGCGCCAGGTACGTTTGGATCAGCCATTAAATCTGTTCAATTCGTTTAAATTAGATAATTTCTACTTCGACGCAATATTAATACTGAGATTTATGATTTTAGGTTGAATGATTCTATTTCCTCTGTTGGAGAGATTTATAGTCGCGTATATTTTTTACTGTATATAAAATGAATCATTTTAAGATCTGTGTTCACTTCGGTAGGGTAGATAAGAGGGCTACACATGTGAAAATTCTTTAAATAGCTCAGGTAGCAGACTTCGTCCAGTCATAATAATTTCAATTTCCTTCTATGAAACAGTGATATTCTGGTCTAAAAAGAAAAGACATATCTCGAGGTCACGTTTTGAATAAATAAGCAAGTAAGGTTTTTCTCTAGCCGTGTACATTTTATGTCCTACTGCGGAGCACCTTTCCTCACGGTCCAACGCCGCTTCGTCACCCGGTCTGAAAAAGCGTCAAAATCGAGAGCCGTTCAGTTGGTTGCTTTTTTGATCGATCTTCCTGGGCACATACAACAGTTCTGCCCACATTCACCTCACTTGAAGTATTAACAAAAAATCAAAGAAGTTTTTAATTTATCTTACTTTTGTGGATTATCTGCTAGTTTATACTAGCCACTGGTTCTCCTATAACAAGATAGAAACAAAATGAAGTATTCCCTTGTGAAACTATATCTACCCGGAATACGACCGTGCAGCAGTGTAGGCGTTCAATTAGGCGCCTAATAGCGCCTGATTGATGGTCCTGTCGCCCCCAACAACCGTTCACCTGACGTTTACATCCATCACGGGGGTTTTTTCTTGAGAAAATACACAATAAATACATAATTTTCACTTTTGTACAGGTTACTTTATCGGAAAAATGATGTAAACTTTTCGCGTTACATGTCTGGAATAAATTGATAGACTGCTTTTACCTGTGAATTTATATTGTTGGCAAGACCTCAAAAAAGAAGTTTCGCATGGATAAGGAAAGTGGAAGGTTGCATTTGGTAGAAAGCATTGGAGAAGTTCCAGCAGGCCCGATTTGATGATGAAATTAAGATTATGGGTACCTATGCAGAAATGCAAAATACAAAATTGATGTGTTACAAGTGCTTTGTATATGACTGTGTATTGCCTATAGAAAAGAAGTCTTTAAAAAGTAGAATTGATACTTTTGATTACAGATGAACATAAACTAATTTTAAAATAACGAAATCATCTTTTTGTGTCTACTTTTTCTGCTAGGACCCGAAAAAATATTTATTGAATGGAGACTATTAATACTGATACATATTTTGATTTTTTTTTCGAAATACGCTTGAGGACAGGACCAACGGGTTCATCATTCAGACAAAAAAGTTTATTAACCTAAAAATTTCATGTACTCGCATACCATATTTAGAGGTTCTTAAGGGCTAAATCTGGTTAACAACGTTAATGAATATGACATGTAATTCTGTATTCACATTTCAGTAATATAATCCAACAATCTGAATAATTAGCATTACAGTAATGGAAAGGTGAGAACTCAGGAAGCGTACACTTACGACACAACATGGAGTCTTAAGTGAAATGTGTTATTAAATATAATTCTTTGAAATCCCGGCTCGAAGCTGTAATCTGTGTCTCATAAAACCGAAAACAAAGTGCTAATGTTCAATTGTATTTCTTTTTACGATTTCTAGTCATTTCTTGAACCTCTGTTAAATTATATTATCCAATATTCCATGCTTGATTATCGTCTCAAAAGAATAAATAAAACTTATTAAGAAAAATCATATTTTCTATACCGAAATGCGATTTTATTTCCATACCTAATATAAAATCAAACAAATCAACAAGCTGTTTTACTTATTTCAAATTTTGCATAAGCAAGACAGCGCGATTGAAACTTAATTTAGATACATTTTACAGGTCACTAATGCATCACTAATGGTGGGTCCACACAACCCGAACGGCGCAGCGCGAAAGGCAGCTGTGCTCTGGCTTGTGTGTCATGCCAGCCGATGGCAATTTTGGACTTGTCGGCGACTTCATTGACGTTTCGCTCTCCGACAATGACAGGACGCCCGAGTGGATGTATCATAAGCAACATTGATACGTCAGATCACATTTGCGACGCTGCCTAATAAAACTAAAATACCTCTTACCAAAACTGCGTTAACTTCCTTCAAAACCATAATTAAATTGCAAATAGAATTTAGATGTTTGACAAAATAGTTAACTAGAAGTACCTACGCAACTTGTAGCGATTAACGTTACACCGCGGTGTTTCACATGTCGTTTGTGGCTCACGGTCATAATCCGCCAGCAGTTATGATAAATGGTGAGTACGGCGTTAAGCTGCCGGGATTAGTCAATTGCGGCCTAAATCCAACGAGTCATAGCCACACGACGTAGGCCAAAGCATAGACGCGATCATAAATATTTTGCCTTCACTTTATATTATACGCACAAATAAGGCGAGAGATAATGATAAAATTAACAGTTAATTTTAGTCTGTAAAAAAATATTATTGTCTGATCCATCTCTCTTATGTATGATGGATGCTTTGTTTCTAATTGCTGTCCCTCACGTAGTACCTCAGGAAAGAAGACCGTTCAATACTTCTTACTCCGTCTAATAATCTTACTAATTTAAATCGTTTTGAATTCCAAGACAGCTGTAGTTTCTCCTCCGATACGTCAGAGCTTCATGGCCTAATATCAATTTGAGGTCACAAGTTACCTACCGTCATGATTTCAAGTTTTATTTACTGTACATTGTTCCATTCCTTCTGGGTAACGATTGCAGTTTATTTACATCCTTTAACAGAATAATCGCATTTAGTTTGGGAGATCATGAATTCAAACCTTTTCACGTCTCTTAATTGTGTCTTTGAAAAGACTCATCTGTCTCCGTTTGGGAAGGTAAATTTTAAACCAGCACATGCTCACGTTAGATGAATAGGAAATCGCTTGAAGTTTTATACTTATACCATAACTCAATTTTAGACAAGGATACATCCCCGGATATTGTAACGTTCGCTCGGTTAAGCAACTGTTTCTACAACGTCTTAGTTTATAGTTACCTATCTGTTTTTAATCCGTCCTTTAAAGGTCACTACATTGTTATTAGTTACTTTGAAATTATCTATATTGGGTATTTCAGGTGTTTATTGTGATTTAATTGGTGTAATGGTGTTTCATGTAAAAATAAACTTTGCCAAATCTTTGGAGACGGGAAAAACTAGGATGGAAAAGAAGATAAAAGTCTCGTTATACAAAGGTTTTCTTCCTTTAAAACTTAATAAATTTGAAGGAAAGTTATATTGTACTAAAGAAGTACTAAGTTATATTGTTTTGGTCTCTGATTCAACATTACAAATTTTCCTTGTAATTCAAGAACGTTCTAGGTACATTCAACCGAAAATTTTATGCTAATAATGTAAGCGACGTTATGAAACTTTATAATTATAACAATATGAATACTATTGATAAATAAAAATTCAAGTAAATCCCTTCACACGATATTTGTAAAACTTAAATCATAATTCACTTACGACCCTCTCATATTTCTGGCCTTTCTCACGTCATTTATTGGCGGACTCTTATGAATTTTCAGACGAAAGAAGATTTCAATTTCTGAAATTTCCCTTGCACTAGAATGGATGGAAACGTGCAACGGGTATTGTTACGTTACCTACGCTCTGTTAACTAACTGTCTAACGTCTAAACCATAAGAAATAGTTGCGATCCCTTCTATAATTAGAGCGTGAATGGATTGGAATAGGGTTGGTTAATTATCACCGTGTACGGACATCGTAATACCGGTTAAATCCTCCTTTTGTGGGGATAAGTATTTTTTGGATAGAAACAAATCGATTTTTGCACAAATAATTAAGGCAAATAATAAAAAATGTATAGGATTTTTTCACAACACAAATATGTTAAATACTCTTAGTACGTATCACATGAGTAAATAAACTGACGGACAGAGGCTTCACTTCCATACAACGTCGCGCGCCGAGGACACGCACACAATCATGGGGCGCGTGTATTGCGTGTCCTCAAAGCGCTCGTCACGTACACATGCTTGTGTGCGTGTCCTCGGCGCGCGCTATTGTATGGAGTGAAGTCTCTGTTCCGTCAGTTTATTTACTCATGTGGTACGTATGGTGCACCTGTGTTATTTAACGTTATTGAATAAATTGTAACATTCAGTGTTGAAGCAAAAATCATATGTTTTAAAATGTTATCTAATGTTACAATTTGTTTAATAGCGTTATATTTACACCGGTGTGGGAGCTCCATATAGCTTCATTTTAGTAAAAGATTAAACAAGGTTAGAGGATAATGTTATTAAATAGTTCTTAAATAGTAATTTAGTTAGTTCAAATAATTAGGAATTTGTTAGTAATTAAGAAATAGTAATCAAGGTTTTGGAGACGTTGAGTGTTTATTAAATGGGCCAGTTTGACCGGTGAAATTGCAGAATGTCGGCGTAAAGCAGAAATGCGTTTCGTTCGGTGAGTGGGGATTATTATCAGGAAGCCCAACTTTATTTATTTATTTATATATAAATACAAGAGCTAGTTAAGATTTAAAGACCGAATGTTTATTGACTGACTCAAACGTGTTTACATATTTTATATAACATTATTGAAGGCTTCTAAATTTCGTCGCGAAACAATTCGGTTGAAAGCTAGTGACAAATAAAATGCCAAAAACAATATTTGCAAAGATAACAAGACAAACAAAGTAGGAGAATAATGCGTTACAGAATGTGAGCACCCTGTGTATATGTCGACATCGATCATATTCGCAATCTGTTGCGAGAAAGCGAAATAAATCAAAACAAAAGCCCGCCTTCCTTGTATTGGACTAACTTTTGTATCAACGTTTTGTGTGAGCTCATTTAAAATGGCTACGGAAAAAAAATATTGACAAGTAGATTCATTGTTTATGTATGCCGTAAATGTTTTGACGTTAAAGAATATTAATTCATTATACGCGACCCACCCTGGCTTTTTTGAGTGTTATAACTCCCATTTGAGTTAGCCAAATCAGTGCAAACGTAAGTCGTCTATGCAGCAACTTTTACGATTTAGTGTCAACTACATATTATCATAACTTTTTGTGAGTATTGTTAAAATTACCATTATTTCACACAAATATTCTGTTTATAAACCTGAAACATATTCAGGAATAAAAAATAATGTCGACTTGCTAGGCGAGTCTATGGCATGGAAACTGTTTACACATAGGATACTTTTTATCCTAGAAAATATCGCTGTTCCTATAAGATAGCAATTAAAGTTAAGTACGAGAAAAACACACAAAAAACAAGTGAAGCCGCAGTCTTAAATAGTGTTTTATAAAATACTATTTATATTAAATCGTTTTGGAAACAAAAAGTGACTAAATAATGAGATTCAAGATTCAAGATTCAAGATTCTTTATTGCATTTGAATAGGGTACAAACATAATAAGATGGATTTAACAAACAAAATAAACACCGCCTAATCAGCCATTGAATATAAATATAGCATGCAAATTGTATCCTATGAAGTTAAAATAGTTAATATTAAAATGATTACTTATTACATTGCAAGATATAATATAATTTTGAAGGTAGTTATTAAAATTACAAATTTATTATTAATAGGTACATTAGAATAAAAGAAAAAAAACAATTATAACATTTAAAACTACCTACCTATTTTCATACATTGGAATAGTTTTATCAACCCTTGAATAACTATGTATTAAAAATGTCTCTTACTCAAAAATTCCTCCACAGTGTAAAATCGAAATGACGAAATTATCGACTAAAACGTAACGATATGTGCCGAATCAAGGAATAGCATTACTATTTTAGTGGAATATCGATTGTTTGCCCTTAATAAATGATTACTATCGTCCGAGACCGAGACTCTCACGGATTTCAGGTGACTGTCAGGTAATTACCGAAGTGACAACATGACGACAGGAGCAAAATCACAGATTAGTGTATAACTTAAAGTATAATCTAAGAATTAGTTATTAATGAACGTGAAATTATTTTGGAGTTTTATAGCACTTATGAAATGGGCTAATCACCAAGTATGTGTGGTACTCACAGAAGATCAGAATGCAATCAGCAATGCGTTTTGTTTGATGAGTGAGAAATTCGGAAGCCCTACTCCTACCTCTTTTTAACTCTTTTTTCCTTATTCCCACCTTCCTTGTTATGAGAAATGCATTGTTACTTAATCATTCCCGTTAATATCTCGCTTGAACACGTCACCAAAGTTTCATGACTTCCTGATCAATGATCTAAAAATACATAATAGAGGACAAACATGTTGTGTTCCTACGATGAGTAAGGTCTCCAGAGCTTCACTTGGGGGGGGTTGGGAGGGTTGGCAACGCGTGAGTGATACCCCCGGTATTGCAAGTGTCTATAGGCTACGGTGATGCTTACCACCAGGCGGGCCGTATGCTTGTTTGCCAACATTGAGGTAAATAAAATAAAAAAACATACGGTAGAGAAAAATCGAAGTGATACATGGACTGGGATTTCCTGCTTAAAAATATTAATTGCCGTTCAGTCAGATCAATGCACGGGGTGTAGGAAAGTCAAAAAAGACGTACATACGAAAAAAAAAGTGAAATTACACAAACCAGAATCCAACTGTTGAATTTACAAGATTATGAAAAATATGGTTATTATTTTGTTTAAAAATATAACAAACTGCAAACAAATGTTTAAAAGAATTGCAAACAAAACCCGAGCGGGTCAGGGTAATGGAAAATACACAAACTCATGCCAGAAAACGGTAGGACTATTTGCTAGTAAAACTCCAAAAAGGATCTCTCTATATATTTCGACTCTAAATGTATGTATTTAGATATATAGGAAAAGTCAAAAATGAAATAGTTTAGGCAACCTGATAAACTTTTTAAAGAGGTTGGTGGGGACTGGCCAGCGATAATAGCATAGCTAGAAAAAGAAAATTTAAGACTCTTGCTAGTAACATTAGACCAAAATCACCGTTGGGGAAAAATAATAATAAAAAACATATATTATTATTATGAACCGATAGATAAATGAAATATTCCGTTGGTGATTAATGAGGAATCGATAAGCACTAACTTATAAAAAGTTGAATATTTCTGTACTTGACATCAATACAAAAAGAGAGATATAGAGGCTTCACAAAGCAATCTACTGTGTAGAAAACAATGCCCTTAGATAATATGATTAATTTGTGCATAGAATAGAATAGAATAGAAATTTATTTGCCAGAAACATGTAGTACAAAAAAAGGTGTTACATTCAAATAGTTTCAATGTTCCGCCATAAAACATGACATGCAAATTAACAATTAATAAAATATAATAAAAATAATATAATTAACATTTCCATTCACTTAATAAATAAATCATAAATCCAATAAAGTATCCATATTATTAATCCAGGAAATCATTCAGCTTGTAAAAACACCTCTCAAGCAACCAGAGTTTTAATTTAATTTTAAAATAGTTTAGTGGCAATTCTCTAATTTCTTTTGGAATTCTGTTAAATACCTTGATGGTCATAACATTACAGTTACGATGTTGAAAAGTGCTTCGACAAACAGGATATCTCAATCTAGTAGCGTCCCTTGGCAAGTATTTACTATGTTCATAGAGTTTAGTGAACAGATGAGGGTGCTTTTTGACAAAAACTCCAACTTCATAAATATATATAGATGTTAAAGTCATGATTTTAAGCTTTTTAAACAATGGTTTACATGAATCTATAGGACTTACATCACATATAGCTCGTATGCACTTTTTTTGACCAACAAATACGTTTTGGCTCAATGTCGAGTTACCCCATAGTACAATTCCATATCTCAGCAGAGATCCGACGTAGCCGTGGTACGCCATGAGGGCAGCGGACTCACCAGTCTCCCTTTTAAGTCGTCTTAGCGCGAAGACAAAACTATTTAACTTTTTTTCGTAAATTCTCAGTGTGAGACTTCCAGTTACAATTTTGGTCAATTGTAATGCCTAGAAATTTTACTTCCTTCGAGTCAGAGATAGGTTCGCCATTGCATTTCAAAGATAGCCTGTTGGGCTTAGTTGAATAGTTGCAAAACTGCAAATATTTGGTTTTTGCCGTATTGACACTTAAATCGTTTAATTCCAACCAGTTTTTTATGCTTTCTATAGTCATATTCAACGTCGTTTCATAGAGTTTGCCTTGTTCTTTAGGAATAATGACTGAGATATCGTCTGCAAACAAAGTACAATGATAGTTTGTAATATCAGGCAAATCATTGATGTACAGAATAAACAATAAGGGACCCAATACGCTACCCTGAGGCACCCCTGATCCCCTAAACAGACAATTAGATCGGTATGTTGTAATCATGTTTTCTTCATTGAGTCTGTCCAATTCTATACACTGTTTCCTATTTTCTAGATATGTTGAGATCCAGTCGAGTGCGGGACCTCTAATGCCATATCTCTCACATTTTCTTTGCAGAATCTTATGATTTACAAAATCGAACGCCCTGGTCATATCAAAAAATATACCTGTGACTTCGTTTCTTCGATCAATATTTTGTGTAATCGTCCGAATGAGAGAAAATGCAGCAAGAGTAGTGGACTTATTCTTTTGAAAGCCATTTTGTTCCTCTTTCATAATACTAAATTTGTTAAGGAAGTTCGAAAGTCTACTGTGCATAATTTTTTCAAAGACCTTAGAAAAAACCGAGTTCAGTGTGATTGGTCTGTAATTTTTTATGTTGCCTTTATCACCCTTTTTGTGAAGCGGTTTCACAATTGAAAATTTCAACCGGTTGGGGAATATGCCTAAGTGCAGCGAATAAAATTTCAGTAAAACCGTGTCTAATAAATACTAAATTTTATTATTTTAATTTAAAACATGACATAATTATCGACAGTAAAGCAACTTGTAGGACCAGTTGCCTCTGAAATTAAAGCTCTAATTAATGATTTATATATTTATCATTATCATCATCTCTGTCATAAGAAGTCCGATTCTATATTTTTAAGGCAAATTATTATAAGTAATGTCTCCAGAGCTCCAGTTGGGAGGGTTGGCATCGCGTGAGTGATACCCCCTGTATTGCAAGCGTCTATAAGCCATATGCTTACCATCAGGCAAATAATAATTTACATCACAAAGTTGCCAAACAAGCATACGGCCATGCTTGTTGGCCAACTTTGTGGTATAAATTATTATTTGCTCAGCAAAAATAATATTTGGTTATAATACCATATTTTTGATTTCTCGCACGATTGAGTAAAAAAATTAACAACTAAATTTTATAATATTATTATAATAGTCTCATCCATAATATTGTCTCCTGCAATTCTTTTAACGTGCACCACCTTCGTAATAAGCTGCATGTGTGGAGAGTCTCTTTCGCGGATGGCTTGCTCTCACAGTTAAGGACCACTTAAGCTATTTCCGCGTTCTCGGTCAAGGCTCGCTGTGATTGTTTGAATGCTAAAACATTTTTAGTATAAAAGATTTCTCCAAGTATTTTCATACTGAAGAACAAAAGCAAACTGCACAACACAAAGATATATCGGCAATCACTCGTGTAGAGGGTTAAAGTACAAATAACGTTAAATGAAAAGTTATTTGTACTAAGTCGATATAGTAAGGCCCATCGTACAATAATATACTGCGCCAGGTATACCCTTCCCGTGTCTATGGCCCAAGAGATTCAAGTCTTCACGATCAGTGCGATATAATATTCAACTTTATTATAACCATAGATTTAGTATATACTAGCATACCTATCGATCGGCTTTGTTTGATTGAGGCGAGACCAAAAACAAAATACACTAGTGTGCGTGGAATGTACATGTGTGCAAGTAAGATATATAATTTTGTGGATTTTCCTTTTAGTTTGAGTTACATCCAGGCACGGCACAAGTTACCATATTTAATGAAGTTTTGGTGTTATTTCGACGTGATTAATGAATCACGTCGAAATAACACCAAAACTACACTTAAAAACCATAAATTTTGTAAAAATAAGTGGGATTTGTTTTAACATGACTGACGTTAGGGCGATACAAGCCCAAGTCTCGTCTATCTATCTCGCTCTAACAAACGCGTATGCTATGATCTATCTCTTTTGCGTTGCCAATCTTCTTACGCTAGTAAGTTATAATAAATCTATGATTATAACCGTACCACAGCCGATGACGTAATCCTTGTTTTGTTATACCGTGGTAATACCTCGATTTGAATACGATATGCCGAACACGCGACGAGAGATGAGGTAAAGTAGTAATTTAGTGGAGACCCAGAACTGGTTTTAGGAACATAGGCAGACAATCGATGCGAGCGATGATCCGATGACATCGAATATTGCGAGGAAACTGTGGATGAGAAAAGCTCAAGACCATAAAGACAAGCAAACGTTGCAAGAGGCCTACACTGGATGGCAACAGGCTAAAGATTTGAGTTCACGTGTTTATATATCGCACACCTAGATCCAAACTAGGACAACCTGTAAATAGCGAATGTGCAGTAAAATCGTTATTCTCTTTGTGCAAAACATTTTTTTTTTTGGATTCCGAGTTTAAATATACGTGTGCCATATGCAGAATGTCGTATGCATGTGCACTATACGTCGTGTCAGCAGCGGACACCCGTTTGCCCTATATTTTTTGGCTATAGTGTTCCTTTTGTCATGGTATCGTTTACTGTATGAATGACCAAAATAAGTAAAATATGCGAGTTGGTACGAGACCAGAAATCCATCTTTTAATTGGTGATGGTGGGTACGAATCAGCTAAGATTTTTTCTTACTGGATTTCCTTTGCCTTTTCTTTGACTGTGGCCATTTTGTTTTGGTCTCTGAGATGACGGTAGCTTTAGATTCGACAGCTCTCTGTAAGTGATGTAAATATATAAAAAAAAACATTTTCCGAGAAATTCCTTATTACGCAATAATGAATATGTATTTTCACATTTCGTTTTATCTAGGAACATATGTCATATTTGGGTCAAAACAGTTACTGAGAAATTAATGCCCAGCGTTCTTTTGGATCGCGACCTAGTTTTTAAACTGTTACGCTTTTCAGATCTATGCATATTTCTATATTTATGCATATAAAGCAAGCTGTTCTTTATAAATTGAATTTCTCGTTGTGCAACAATTATGTTTTGTTGCACAAGTGAAGAAATTAAATATTAAATAAATACAATACCAATGATAATGGATTCTCTGACTTCAATCAATATCTCTCATCATCTGCGATGTGCAGATTCTGTGAAACAAAAGAAAGCGCCACCTGCGGGCCACTCATGAGAAGGAGTTGGGCAGAGAGCTGTTGAATCATCTTTGGAAACAAAATATGCTTTCCTATTTCCAAAATAGATTCAACAAATCTTTGCCCAGCATTTCTGGAAGTTCTCTAACCACTTGAACGTCCGAGCTACTTTGGTTGCTGCTCTTGACAGTCCAAGCTCCTAAATTGGATCAACAGATGGCGTCCTACACCCTCCCGAGACATAAAAAAATATATATCTCGTAAACTATTACCCTTATTCTAATAAGAAAACTAGTACTGTTTAGCTAGATAAATTATCTTTCAATAAAAGAATATAACAACATACGAAAACTTATAAATAAGGTATATTTTTAGCGTATAATTTCAACATGAGAGGTTTTTTTTTACGACTTTGAGATTTACGGGCCTATTATTCCACTTTCGTATTCTTATTAGAATTTTTGTTATTAGAATCTTATTGCAAATGTACTTACCTTTCTGGAAATATACGTATTGTATACTAATATCCAAATAGTTTTGCCAAGAAAAGCATAAATCTTTTCTCTTACTTTCTCCACTTTCTGACTTTCACTTTTTGGCGAGCCGCAGGTAGTTTTCCAGTGAGTCAAGAACTTCGAAATATGTTAGAAATTAATGGTATTTCTGCTAAAACAGCTTCAAAATATGTTTATAATGAACGTAAGGCGTTATTTTATATATATATCTACACAGATTTATTATAAAAACACTTACTTGTTACTTCGGCACACGAATCGATCACTTATTTTCACAGCACTTTTCACTTGATAATATATCAAATTAAATACTTTATCTACAGTCAATTATTTGTAAATATGAAACTTTGTTTAATAATGATTGTTTTTATAACGTTTGCATGTATAAATGATAACAACAGTTCACTCATTTAATAAAATATTGTCAAACGTCCGCACTGCTAAATTCAAAATGGCCGGTAACATTTTGGCCGCGGGTAGGTATTTTGCAAAGAGGTCAATTACCTTGAAATCTATTAGAAATTAATGGTTTTTCTACTAAAAAGCGTCAAAATATGTTTATAATTAACGTAAGGCGTTGTTTAATATATATTTCTACACAGATTTATTGTAAAACCATTACCCCGAACCCCGGAACGTATTAATTTATTTTCGTAACTTCACTTTTTCACTTGTTAATATTTCGGTCTAAAGAAATTTATTTCTCATTATTTATTTGTAAATATGAAAGCTTATTTAATAACGATCGTTTGTATGCAGTTTGCATGTATAAATTATAAGAAATGTCCACATTTTAGAATAAAATAGTCTCAACAGTCCGTGTAACTCCGGTTGCTGGACGACTGACTGATGACTTTTGACTTTGGCATTTTTTTTTTAAATTTTTTGCTACTGGAGTGGTACAAGCTAAGAACGCTACGCTACTTCTCATTTTATTCCGGGCAACACCAAAAATACTCGTACGCGAGAGCCGTACCATTTTTATTTAAAAAAATAAAATGTATAGAGAAACTTTGTTTTTTTTGTTAAGTAACTAGAGCTACTACGGTTACGGACTGTTGACGTTTGTCGCCTCTGTAACTCTAGTTACATCGGACGTTTCAATGGAAACAACCGGACTTGGCAGAGACAAATCCTCAATATGAAATCTAAAAATAAACGAAAAAAAAATGTACTCACAATATTATTATTTATCAATATTATTAACCCTAATTAAAGACAGTCGTTTATTGAAATGAATCCAGGAGGGATACCCCCTTGTACTGTAGGAATCCACCTCGGCAATACGGCTCGATGAATCCAACAGACCATTATTTACAGTAAAAATTTTAAAATTATAATAAAAACAAAGTAATAATTCATTCACCATCTGTTTACAAATTATCATGGGGATACGCACGTTGGTAAAACCGCAATACATTGCATTATTATTTAAAGGTAAAAGTTTGCTTGGCATAAAAAATTTGCAATGGCATTTAATTTTTTTGTTTCTCAGCTTAACAAAACGACGTACCTGCTATAATTTCATCAAAGCGATGAAAAATTCCTGATATTTTCATAAATGTGAATTTTGAACGCTTCACAGTAAAGGTGAGTGTAGACTAGAGAGTTAACTTGTAACAGAACAATGAATGTTCGCAGCATTTAAATTTTAAACAGGAACTCGCTGTACATCCGGCAGCAGCTGATAACTGTTCAGAAGTAACAAAAACTCTATATTATATGTCCGAATTTATGTCGTACATATGCCACTTGAATCGAATGAACGAGTGTACGACTAAGTCCAACATTTGAAAGAAGAGTTAGCCCTTTCGTACACAAGGCTACTCAAATCTTCGGTACCCAACTGCACTACCGCCATACAATCCATTAAGGTTCGTACACGAGTCGCGTACGAACCTCAATGGATTTGGCAGTATTCGCTTGGAGACTAAAATCGTCGAGTATCGAAGATTTGAATAGCTTTGTGTACGAAGGGGCTAAACTGAAGGTAGTAAAAACTTCTAGTCGCTTTTCGCTTATTATAGCTTGCAGCTGTGGTAGAGAAATGAAAATGAATGTGGTAGAGCTAGAAATTCCACTAAAAGCGAAATAATCACTTGCTGCGCTACTTTGAGCAAGTGTAACATTCGAACTTTGAACTCAAATATAGAACATTAAGGTGCGTACAGACTATATAACATAACATGTTATACAACATTGCTTTATAACATGTTTCAGATAATGTGAACACTGAATGTACATGTTATATATAAATTTATATAATTTTTTATAACTAGTTATTGATATGTGCAACAATGTTATATGTATAACTAACTACTCGATCGCGTAGATAGATAGCACTGAAGAACGACAAACGACAATGGTTATATAACATTGTTATATTGCATTGTTATTCTAATGTGTACAGTATTGTTTTATGTTGCAATGTTTAATAACAAGGTTACATAATGTGGACGTGTAATGAAACACAAGTTATATAATTTGTTACATAGTCTGTACGCACCTTTAGCAAGAAAGTTACATTACATTGTTTTTGTGTATTCTACCTTTATATTAAAAGAAATTGATGTGCGTTATACACAGCCAGTAAAGTGTTTGACATTTTTGTATCAAATACGCTAAATTATGACTTTGAACATGTTACCAGAAATTTCTTAGAATAATTATCTAAAGAATGGCAAGAGCGTTTAGGGATATTTTTTATTTTCTTGTAAAATCTTTTCTGTTACACAAGATGTTGATTTGTAGTTGCAATATTTGAATAGCAAAACGTAAGAGTCATAGGTAATTCGTTGGTTCTATTTTAAAAGCCTTAAACAAATTCCTGTAAAAAAAAAATAACTTACTAAGATTTGAGAGGTTTTCAGAATAACCTCTATCAAAGCGCAGAAAAGACCTCTCGACAATATTCTTGTATTTATGAAATGTTTGTGCAAAGAGTTTCTTACAAGTTGCTGGCCAATTTTATGAGACTTTCTGACGGCTTGACACGAATCTGCTGTCAGTACTTAGTATCAGTCAATAAATGTAATCTCTACCTATGGTTTGTTTTTATGGAAAACTATCTTTTTTCCCCGCGGCTTCGCTCGTGTTAATTTTATGACAAGATATCGTTTGACCACAAAACAATCCATAGCGCGACTTGTGGCGCCATCTATTGGCCGATACAGCGCCCTCTATAGTAGAACAATTATTTTCCCATTGGAACGACATACTTTCACGGGATAAAAAGTAGCCTATGTTGGGCTCTGTACCCCTAACAATATGTATGCAAATTTTCAAAATGATCGGCTGCTTAGTCAAACCGTGAAGGATAACAAATAAACAAACAAACTTACTTTCTCATTTATAATATTAGTAAGGATTACAATTTACCATGTAATCGAAGAATTTCCTAATTTTTCTGCGGCGAGTGTCCATGCCCTTTCACACGGAGTGATTTGAGAGATTTGACAGTGATTTCATAACATAAAATGTATTGTGTGCGACACGGGCGGATTATGATTAAGTTTATTTTAATTTTTTTTCACAATTTCGTGTTAAGTGTCAGCAGTAGATTCGCCTCCAAAAATATTGCAACTGTGCAAAGCAACACATTGTATATTGTCATTGTAACTTTTATTACTACGATTTTAGTACAAATCTGCTATTTGTTTGCCGGTGGTGTTGGTAGAAAAAACTTGTGACGATTCGAAAGAATCTATTGACTTTGACATTGAATAAAGGTAGTTTTGTTTTCATCTTTAACCATGCAGATTTGCGACCTTTATAACATGATGGAAATCGGGACAAGGACCACACATTCCCACCGATGTGTCTCCTGTGTAGCCAGGATCAACAACGGCGACTTCAGATTGTCAATAAGCAATGAAGCTTATTGACGTCCCGGGGGAGAAAAGTACAGATGTCTTGGAACTCACAACAAATTTAATCAGAAAGAAGATAGTCGGAGTACGAAGTATTGAAAGGACTTCCCTCCTTAATAACTACGTGAGAAACAGCAATTTGAAGCAAAAGGCATTATACCCTAGAAGGATGGCAAATCAAGTGGGCTCGATTGCCTAGCACCACGGTCTATTGTTACATTACTATTGGGACCTAATGCTATATGAAAAGAAACATGGAAAGTACGATTTTACTATTAATAACAAAAATTGGTAGATACGTATTGTTTGTCTCTATAGTAGTAAAAAAAGTTTGGAAAATAAATTAACTGGAAAATATAGAGACGCTGAAACCTTGCTTTGAAAAGGCAACAACCGTGGAACTCAGTAAATCGCGAAATAATGTATAAGACTTATATTATTGTAATGTACACCACTTGTTATTCAATTTTCTTTCAACCAGTTTTCTGGTCAACTTGTTTAACCTCTTTTGAGGGTAAACAAGAAGTTTACTTGCATAGTGTAAGAAAGGAAGATGTACGTCTTAGCACTGTGAGGCTAAGTTTTAAATTCTGAAAATGCAAGATTTAAACAGAAAAAAATTCAATATAAAGAAAAAGAACAGTATGCAACTCTCAAAATATAAATGCAACATCATGCGGACTCAAAAAAGTTTCTATAACATTTCTTACATCATTCAACACAGGAAAACACATTATGGACCCTCTGAGAGGATCGGTCGCAGTGGTTTACCAAAATGTACCCGAAAATTCCCTTCGCAAAGGTTTTCGTACATTTTGTTTATGCTTCCTGCTCGGTTTATTATTGGTATGGAGGAAATAAATAGTTATATAAGTTTTTCGTACAAAATAGTTTCATGGTAGATAACGTCGATCTGCGATAGCCTTTCCTAATTTATTTGTGGCCTGTGGTACATTATCTTTTACAACTTGCGTTTAGTTTGGGTCGTGAAAATTATTTATGGGTAGTGATTTCGGTTCGACTATGCAAATGGTACAGCCATTTTGAATTGGGCTGACTGACTGACTGGTCAAGCAAACCAGCTGAATTGGAAATGTCATATTTTGTTGTCATCTTATATGCCCGCTCCACACTTCGTGTGCAAGTAGCGTTGCAAATCGGCCCCACACTTCGCGTTCGCGCTACATTCGCGGCTTTGAGCGCGATTCGCGCACGAAGTGTGGAGGGACCATAGAATACTGATGTAACCAGTCATTCACGGATTTAACTGATCAATTGTCATTTATAGCAAAATAAATTCGCCTACCACCTTTTAGCTAAAGATAACCTGGGAAAGATATCTCACAGAATCTTAATAAATTATCTGTGTACTCGTATCTTACAAAACAATATCAAAATTCAAGTTTACAAACCGCTTCACGCCTGACCAAACACTTTGTTATTACTCGTATATTAGTTAGGTAACGAGACTCATCAGTTTGCGTCCGAACTTTGAATTCAGTTATTCATAGCATTGTGTAAACAACAAACTTCGTTGGCTATCAGGCAATACACGGAAATAAAATATTTTAAAATCGACAAGAGACAACCCAGTTATAAATTTTTGAGAAAGAGCATTTATGTAACGGGCTAAATCGACCGGGAAGGGAAAGTAGAAGTACCACTCCTCTCACAGAATATATATATTATTTTTTTTAGGAACATTTACAGTATCGTTACATGTATAGATAAGCATAATTATAATTAAAACTATTACTTATAAGAAATCTTCGCAGATAGGTAAGAAAGAAGAAATGAATATAGGTGTAGCTATAATGCTTTTCGTTCGCTCTCCTATATCAGTCACCACTTACATTCTTACAATCTTCCTCGACAACTTTCAAAAGTATCTTACATTATAATAAATAGTACAGAAAATAATGTGTAATCTTCTTATAATGAGCTCTCCGACTTACTCATTAAACCTTCATTGTTTTTTGCACTTGTTAATTAAAACAAAAAACGCCCCGTCCCTCTCACACTAGAGACACAATGAACTATATTGTGTGTTGTCTCACTCCGTCCCAGATTCCTAATTGCTCCCCTTCGGCACACCTTAATGACTTCCCCAATTTTCACAAGGATTTCGTTTTAAAACGACTCCGTGGCTTTCGTGCTCTTTGTTCTGTTTATAATTTTTGCAGTACACTTCACTGCATATACAAAATGTTCTCTGTTTTTTGTTTGAATTGAATTTTTAAGCCGAAATAAATTATTTCAGTTTTTATGTAGTAAATGCTAGCATATAAGTACATAACTTTTTTTTTGCCTGCAGGTTTTGTGTCCCACTGCTGGGCAAAGGCCTCCCCTCCCTTTCTACACTCATCACGGTGCAAAGCAACTTCTGGTCAGTTGTCTAAGAAGGCATCCAGATCGTCTCGCCATCGCCTCCTCGGTCTTCCTCTACCTCGTCGCTCGTTCGGAACCCAAAAAGTTGATACCTTTGCCCATCTTTAACATTTCTTATAAGTAAACTAGCTTTTCCCCGCGACTTCCCTCGCGTCAATTTTATGACTGTATAGATTTCATTTGACAACAAAACAACTCATAGCGCGACTTGTGGCGCCATCTGTTGGCCGATACAGCGCCCTCTAAAATAGAAAAATTATTTTCCCATTGGAACGACATACTTTCACGGGATAAAAAGTAACCTATGTTGAGCTCTGTACCCCTAACAATATGTATGCAAATTTTCATAATGATCGGCTGCTTAGTCAAGCCGTGGAGGAATAACAAACAAACCAACAATTTATAATATTAGTACGGATTAATAATAAACCAAGCGAAAGTTTAAAAGTTTTAACTTTTCTACATATAAATTAAGAATACTTTGATTTCTGTTGGAGTTAGTATCGTATTACTCTTAATGATTTCCATAATAATAAAATAAGTTTCTTTTCTCTTATATCTCCATAAAAAAATACATCAATATTTTCAGCGATTTTAATGTATACTTAATCGTTACTAACAAAATTATATTGGGATTTATTATATTAGACTAAGCTAGAATATAACAATCCTCAATGTTTATGACAAATTCCGTCCAAAGGTGGTTTCTAAGTGAGTCCAGAGAGCCTTACAAATAGGGAAACGTATAAATCACGTTTTTGGTATGGTCTATGGACCCCGCACCATTTGAGTTTCGTAGATATATAATACTTTATGGTTTCATTACTGAACCTTTCTGTTTAGTAATGAGACTAAATAATAACAAAATACATCATCATAGGTACTAATATTATAAATAAAAAAGTGAGTTTGTTTGTTATTCAATTATGAAAGTATTTCATTCCAATGGCAAAATACTTCTACTTCTACTATAGATGGCGCTGCAATTCGCAATTGCCGGCCAACAGATGGCGCCACAAGTCGCGCTATACGAGATAATTTACCCCGAGAGAAGCCGCATGAAAAAGCTAGTTTATACTATACCTAATTGCTATATTCTGAAAATAACTTGAATTTTCGAGAAACCACGAACATGAATAGTATATTATTATCATCTTGATATTCGCGTAATATTCATCAAAATACCCAAACCACCATTACTAATAGTATGACTAATTAAAATTACTAATTAACGTTTCTACACGTGAAACAAACTAATGTCACTTAGATCTCTTCTATCCAAAAGGGATACGTAATCGATACCGCTATCGTAGCATCACACTTGTAATTCCCCGAGGGGCTAGGCAGCGACAACATAAATGGGTACCTAGAATAGCATGTCATGTCCGACTTACTGTGAATTGGTCAAACCATTTTTAGAGTTAATATCACATGATATGGCTGTCCTTGTCAAACTAAAGAAGAGAAATAGAGAAAGCTAAAATGCGTTTCACAAACTGACTGTGAATCGAGTATCATCTGACAGTACGGAAAGACAAGGACGGAAACGCAAGCTGTAGGATTCAACAGCCTTGGATTCAACATACAATTCTTTTTCTCTCTATCTGTCAAAAATGATGTTAGAAAAGGTCAGTGCAAAAAGTGCGAATTCTTTCTGTCAAATGAGGTTCAAACCTATAATTATTTGCAGTACGCGCCAAAATTTATGCCCACAGTTTATAAAACAATTGAAAATCGTTTGTCGTTATGCACTGAGTAATAAGTATAAGTTTCGAACTTCGTTTTACGTCTGCGCGAGCCAACCGCGTTGGTGACCAGTATAGTACACAACATTCCGCGCGCAATTGCGTTCGGCTGCTGTTTTCCTCGTAGTACATAGACACCTCGATGGTTCTAACAAATAATGTCAGAAAAGGATATCACGATAATAATTTCGAATTTCTACCAAATGAGTCTCAAACCTAAATGTTAATAGTAGTTTCGTTCATTAGTGGATTTATCTTCGGATACATAAACGCTAATGCCCACTAACGCATCTGATAAGGGGCAACCCTATCAGACAGACCGATAGGGGATCATTAATGGAATGTTTAGTTGGAGATCAGTAGGGTTGCTACAATTCTGTTATTAAAAAAATAAAATATTTATTCCTCTGTTAATAAAAAAAATACTGACACCAGCTACCCGCAGTTAGCACTAATTGCGGGAAGCACACGAAAAAAAAAAGAATAACAAACAACATCTTAAACAATGTCACTCTTGAAGAAAATTTAACAAAACAACAAAATAGTTTTAGTTAATTTTTTCTTTACCTTTTTTTATTTTTATTGACTAAGGTTTTTTATGTGGCATGAAAAGCTTGCACGATAATATCACAAAAAATACTGATAATGTTACCATTGCTTTTTCCCAAAATAAACAAAGAAACAAATGAAAAATAGAATTCCGGAGAAATTCACTCAAGAATTAATAACGTCACAAAAAATATTCTGTACATAGGTAATTACCCTTATAGTTTCGCCATGTCCGTCTGTCTGTCTGTCTGTCCGCGGTCTAGCGCCTGGACGCTTGATGCTAGAAAGCTGTAATTTGGTGTGTATACACATATTAACAATGTAAACAAAGTGCTGGAACAAAATTTTGAAAAAAAAATTTTTTGGGGTGCCTCACCTACATGTAAAGTGGAAATAATTTTCGCGCCCACCCCATGTTGTCAAAATATTGAGGGTGTGGGAGGGATAAAGTCCTGACTGACTTAACGATATATCAACGCACAGCCCAAACCGCTGTCTAGAGATTCCTTTGTAATGTAGGTTCCTTACGACGACGTCTAGGGGTGTACTAAGAAAGAATTTTTCAAAATTCCCACGGGAAAGCGAGATATACGCAAACGAAATTGTTTATATTTATATGTAGCTATTCTAAGTACAATATATTTGTTTCATAATTTATGAGAATTTTTGACAACCCTTGCTTGGCAAGTATTTACTGTATCCTGTTGAATCGAAATCTCTATCAGAATAATTAAAATATGTATTTAATTGAAATAAAATAATTAAATGTTTAAATTACAATTAATTGTTTAATTGCAATAATTACCTATGTAGTTTTTTTTATTTTATTTTCTAAACAAAATAACTCTAGCATTGGCAGGCATTAACATATTATTTAGTGTATCCTGTTAAAAAAAAAGTTCGAAATTTCGATCAGATTAATTAAAATAAATAAATAAATTGGAATATAATAATTAAATGTAAATAATCGTTTGCGTGTATTTATTTATTCACAGCGGCGCCATATATAATTCAAAAAATTCAAAATTCAAAACTTTTATTCAGAGAATAGGTTTTCACAAACACGTTCTCTTGTCAGAGTATACAGTAATAAATGATTTGTATATCAGAGTTTTGACCAAATCCTACGGGAATCGCATACTTTTCGGGATAAAAAGTACCCTATGTGTTAATCCAAGGTATCAGCTACTTATATACCAAATATCGTAAAAATTGGCCCAGTCATTTGAGCGTGAAGAAGTGACAAACATACACAGAACTTTCGCCATTATAATATTAGTAGGATAGTAGAATCTGGGGTGGGGAGTTGGGATACCTCCACGCGGTCCACCCTGGTAACGTCGGCGAGTAATTCCTTAGTTTCTGGACCCAACTCTGGAATTACTTGCCGACGGCCAAATTCCCGACGCGGTGGGTCTGCTCCCCGTGCTCCTACCTTGGATGGAGTACGTGGGATGCGGACAAATCCGCTCCCCCTTGCATCCGTACTGGTGCTGGGGGTGGAGCGACTGAGGAGACAACCTCGTTAAAAAACAAGAGGTGGAGCCGGCCGCGCTTGGCTCGGCCGGCTGTATGATGAGCGGTGGTGGACTCGTTCGCTCGCTGATCCTCCCCAAAAGCGTCTTCGCCCCGACTGGTGTCCGGGCCTACTCCACCCGTTGATACCGGGGGCGACCTCCGTATGGTGGAACGCGGAGGCCCTGCAGACACTGGGTCTCGCCAACCCAGACACTGCGGGGGGCGTTAAGGGTTGGGTCACATGGGCGAATGAGACCACCCTGGAAGAGGGAGTGCGCGGTGGCGCAAAGTGTCACAGAGTCCACTAAGTACGTAGTGGACGCTGTGGCACTTGGAGTGGCGCAGGAGGCGCGGTGGAGGAAGAAAACCTCGTTAAAAAATTGAAGAAGAGGGGCCGGCGGCTCGCTGAGCCCGGCCAGCGGTCGCACGTTGTTGCGACCGCAGAGATGGAGGGGACCCTTGCCCAGCCGAGACGGCGAGCCGGGGAAGGCCCGTCGTCTTGAGGGGGCAATGGTCCTCGGTGTCGGCAGTGCACCTGGATGCGGTGTGCTGCTGACGGGGCGTTCCGGGGAGAGCGGGTCCGGCCAGTTTAACTTTGGCCGGACGGCCCTGGCGGGGTCGCGGATGTATCACAGTACCCGTGGCCCCGTCACTTAGGGGGCGAGTGGCATCCCGTCAGTTTTTTAGTGGTAAGTCCCACAGTCCCCACCGTATATTCCCCGGGCGGTGGGGCTGCTGCAAAGCATTTTTCTGACGATAATATAAAAAAAAAAAAAAAAAAGGATAGTAGAATCTAGTTTTTATTGTTAGTTTAGTTTTTAATTTTAATTGTTAGTTTAGTTTTTATTGATTTTATTTAATTTCATGTTATTTAGTTACCTATGTATTTTATGGATAGTAGGATTATATTTTCTAAACAAAATAAAAAATTGCACATAGGTAAGCAATAAAAAGCCTTATAATATTAAAAATCACTAATTAGATGGGCCTGTCAGTTGAAGGTTGCGCCATCCAACAGATCCTGAGATGCGGTGAGACTGGCGATGGATAGGAGCGGCTGAAGGCATTTCCTGCTATCTAAATTTTATTGTGCTCATCAGATTACGAATCCTCGGTCATGCATGAGGGACCTACTACAGAGACAGATATCACACATAGAAAATACCAAGACTCGAGAACAAATACAAAAATTAAGTTTTTTATCACATTATTATTGTTAATTAGCTCATAATGCCCGAGATTGATGTAGAATAATATTTAATTTTATCACATGGCGTTTTGTCGTCATGTAAATATGCGGCAGTCATGCTACGGGGTTGCATATAATGGCTTCATTATCATAATTTCACACAAAATAAATGGGCTCCATTCGTGATTTGCGTGACTAATATTCCACAAAAATGCCTCATCGTTATCGAATGCATGATTTGTTGCTTTTGTTTTATTTATTGTACATAATTCCATTCCTATGAACATGTAAGTAGTATCATACACATAAAAAAAAACTAAACTATACATATTATTATAAACATAAATTATAATGAACCTAAAACTAAAAACCCTAAAAAATATAATAAAATAACTAAAATATATTATTAAAAAGAGTCCCTTTATGCAAGGTTCCGAAGATACTGGCAGCGTTCCCCCTTTGAAGGAGGAAGGAATTGATCCCCTAATTCTTTGTCTGAGGTAGCCAGGTAGCAGCCAGCTCTTCGGTCTCCTGTGATGTCAACATGTTTCATATCTAGATATTGGTTACACAAGCTTCCGAATAATTTAATTATAGTTTTTGATCTACATACTTTTTAACTCTAGCTTTACAATATTTTCATTATGATTTAAAAAACAAAAGGTTGTTAAAAAAAATTTTTTTGCTTATCTAAGCATTAAACAAAACTATTAAAATCATGGATAAATATATACATTTCTTACCAAGGAAAGTGTAGATTAGCGTAACAATAATTCCAGCAGTTTACCTGTAACAAAAAGTAAAATTAATTACTATTGCGTAATAAAAAACATCTACATTAAAATATGAAATATGGCAGAATTACACAAAAATAGTTCAGTCAACGAATGCCTCAAAAGTGGGTATAGAGTGCGTGAGCGGGAAACCTAAGCGATTTCTTCAAAAACTTAATCAGAGGTTGCTTAGGGAGACAACATACTATAAATTCTGACGTCTAGGAGGTGAGCCGAAAGGAGTGGGGGTGACAAAGGATTTTTATTGACAGAACTAATAGTTTAAAGCCAAGTTAAAGCACAGGTGTGGTGTATCGTGTCGCAACAGATGAATATCAATTCCATACGTATATGTGATACATAATATTTGTGGCGCATCATGACGTCACGCGGGTAAATGTATGAAAGGTTCAGAGTTCCGACATTCGACATCCTTCTGACGCGAAACGACACACTACACCTTAATTAACTCTGACATTATTAAAATTTAGAATTGTCATTATGAATTTGAAGCCACGGACACTAGCTACACAGTAGGTACCTATATAAAAGCAGAGCATCAAACACCAAAGTGACAAAAAAGGTAACTTTTTCCATAAATTATACGGACAAAAGCCACAATTTGATGAAAATTCTGTTATATAACCTTAAATTCAATGCATAATATTATTGTTTCTGCAACTCCCGACGGTAGCTTTTAAACAAAATTAAAAAGCATTATTCAAATAATTTTGAAGTAAAATTTAGTTTATCATAAATAATGTGACTGTGTATTTTTGAGTTCTTTCGCTTTGTTTTTTATTAATTCAGTGGAATAAAGGAATTTTGTGTAACTAATTTAAGTTGTTAACCATCATGAATTACAACAGTATTAATTAAAATAAATAAAATTACGAAAAAAACGCATGAAGACAAAAAATATAACAACTTTAGAAGAAATGATAATTTAATAAATATTTTTCTTTTCATGTCAGCTTTGGGTTATCCAGTGTCAGTGTTTTTAATACAGCTGACCATCACTGATTCAGCTTGACGATTAAATATTGCTAATGCCTAAGGACTATTACTACTACTTTTCCCTTTTGCTTCAAATTGCTGTTTCTCACGTAGTTGTTAAGAAGGGAAGTCCTTTCAATACTTCCTACTCCGACTATCTTCTTTCTGATTAAATTCGTTGTGAGTTCCAAGACAGCTGTAGTTTTCTTCCCCGGAACGTCAATAAGCTTCATTGCTTATTGTCTATCTGAGGTCGCCGTTGTTGACCCGACCGGGGATCGAACCCGGGACCTCCAGGGTGGCGGTCTGGTGTGGTAACCATTACGCCACGGAGGTCGCCAAGTCTTAATAATCAAAAGAAACGCTTTGTTGGACGCCGACATTCTGTGAGAGGGTATTACTTCCACGGACGAGCCAACCCGTTTGATAAATTCTCTACCACACCAACATTAAATTTATATAAAACGTAGTTGAGTAAATCCTATTTAAAAGCCCAATAAAAGAATATCGAATAAAACCACGGGATTTGAGAAAAGCATACCTTTAAGCCAACCTCAGTGTAGAGCTACAATCCTAAATAAAGCCGCGTTAGACCGAGGAACTCAACTGAATGAATTATAAAAAAAATCGCGCTTATTTTCACGCCCCGGATATAATTTTCTCTGGTCTGGCCCCTTCCCTGCTTTGCCTTTGTTTTTATGTAAATGTGCGATGAAAAATAATAATCAGCACAAAATTGTTTTGTACGCAATAATTTTTCATAATATTTATTCTTACAAAATCATAAAACCTGTTAGGGAATTTTAATAAACAGTAAGATCGACGAAGGTTTAATTATTTATAACTAGCGAAACCCGCGCAACTTCGTTTGCGTGTATCCCGCTTTCCCGTGGGAATTTTGGAATGTATGATACTTTAAAACCTTCCCCTTGAATCACTCTATCAATTTAAAAAAACCGCATCAAAATCCGTTGCGTAGTTTTAAAGATTTAAGCATACAAAGGGACATAGGGACATAGGGACAGAGAAAGCGACTTTGTTTTATACTATGTAGTGATATGCGCTAATCTCAGTCGAACTACTAGCTCGAATTATAAAATTACTAGCCGTTACCCGCGGTTTTACCCGCGAAATATCATTATTTCCGAACTGATATCCGGGATAAAAGCCATCCTATATGTAAATCCAGGCTATAAACCCACGTAGAAAATTTCAAACAAATCTGTGCAGTTATTTTTGCGTGAAAGACTAACAAACATCCATACATGCTTACAAATTTTCGCGTTTATAATATTAGTAGGATTTTTTTTTTTTTTTTACTTTACAAAATATGTTTATTGGTAAAATACAGTAGGATTTTAGTTTTAGATAGTCGAATTGTCGCCCATTTGTCGAAGAAAGTTTTATAATATCACACTACCAGGATCTGAGGGAATAGCAAGACTTCGGGGGGTAAAACTGCAGACATCAGCTCGTGACAAGCCCACCACAAATTCCCGCCGATGTGTTTCCAGTGTAGCCAGGATCAACAACGGCGACCAGATTGACAAAAAGCGATGAAGCTTATTGACGTCCCGGGGGAGAAACTACAGCTGTCTTGGAACTCACAACGAATTTAATCAGAAAGAAGATAGTCGGAGTAGGAAGTATTGAAATGACATCAGCTACTGACAATACCAAAGATGAATTTTTTACGCCTTAAACACCGATAAACCATTTGCATACACGTTGTCAGAAATCTAGGGAAGAATATCATTATTTCGTTCATAAAAAATAATCCCTATTCCCTAGTGATATTTACGCGAGTAAAACCACAGGCGACAGATAGTAATTTTAATATTGCAATGAGATTCGTGACGTGGCAGAGGGGGAATGTATATTGCTTCATATAGACCATCGTCCAAACCTCCAATATACCAATTTGTATCATTCAATTGAATATTCGTATTCACAATTTGATGAAAAGTATGGTCTTCTGCCGAGCCAGAAAGATTTTTAGAGTTAAAACACCTTATACTAAATACAGATTATTTTATTTAGATAAGTTTTCCTGGCATCATTATTAACACAATTACATTTTAATTATAAGCACAAAAACCTTTTATACCTACCTATTTAGTGAAAAATAAAACTCTCACTGTCAAACTAAAAAAAAAAAGATTGGTTAATTTGAAATTACGATCAAAATGCGTTTCAGCAAGTCTACTAAGTCACTACTACTAGTAAGTTTCTAAGTCTGTTTATTTGATGGTAAGCAATCATCACCACAATATATTTAATACCTTCACCAAATGTTTCAATCAAGTTTCATCAACTATAGTCACGTGTGGACAAGAAGTTACAATTGGTACGAAAATCGAGGTTTGGACGACATCAACGGTTTGTTAATAATTAATGTTTCCCGTAAAACAAAATTAAATGTCATTTTTTAAGTCATACATGTAAAAAAGTAACACTAACACTGATAAATAATTCCGCTTTCGTGGTACCTTGTCATTATTAACGTGGAAAATCATTGTTTGCACCCACCCTTACCATTTGTTACGTCTACATTTCATTTCAATGTCTTTCCACGCCTTGATAATATTTTTTTGTATATATATTTTTTTTTTTTTTTTTTTCTCTTTATTATGGCACAAACAGTCATACATAATATACATAGTATTTGAAATTATAAAGTAATGAAAAGACAACGAGTGCCGAAAAACAGAAAAAAATTGACATAGTTAATTAACTAGCTTGTTGTATAGATAAGTTAAGAAAAGTTAAGTTGTTTTTACTTTAAAGTTGCAAAAAAAAAAAACATACAAAAGACATGGAATCATGGGAAATTGAACCAAATAAATTTATATCAAAAGTACACATTTTAAAGTACATATTTTAAATTAAATGATCCGCTATTTAATGCAGACAATATGTATGTATGTACGTGTGCCCACACGCATGGTCACGCACACTCATTCATTATATAGCCAACAATATTATGTCATGTATACACTCATGCATGCACGCACACACACACACACACACACACAAATACATACGCACAATACATTCATACACACGCAGATTACTATACATTTTTTTTTTAAACAAAACCAATTTTTTTTGTTAATTTTGTTTTTAGACCCCTTACAGAAGTGTGAAATAAATCAATATCCAAGAATTCTTTATTGTATGTAGTTAAGACACGAGAAAGGAAACAGTTTCTAGTGTAGTTTTTTCGATATAGTGGTGGCACAAACAGGTTTAGCTTACGATTAGGGCGTGCTGGAAGGCGTACTTTGCTGACGAAGTTAATTTTTGAGAGTAATTTGGGAGAATCAACAATACCATTAACAATTTTGAAAAGCATAACAATGTCGAACTGTTTTCGCCGATTATACAGACTTAAAAGCTTATGGTTGGTAGGATCATTAGTGTTATAGAAACGAAAGTTAAGTATTTTAAAAAATTTAATTTGCACTTTCTCAATTCTCTCTATATGACATTTGTAACAAGGAGACCAAACTACACTACCAAAATCAAGGATGGACCTGACCAAGGAGTAATATAAAATTTTAAAAGTAATAGCCTTACTGAAGGGTTTGGTTATTCTAATAATGAAACCTAGGTTTCTTAAAGCCCGTTTAATGACAGAGTCTATATGCAAATTAAACGACACCTCTGCATCCATAATTACGCCAAGATCTTTGATATATTTAACACGATTTAGAGTACAGTTATCGAGACTGTAATTATAGACTATTGGCGTCTTCTTTCTTGTATATGAGATAATATGACACTTATCTATATTCAAGAAAAGTTGATTCTGAAGGCAATATCTAGCTATGGCGTCAATGTCAGATTGTAGCTTAAGACAATCGTCAATACTGTTAACTATCCTGTATAATTTTGTGTCATCAGCATATAATAGGTGTTCGCTGTTATTAATCACTGATCCTATATCATTGATATACAAAGAGAATAGAACAGGACCTAGGTGCGAGCCTTGAGGCACACCGGATGGAATAGGCAAAAACTTGGATTGATAACCCTTTAAATAGACTGCCTGGCTTCTATTATTTATATATGATTCTATCCATCTAAGTAAGTTACCATGTACACCGAGGTTTGAAAGTTTGGTTATAAGCATGCTATGATTTATTTTATCAAAAGCTTTGGAAAAATCGGTGTATACGGCATCCACTTGCGCGCTTTTGTCCATGGCATTGAGAAGAAAATCATTGAAAGTTAATAAATTAGTTTCGACGCTACGTGACTTTATGAAACCGTGTTTTTGTTATAGAAGAAGACAAAGAAGCTAGAGAGTTGCATGATGCTAGTTAACCACCGCTGACCATTGGTGCCAATGTCTACTGACTATAAAGGTGCTTAATGTGCATTGTCAGCTTAGCAATTTTGACGTAGGTTCGGAATTGGGCCATAAAATCTGAGAATTATTTTTCCATTTATTCAGAAAATACTTAGTCTGGCCATAAATACTGTTACAACTAAAAATAAACAAAATATTACATTTGAATTTGGAATCTGTCATTTTTATATGATTTTTCATTGTCTTTTCTTATTTTGGCGCCAATACATTGTACAATATTTTGCAATATTAAAATGGAGTGGGGTGATAAAGAGAACCGAATCGCTGTGATTGCATTACACAAAGTAGGTATGGAGCCAAGTGCAATTTTTAAAACTCTCCATACGCCTCGTATTAGTAAAATGTTTTTGTACCGGGCTATTAATAGGTACAATGAGAGCTCCTCTGTTTGCGACAGAAAAAGATCTGGCCGTCCACATAGTGTTCGTACGAAAAAGGTGGTCAAAGCAGTAAGGGAAAGAATTCGAAGAAATTCTGTCCGAAAGCAAAAGATTTTATCTCGGGAGATGAAGATAGCACCTAGAACCATGTCGCGTTTTTAAAAGATGACTTAGGACTTGCAGCCTATAAGAGACGTACTGGTCATTTCTAAACTGATAATTTAAAAAAGAATAGGGTGATAAAATCAAAAAAACTACTGAAGCGGTACGCAAAGGGAGGTCACAGAAAATGTTTGTTTACGGTTGAGATTTTTTTTACAATTGAGCTACATTTTAACAAACAAAATGACCATATTTATGCTCAAAGCTCTAAGGAAGCTTCCCAATTAGTCGACAGAGTGCAACGTGGGCATTACCCGACTTCAGTGATGGTTTGGTGGGGTGTTAGCTATGAAGGAGTGACTGAGCCATACTTTTGTAAAAAAAGGTATCAAAATATCGGCACAAGTGTATCAAGATACCATTCTTGAGAAGGTAGTTAATCCCCTTAACAACACCATGTTCAATAACCAAGAATGGTCCTTCCAGCAAGACTCGGCGCCGAAGCACAAAGCTCGGTCCACCCAGTCTTGGTTGGAATCGAACGTTTCCGACTTCATCAGAGCTGAAGACTGGCCGTCGTCTAGTCCCGATCTTAATCCGCTGGATTATGATTTATGGTGCGTTTTAGAGAGTACGGCTTGCTCTAAACGTCACGATAATTTGGAGTCCCTAAAACAATCCATACGATTGGCAGTGAAGAATTTTCCCATGTAAAGAGTGCGTGTTTCTATTGATAACTGGCCTCAACGTTTAAAGAACTGTATTGCAGCCAATGGAGACCACTTCGAATAAACCTTTTATATTTTAAATTGTTTTATATTTATGTATTAAACTAACACATTGTAAAAGTAATAAATGTTATTTGCAATTGAAAAATAAATAAAAACTCTTTTACAATATTTATGGCAAGACTAGGTAGTAACACTTTTTAGACCATTTTTACTTTTGCATCTATCTAGTTTAGCGATTGTTAGTTTACGTGTTCACCAAATAAATGTTTCTATTAAAGTTCTGACTCTGAGACAGAGAGAAATACATATGGAAAAATAAATAAAATGCTAGTAAAATGAAATGCGCTTGCTGTAAGGTCTCGAGTTGAACTGGATGTGGTATCGCAGTGCGAAGTATTGAATACAATATTGTGAAATGAAATGATGATGAAATGCTTGATTGCTCCGACCCTGGCTGCGTCCGCGTACATTGCGTTTGGGCAATAATCCTAATCCTCATATAAAGTTTCAAAGTCGGATGTAACACTATTCAATTCATCCGCATCAATTATCTGAAATCAAAAAACCATCTACGTTTCACTCCATTATTTTTTTTTGAACATCCTATAATGAATCACAAACGAACCGTCAGTAGTAAATTTAACTTCGACGTAAGTAAACACGTACGAAATGGCGAAATATATTGTGATATTATTAATGATAAATATATCAATAATTAAATGTCAACAGAAAGAAACAATAAGAATTTATTCTGAATTTAACTCAATAAGAGACGTCCAGTTTTTTGGATCAACGTTGCCATGGATGGTGGACAATATTGGAGCGAATCTGAATATCAGATATTATTTCAGAGATAACGGAAGAAACGTTGGACCAAGGATGTGTGCTTTGGAATCTATGAGGTTTAACACTTATTTGCAAGCGGATTATTTGCAATGTGAAATACGAGGTAACACGAGCAACACTTGCAGAAGACTTTTACCTATTAACAACAGAAGGTACAATAGATGTTTAAGAGATAGAGTTGACAGGTTGATGGCACAGTCCGAAAGAGAGTTTAGTAGACTAAGAACTAGTAGAGTTCCCGTAGTTGTTTTAGAAGGCTGGTGGAGAATGGAGGATATAGACTACGAGAGAATTGAAAATGATGATTTGGAGCCTACAAGATTATTGAGCCATGTCTGTTGGAGTTTCGGTATGCGTAGACCTGCCGGATGCGTTAGACCGTCACCGCCACCAAATTTTAATCCAATGCAAAGTAATTCAACACTAAATAATAATCTAACACCAAATATGATGACACTAAATAACTTTGGAATACCTAATAATCCTAATAACGGTTAACTAAGTTCTACAGTTAAGGAAGCAAGAAGAAGATATATAGTGTTAACAAAATTACGTCAAGTTTAATTTATTTAAAAGTGTAACTGTGTATTTATTAGATCAATAAATAATTAACAGAAATTATGATCAGAAGCTATTTGGAACTTGTTTTTTATAGTCAGAAAAATGCATTACTTACTACCTACATTTTCCGCCACTTGGGGAAGCGACGGGGGTCTGTCGGGCTCACCTCTCTAGCCAATGGGGCATACCGACTAAATACTGTATGCCACCTTCTCTGCCTTTAACAGTGGCCGAGTTGCGGAAAGTGGTGATATTTTATAATAAAACATTTATTCGTTTGCCACGGACAATACAATTTACATAACACAATTAACACTTATTACTAACTTACAATAACACAACAGCAACTTAAATACAAACAATCCTGACACATCCGCAGCAACGAAATGGTCGCACCTCAATGTATACTAATTGCTCGTACTGAGCAAAACACTGATTTTCAGTTGCAACCAAACAAGGCCAGTCGCGAGTCACGAGACACAAATTGTAACATCGTTTTTTAAATTTTATTTTGGGGGGGTTCTTTTACAATTTTAGATTTAGAATTTGGAATAATATTTAACACATAAAGGCAAATTTACACAGTCATTGACACCAGACAACAATATACCTACCTATATACCTACTTAAATCATAAAAACGCAGTAAGTATTTAACGACTTTAATTTTTCTGGTTAATTTTATAGAGAAATCGATGAACTATGCACATTCATCGATTTATATTGAAGCGTAACGAACAATCGCTGTTTTACGCTTCAGTAAGTTCAAATTGATATACTCTTTACGCCAAAGGTAATAAGAATGAACATAATTTTGGTATTGTCCTTCACAATGTTACACACTTGACTAATATCCGTTTTCACCAACGCCTCCTACATAGGTTTAACCGTGGTTTAACCTAATTGGAACAAATTTCTATGAGTTAGGGAATATCTACGCACGTTTTGGTAAAAACGGACATAAATGTTGTCAATCAGATACAATTACCTACTTAAGTTTCGACGGCGTCGAGGGAGCTTTTTAAAAATACAAAATTTAAATTAAAAGTGTATATTCTCTATGAGAGCTTGTTACAGACTAACTTAAAATCTAACATAAGTCTACACAAAGGACTGCAAAATGCTAGTCCGCTAAAATGCCAGACAAAACAAAAGTGGTCCGATAATGCGTGGGCAGTACGAGGAATATGCACTAAGCGTTGATAAGGACCGTACGCGGTGGAGTAGCGCCGTGCATAACTCCTCCCTCACCAAGTTCGAGATCATCCCTAGGATTATCTCGAATATTTTTCTTATATAATTTTTTCCAAAACTTATATCTATAACATAGAGCTATGAAAACTAGAGTCAGAATTATCGCTACATTTCCTATGCTAACACTTTTCACAACACCTTGTAGCTCTACACTATCACTGGTAACTTGTGAGCCACTTTTATGCACTAAATAGTTGAGAAGCTTAACATCGGTCAAATTGATTTCATCCAGGTTGATGGGTTTTGGCAGCTCCGAAGTATCGTTTACCCTTGGTAACTGGATTAGTGGTATTTTATCTCCAAACATTTTCTTTCCTTCTGTAATGTGCGTTTTCAGAATGACCCCTTGAATTTTCACAGAGCAATTATTGTCTATAGTCAAAAGGTAAGTTCCACAGATAGCCTCTTGGGTTATCTCTTCACCGCAGCGGTTGGTGAGTACAATTTCATTATTTGTATAAATTACCCAACGACCTGGTTGTACTGATTCTATTTTTACATCATTAATGACAACAGGAACAGGGTGGCAACTCGGCGTGCTGGTGGAAAACTGTAAAAGTTCAGCGACACAATCGTCTCTAGATAAAGGAGAGACATTATCTTCGTAGCACAGGAACCGGTCTTCATCAATTTCAGGACATGACTGAGAGAGCGGCGTTACTTTCAACCCCTTCACAAGGACATATGGATATTTTGGAAGGATAATGGAAGTCTGACCTTTATTTTCATCAAAAATAGGTAATGGAATTAATTTATAATAAATGTAAATTTCATTTCTTATCAATGGAATATGCATAATAAACTTTATCTGATTTTGTTTGATATAGGCCTTTATCTCCGTGCAACGTTCTATTTTAACAATATTTTCGGCAGTGGCAGAAAACACTAGCTTATCACTATTTTCTATTTCCTTTAATATTAACAAAAATTCATCAGAATTAATAATAGATTGGTGTAATATTTTAATTTTACTAAAAGCAACTGCGGTTTCTATTTCATTAAGACGTATGTAGATCATTTGGAAATTGTGTAAAAATGTTGTGTAGATATGTAAAACTTCATTAGCTGTTTCATCTAGTTTAGTTTTATTTAAGTAAAGATTTAATTCTCGTACGGTATTTCCGATTTCTATAAAGTTGCTTCTAGTAGAATTTGCAATTTTAGTGAAAGCATCCATCATTTCAGTGACAATGGTCATTTTAGCATTTAAGGAATCCTGTTTTGTTTTAATATTATTAATTGCTTCTTCATATCTCATAGCGTCATCACTATCCAAATTGCCAGTTATAGCTTTTATGAAAGATCCACGTTTAATTTTAGTTGAAGGAATTAATTGCCTATACTTCTCTATAGCTCTATACATAATATAATCAGTTTGTGACTCTACGTCGATAAAATCTGAATTAAAACTATTAATGCCTATATAACTATGAATATCATCCTTAAGGGCTACGTACCTATTTATATTTAACTCTATTTCTTCATTAATTTTTTCTAAATCTAAAACCTTAATTATAGTCCATTTGTCTTAGCTGACGAATGCTTGACCTTCCTTAACGGGAAGTAGTCCCGGATTCCTGTCAATCCGGTGCAGTAGAAGGGCCTGGCTTCGGATCATTTGGATGACCAGAAGTAACCACCTGTAGAGGGCGCTTAATGTCTTTAATAGGAACCTTAGTTTTACGATTTCGTGTAATTATAGGTATATTATAGTTTCTATGAATTAGCCTAACTTACTGAAAGCATCAATAATTGTAAGGTAAATTTTTTCTTCAATTGTGTAAGTATCGATAAATAATTCTTGGAATGGTCTAATCTGGGTCTGTGATAGCTGCAGTTCTGGTTTTAAAAGTTGGCGCTCGTATTTAATTTTTTTTACGGCATATTTCACAAAAATTAATTGTCAATTATCAACTAGCAACAGTTTTATCCATACAGTTCCAATAAAACGTGTGTATGAGGTGAGCTAGAGTTTCTTTGACTTTCCTATGTGTGATGGCTAGTCCTACCTGTATGATACTTAATGACAATATGACGTTGCCCGTTTTCATCATCTACATTTACTACCCGTTTAGTACACTCGTAAAATTTTACAGTTTTTAAATAGAGTCGCGGTTATTTGTGAAAATTGCTTGTGGTGTAAATCACTCTGAAAATAAAAGAAATATTTAATTTTAGGTCTGGTGTATTCTTTAAGAAAATGTTTGATAAGATCGGGATTATCTTCAGGTAAGTGTACTTTTAATATTTTTTGTGATTTCCTAGATAAGTTTTTAACTGACATTTCATTTCTGTTCCAGGTGTATACGAGTATTTGGTTTGGCTTCGTGTCTACAGCTTCCTGCAAGATAAGTATACCTTCTGTCTCTGAGTGCATCGCGGAATGTATTGTATCTATGTCATCACTGTTTTGATTTTCAGATGCGGATGCTGTGCTGCTATCTACTGATGGGATGGAATAAGGAGATCGTCGGCGTGGCCTTACTTCAATTATTGATTTTACTGAATCGTCGGAAGAAATTGATATAGGGGATGGAGAACGTGATCGATTATTATCAGCTTTCTCGTTTTGATAATTCGTAGGGACTTTCATCCTTGTTTCAGTTCGCGGTTCTGAAACTACCTGATATGGAGGTTTATAAATTATAGGTATCTGTGCGTTAGGCGTCTGTAAAACCCGATTTCTCATGTCTATGTTAGCTGCTAATTTTGTGAGGAGATCAGAACCTATGAGGCCGTCAAATCTACCGTCTACGTCATATACATGAAATTTATGAGTAAGCGTACTCCTAAATGTTTTAAATAACGGAATACAAATTATTTCATCATGGGTGCTTTGAGCATGGGTACTAACAACGGTATAGGGTTCGTACTGCTTAAAGTTGTTAAAAAATTTGTTTGCTTTAGCTGGGCTAATAAATGATCTGCTACTTCCGGTGTCTACAAGGAATTTCGAATTAATTTCCGGTAGCTCTATGTAAGGTAATTTAAGGGTACTATCGCAACAATTAAGGTTAATTATTTCACCTGAATGTCCTAGGCTGTTTGTGTGAAAATTTTTCAAAGTTGCGTTTTCACTGTCAATCGCAATGTTAGGACTTTTAGCATAATCATAACTAGTAGAGTCCTCTACATAATCAATATGTGGTTCACTAACAGTGTAATTTAAATCATAATTATCTGGGTAATATTCGGAACTCGAGGGTGTTGGTTTACTATAAAGAGGTTGATTAGTAATCATATTTTGTCTTACAGGTGCGGTCCGCATAGAGACGTCTGTATCTTCATTCAGTATGGGCGGCGCTTGTTGCTTTTGGATGCCAAATTTAAATTGGTTGGGGTTAGACTGTTGTTGAGGGATCCCAAATCTAAAACCGTTGTGCTGGAAGGGTGCACGGGGTTGTTGCATAGGATTAGGGTTGAAATTACGCTGAAGCGTATTCTGGTTTTGGGGTGGACCGCCAAATCGGTAACCTTGGAACGGCATGACTCTATTTGGTACAAAGTTTGGTTTAAAATTTACCTGTTCCTGATTTTGAGGAATACCTAATCTATAATTCTGCTGATTAGGCGTAAAATTAAAGTGACTACTGGCAAAAGGCCTTGAAAATGTTTGCGTAGTTGGACTTACAAACGGTCTTGGCTTAGTGTTCTTAGCTTTATATTGTTCTAAAAAGTTGACTTCCTCAGTTACTACACTTAGCGCATTTTCTAAACTAACACACTGTCTTAACCGCACTATACGTATCATATCCTCCGGTAAATTATATAAGAACACGTTTAACGCTGTATTATTGTAAATGATCATTTTCGCCGCTTTAATTCCTTCATCTCGTAATATATTTACTTTTGCAAACAAAGAACTTTTAACATTCTGAACGCGGTGGCAAAACTGAATATATGATTCGCCGTGTTTAATTTTTAAACTTTCAAGCTCAATAGCAATGCACTCTTCAGAGCGCGGGTCGCCAAAATGTCGACAAAGGACTTCCTTAAGTTGTTCCCAATTCACTAAATTTGGATGTTCACTTAGTAGAGTCGCAGCTCTATCAATAAGCCTACTAGTTATGGAATGGAATAAATACATATTTTGATGGAAGTTTCCTTCCCTATAGAAAGCTCTATGGACATATTCACACTTAGATATAAACAAATTCAACAATTTTTCATCTCCATCATATTTGGGAATTATATTTAAAATTTCTCTAGGTATCAAAGTTAAGTGTTCCATTTTTATTTATATATTTATATAAAAATGTTGTTTATATGTATTTTATTTATATTATATTTATTTACCTATATAAAATTAACAAGACTCGATTTTCGTAGTCATGTTACTAACACTATATAATAACTAATTAATTACGAATACTACGACGCTTGTATCATACAAAATCAGATAGACGTAATTTAATTAGGTCGACTATTTGGGGTCGACAAAATGTGGAAAAACAGGGAATATGAAAAACAGGAGTGAAGAGGTCTACTCACGCGCTGCTCGATCCCATGTCTTCCGGTGAGTCTGCTCTGCTGCTCGAAGCTCTCTCCCGATGTAACACTGAGTTCATAGTGTAATCGCGTCTTCTATAAGTTATTTATTTGGTTCGAGGATACCCGAATCCGCGCTGAACCGAACTTGACGTAAAAAATCGATTTTCGGATTTTTACAAGCGTTAGCTCGGCAGCAGGATAACGACGGATATCCTACCGGCTGCGCCACTTAAGTTTCGACGGCGTCGAGGGAGCTTTTTAAAAATACAAAATTTAAATTAAAAGTGTATATTCTCTATGAGAGCTTGTTACAGACTAACTTAAAATCTAACATAAGTCTACACAAAGGACTGCAAAATGCTAGTCCGCTAAAATGCCAGACAAAACAAAAGTGGTCCGATAATGCGTGGGCAGTACGAGGAATATGCACTAAGCGTTGATAAGGACCGTACGCGGTGGAGTAGCGCCGTGCATAACTACCTATTGCATTTTTAATAACACTTGAGCTATCTAACAATACCACACAACATGGGGTGGTCACGAAAAAAAGCTTTACATGTAGGGGAGGCACCACAAAAAAAAAATTTGTTCCAGCAGCACTTTGTTAGCATTGTTAATATGTATTGTGTATAGTCTAGGCGCTAGACCGCGGACAGACAGACAGACGGACATGGCGAAAGTATAAGGGTTCCTCTTTTATTTAGATTTATGAAATGTAATATAAGTTTTATGTTCGATATCCAATTTTATCTAATGTTTTCAATTTAAATTTTATACCTGTTGTTGTAAGTTACCATGACTAAATGAATATGAATACAAACTTGTAAAACAAACTGTAGATATTATCACTAAGATCTTGACAAATCTCTTGTCTCTAATCTTTGATAAAAGAGACAGTTATAAAATTGAAACAAGAAAGTTTCAACATTCGTACGACTTCGCTAACAGACGGTGATTTTATTCCAACAAGAAGACTTGAGTAGTGACCCGAGCAGACTAGAATAAGACTACAAGACTGTGTCAACAGTAATATCTAGTTTCTTTAATCCAACCGTTTGTAACTTGGTTGAAGCACTTTCCTGAAAAATCACTTCAAACAAGTCGCATTAGAGAATGTCTTTTACGTATAAAATCTCTTTGTAGTAATCGTGAAAGGATTATTTGACTGGATTAAAGGAAAATGAACCGTATTTTGAATGAGCAACAGTTGGATTCATGCTGTAATATCTGGTACTCAAAAGGACGTGTCCTCGTTAACAGCGCCGCGGTACTTTTTCATGAGATGATTCATGGTAGATTTGAGATATTTTATTATCATAAAGTAAGTTCGTGCGAAAGACGTCTATTATTCAAGTTCTAGTTTGAATTGACTCACGAAATTGGCTATAATTCAATCACATTTCTGGTAATGGGAAATAAGATTTTTTTTTAAATTCACACTGATGGTCTATTCTCGTAATGAGAACAATGTTAAAGTCTTGTCTTAATCTTCAACAGTTTTAATCACGAAAAAAAGACCTGAACCAATGGGGTCATTGCACATGTCCTACTTATTGAACACGATAAGCAACAATGTCCTCAATCAGAAATTGGATGGATTTCAAAATCTCGAGCTACGCAAGGCTTATGGATCACATAACTTTTAGTCCTGGCTGTTGTCTTTAAAGTTTGACATTTCTATGTCTCACTTTAAAAGGAAATAACGCTCATATATCAAATTAATCGATTGGTGCAAAAATATTAAGTTAGGAAATTCAATATAAAATAAATTTCAACGGCCAAAACAAAGGCTAAACTAACCAAATACGATTAAATTACACGTTTCCAAATCCCATTCCATAATTTTATCCCCTCAAAAAGGTAAATCTGAGGACCGCATAATAAAAACTCCGAACTCCGTGTAAATTTAAAATCACCCATTTAAAGGCTAATACATAACACAGAACGGTACGCCGTACGTGAAATGTTGACACAAAAGATAATAATTTACATTCTTTTATTTTTATTTTGTCTGATATAAAACTGATCGTATTTGTAAAGTACCACAGAGTGACAAAATGTGTCTGAAAATTGTGAAAAATACTAATGAAACATACTACAATCTCAATAACATAAAACAATTTTATGGATTACAAAAAACATTTTATGTACTTTTGCAAACATAAAAAAAATCCAACCAACCAACGTACAGGCAGGCAATGAACGAGGTGAGGAAGGTCGTAATTATGATTCAACTTTGATGAAACTTATATCATCATCTCAGCCACAAGAAGTCCTCTGCTGGATATAGGCCTGACCCCAAACGTCTCCAGTGCGACCTGCTGGCAGCGGCCTGCATCCAGCGGCTTCCTGTGACTTTCCTTAGGTCGTCCTACCACCTTGTAGGCAAGCGTCCGATCCGTAGCAGAACCAAAGTAACCGACATAGCCAAACGGATCAGCAAGCTGAAGTGGTAGTGGGCAGGGGCACAGAGCGTGCAGAATCGATGGCCGATGGGGGATGGCGGGTTCTAAATATTGCTTGGAGGCAATCACAATTTTTTTTTATTTAGCCTTACCTAAGGTATTCATATTGTACTATGTTGTTACAAAGTTTTATAATTATTACATTATTAGCATCTTTGTTCTTACTTCTCTACCGTGCTCGCTCACTTTCGACAATAATCATACCAATATTATAAATGAGAAAGTGAGTTTGTTTTTTTGTTTGTTATTCCTTCATGTTGTTTGACTAAGCAGCCGATCATTATGAAAATTTGCATACATATTGTTAGGGGTATAGAGCCCAACATAGGCTACTTTTTATCCCGTGAAAGTATGTCATTCCGATGGGAAAATAATTTTTCTACTACAGAGGGCACGGCCAACAGATGGCGCCACAAGTCGCGCTATGCTTTTTTTTGTTGTCAAAAGAGATCTTTGTCATAAAATTAACGCGAGCGAAACCGCGGGGAAAAACTAGTTATTAATATTACCGTGATTAATTGTCGTCCAGCAACCCAGCCTACACTACCGTTCTGCGTCGTGCATCGTGCAAGGACGTCCAGCGCGGATGATAATACGTAGAGGGCTTTACGTAGTAACTATTTAATAATCTGTGGCGAGACATATACAAGGTGTTTCAGACCTGGTTTCGTAGTAAACGTGTTAAATAAAACCGACTATTTGTATCAAATTACTATTACCTCACTAGTCACGACCAAGTAAACAATTAATTCTGCTGCTAAACCCACTGGAATTACCTTTAAATGATGGGTTTCGGTTATGACCTGTATACTGAGTGTAATTTATGAAATAGTTTGCGTATTATGGCCTCGGTAAAAAACGTCAAGTCATAAAAGCGACACGAGTAAGTTTTTATAGTTTTACCAACAAAACGATAAATCAAAATAACCATTTTAAATGCCGTTAGCTGAAACGGTAAATAATTTTATTCGAGAGACGTTTTAGTCATGTTTGTTACTAAGTTTCCGTTTGTGTTATTTGATACCTAAATTGTTTTTTTGCATTTCGATTTTGTAATTTATACGTGTACTAGCAAAACCCGCGCAACTTCGTTTGCGTGTATTGCGCTTTCCCGTGGGTATTATAAATAATCTAAAAGCCTTCCTCTTGATTCACTCTATTAATCTCAATCTAGAATTCTATCTATCAAAATCCGTTGCGTAGTTTAAAGGTGCATACAATAGGGACAGACATGGGAAGTGACTTCATTTTAAACTATAGTAAAGATAAGATTGTAGTACCTACAGTCAAGAGCAGGGGGCTTACCATAAACTTTAACAAAACCATGATGGTTTTCGCCCGTCTTGTTTCAAGCTTAAAATAATAATGTCCGAAATTGTACCATGAACTTTCAAAACAAGATTGTTTTAATCTTGCGTAGTGTTGTCAAAGAACGAATGATTTATCTATTCCCTGGCGATAGTGAGAGCGAGACACCGCTATATAATTCGTATAGCTACATCACTTTTACGCAGTGTTCCGATTTACTCTCGCGACCTTTTTACGAAATATTAAATTATAAATTTAATTTAATAAATTATGTTTATATACACATAGTCACTTTTAAAAAAAGTTGACTATGTGTATAAAATATATGAAATACATTATATTATTAAATTACAATAACAACAACTAAAAAAATTACATTTGTATTATAATTTACAAACGAAGCTGTGTACGCAAGCAAGATTCGGAACATTTTTTTAAGGTCTCAAAAAGACAGTCCGCGCGCGGCCACTCAAAACATCTCGGCACCGAGTTTAGTTTATTGAAAATTGTTTATTGTTTATTTATAATATAAATAACTATGGCTAATTCCAAGTAAGTTCAACTTAATTATATGTGTGGGCAATGTGTATATTACGTATGTTGTGAAACTGTGAATATGTTTGTTGAAAGATGCACGCCAAGAAATTATTTGTTTCTTGGATATTGTTCATAGTCAGCGATGTTAAGTGGTTTATGTTTGAAGTGTTTTTTTGCAGCATAAGAACGCGTCGCGTTTCAATGAGGCAGCTCGATCTCCTGTGGGAATTCTTGAATTCGCATAGAGACATTGCGTTTGGCTTTAACCGGTCTTTACAGGCCAAAGAAAATTCTCCAGGAAATGGCAAGAAATCGCCAATCTTGTCAATGCCCAAGGAGATGGAGCACACAAAGACGGAAAAATGTGGTCCAAGGTAACTTTGTTAACATTGATCAAATGTGTATTATTACAAACTTTCACGTTTATAATATTAGTAGGATATGTTAATAAATACATATTTTATTACTTTTAGTACTGGGTGGATTTCAAGGCAAAATTAAAAAAAAGGAATGCTGCTATTCATTCATCCAGACGACGAACCGGAGGAGGGCCATCAACAGAGCCACCATTGTCTGCCATAGAGGATAAATTTTTATCAATTATGGGAGATGATTTTGGCCAAGGTGTTGCTGGAGTTCGTGTGGATCCATTTCCAGAGGTAAATAAATTGTTTTTACAAACATTTAAGTATATGTGAGTATAATAATTTGAATAAAATATAAAAGCCCCTTTTATAATATTGTTCCAATATTCTATATAATTATAGATACAAATAAACATTTTAAAAAACCTATAAATAAAATACATACAACTATTTTCGGTCGACCTTTACATATCGAACTTTGTACCATTCTTAAGTTCTATGTCATAAGAGCCAAAATTGTACCGCAATTGTAAAGCTAAACGTGCTTCTGATTGTACAACAACAATAGTAAAGAAAAAATATTATGCAAATTAACTGGGTTAACTACATTTTTAAAAGGTGTCAAAAATGATAACTTGTTATTAACTATGTTAGTGGTGAAAGAGGTAGTTTAGTATTTGATCGTTGGTGAAAACGTATTTAAAATAGGTAATTAAAATACTACTTACTATTTGTTTTTCACATAATTAAGACCACATTGGAGTTTTATATAAAAGACTTCTTGAGCAGTCTGTCGCCTGCTTAAGACTCATTACAGTTATAATTTTCGTGTCGAGTTGCTTATTATGTTAACAACGCGAATTATGAATAATAAGGAACTTTTTTTCAGATTTTTTTGTACCAATGGCTTGTTGAGTACTAGACGCTTTTACTTATACATTTTTTTAATTAACTAATTACTAATTACATCCAAAAAAAGAACAATAGTTTTAATGCCTAGTGTAACAATCTCTTAAACATAGACACCACTTGCGCGATAATACAGGAAAATATTTTAGATGTAAAACTGTCAAAACAAACTGCAACGATAAATATTTTTTTTCTTATGTCATACAGTAGACAAACAAGCAAGCGGGCCACCTTACGGGGCACTGTAGACTTAACCGACATATGTCCCTAATAGACAACAGCATAGACCCCGCTTGTCCTGAATGCGGGGAACCAGAGACCAGCCAGCACTTCCTGGCTGAGTGCATTCACTACAGCAGGCTCAGGTGGGAGACTTTCGAAGCCGATAGGATCGAAGAAGGAAAACTATGTGACCTGGACACTGGTCGCATAGCGGAGTTCTGCAAAAGGAGTTTAAGGTTTTCTGGTGGGAGGTCATCGGGGCCACAGTAACAACCGTATCCACACGGGAATAGGGTGTAATGAGTCCAAATAGCGACTTGAACCCGCCTGTGCCCCGCAGGCGTCCCACCCTATAATAATAATAATAATAAGCGGGCCACCTGATTGGAAAGGGGTCACCTATGGCCTATGGACATCAGTAACATCAAGGACGCTACCAATGCGTTGTCCACCATATTATTATGTGAATATGGCTTTAGTCAGGTTGTAAGGGGTAATCTGAACCGATTTTCAATTTACCGATAGGATATTTGTGACTGTCAAAGGCTAGAAAAATTCCATACGGGCGAAGCTGCGAGCAACAGCTAGGCACTTTTACAAAATAGTATAACTTCATAATATAGTCATTTATTAACAGATACAAATTTACTTTGAAAATGCATAAAAACATTATTTTTAACCTAGCGAAAAGGGATATAAAAGCTACTATAACAATTTAATAACGTGTATTTCGGCTATTAGGTTTGAGGATAACCCCATAGGCATAAAGAGCCACAGCATAAAAAGGACAGTATGACAAACAACGTCGGCCCTTGGGAGTTATGACCGAGACCTCCTCGTTTACTTTGGATTGCTCTCTTTAAGTATTGACATGTGTTTATACCTAATAATGTTTTTGGTGGACCTTTTTTTTTACTCTGCTCTTATTTTTTTCTTCTTTAATGCATATCAACAGAATTATTAAGATAATGTATAGTTTGCGGACGTTGTGTGATTCGTTCAAGAATTATTTATCTATTTTTTTTTTGTCTTTCTTAAGTTATTATTTGGCTAATTTGGCCAAGCTCTAAAGCACCTGGTTAGATTTTCACGGTACTTTCACTGGCTTTTATTAGCATAATCCAGCCAAGGTCCCGTCAAATCGGCTATGTAATAAAATATTCAATGTGATCTTAGGGGTATTTTCTTTGGGAATCTTAACTTTTATTTTCAATATTTTAATGCACATACGATACAAACGATGAATACTCAAAGTACTGTAAATTAGGTAACTATATTTTAAGTTTCATTTGTTTACTGTTTGTTTTATTTACTTATTTTCACTATGTGGCTGTCTGAGTTATTTCAGGCTTTGAATCTCCCACAACGGAACTATTCTCAATAAGTACTAATATTACGAAATCCCATTAGAACAGGAACAATGAGATTGTGCAGTTGAAACCTAATAAAGGAAAAAAAAACAATACCACAAAAAATAATTATAACAATTATTTTTACTTTCAACAATATTAATTGCACATTTTCCACCAAAAAGGTCATAAGAAAAAATACATCCAATGTTTTTTTTTACTCGTCGAAATAGTATTGATATTGTGAAATCCCTTGAGACTCAAATAAATGCCGGTCGCCGGCAAATCTTCGTTTGAGGCAATCGCTTTAAATCCCTAAGTATTTTGTGATACCGAGCCTTAGGCATTTTACGATCTTTCCACACTAATAAGATGGTTTGTCTGCAGATATTAAATTCCCTCCTCCTTATTTGTAACGCTTCTCATAAACTAAGTGTCTTTTTAAAATTAATACTTTTTTTAAAGTTTGGTTTGAGTCACAGATAGTGTTTAAATGGATACAGCCAGTATACTCTATTGCTAAGATATACTTAGCTACTGACCCCGAACTAGATCTCGACCAACCTGCTGAGCAGGACGCCTATGTTCAGCAGTGGACTAATATAGAATGATCTGATGATGATGATATAAAAGAATACATTATAAGTAATGATTATTAGATAGACATAAATGTAAATTATAAGTAATGATTTTAACTTGGTAACAAACAAATTTTAAGGTTGTTTTTACAATGGTTTATCGAATGCAATTTATCATTGTCCGTATGCGGAAGACATTCAACATTGTAATTGAAATACGTATTATCTCCAATAATATTGTCATTGATTATGATTTATGCAGATACACCACCAAAATTGATTGCTACAATATGTTATTGGTATTTGATTATAATTTTTGTATCTTTCCAGTCCTATCCGACTCCATGCAAGAGCAATGATGATAATGATGAAGAAAAAAACCATCTGTTTCTTAAACAATTAAAATATGATGTAAATAAAGTGAACTTACTAAAAAAAGTTACTAAACACTTTGAAATTTTCCGTAATTTGGATACAGATTTCGGTTGCCGGTCAAATACATATGAGATTAGTTTTCTAACTTCCTTCCAAAGGACAGCTTCGTTTTTAATAATACAGAAAAGGGTTTGTACATCGATAAAAGTTACCTACACTGCCATATAACATTTTATCCAAGCTATTTCTGGGTTTTAGAAATATTTTTTTCTTAGTGTTCAGAATGACACTCAGGAATACTTTTTCATCCGAGCATAATTTATTAACATTCATGGGTTCGACTACATAATCCCATGGATTTGATGATGATATTGACTTTTAGATAGAACAACTGCCACTGGACCTCCACAGAGGAGAACATAATTTTTCACGTGATAATATAAATGTACAAAATAATTTGCAATAGGCATTTAAAAGCAAATAGAATGTCAATCTTAGTTAATCCAAAATGTAACATGCATGCAATTTCATTCAAACTTTTGCCACCCAAATTCTCACGGTTATTCATTTACAACAAACATTTCATCATCATCTCAGTCACAAGAAGTCCTCTGCTGGATACAGGCCTCCCCCAAAGGCTTCCAACAAATATAAGAACTTTATTTTTATGTACGACTATGCAAAAACATAAAAGTCAAAAATTGTTTTGAGACAAATAACCTACATTGGTGTTTTGTATAAAAATACAAAACACCAATGATGAATGTATTTTCTCGTAAACGACCTTCGAGAATTTAAAAATAAAATGGATGGCACCTCCCAAGTTTCTTGGCAAGCATCTGGATATTCACTTAAGAGAAAATATGTTTTTTTAACAAAATAACATGCTTGGAGATCTTAAGTGCGATGTTGTGGTTTTGGCAAACGGTTATCTGTTAATTCATCGTTCTCTACAAACTAGTAGGATTCTTTTACAGTATAGACAATTTAAATTTTTAGTAAATTTTGGGAAATCTAAATGTTTATTTTTTACAAAAGCTATTACATTACCACGTTTATCAACAAATAAAAATTGGGTAGACGGATAGACTTATTTTTAGATTAGGAGGTCACGACATTTTTGGTAACGATATCCTAAATGGATTATTTTGGATTGACAAGATAAAGAGCAACTCTCTGATGCCAAATTCGTCGGTCTGCCTGCGTAAAGTAGTTGCGTTCTCTGTATAGGGCGCCTGAAAACCTACTTATCATGACCAAAAAAAATGATAAGGTAAATGGCTGAATAAGTTATATTAAGTAAGTACTAGTTGTTCTCATATCAATAGCGTAAAAACTGACCAAATATTCGGTTGCGCTATGAAGCAACGAGCGTTCAAACATGATTTATTGTGACCAAAAAAAAAATGATCAGGTAAATGGCTGAAAATTACAAATCGTAAAGTATCAGTACGTACTAGCTTAGTGGCATCAAAACTGACCAAATATTTGGTTGCAATTCATAGTTATCGGCGATCTTAGTTCCAAATACCTATGTCTGTGTCTGTACGTAACTAGTAAAAGCTTAGTTTATAAACGAAAAAAACACGCTTTTATGACCGGTGAGGAAACTTTTCATCGATGATTAAAATATCTAATCGCAAAAAAATCTGAAATCTCACCCTGCTCCATCATCAGACTCTCACCACCAAGTGTAGCGAATAGGTCATCAGTAGAATGAGCCCAAGCTCAAGGGGTTTCGCAACAGCCATGGAAGAATTATATTGCCCACCATGACTCCATCATCAGATTGCAATTGTCAACGGACTCTTATAAACTTACAAAGTTTCAAATCAATACGATACTTAACAACAAACAAACTTAGCTTGTTCTTATTTGTTAAACTACGAAATGGGAGTAGAAAAAAGAAAACTCTGGTAAGTATTGGAAGTTTTTTTAATGAAATATTGCAATTGAACTCTTTCGCAAAATTTTAAAAATCATCTTCTTCATCGCTGACAAATATTCAGTGATGTCTCCGTGATCAATAGGATTAAATCCGGAAGCGATCACCGAATGGTCAGAGGCAGACTGAATTTAAATCTCACACTTGAGAGGTCTCGTCTGATAAAGTCTAGTCTTCAACCCACACGTGCCCATATCCGAGATGCTGAGAAGTTTCATCTCGATCTGTCCAATCGCTTCGATGGTCTAGAGGTCTGCGCCTCAGTGGACGATATAAATGACGAGTTGGTAAAAGCTGTCTGTGAGGTAGGCATGAAACACTATAGGCCTAACCGCAAAAAGAAGCTACAGCGGCTCTCGACTCACACCCTATACTTAATGAACCAACGCCGATCTATGGCGCTGCGTACCTCCGAAGACGCTGAAGTGTACCGGCAGCTCAATAGACGCATATCAAAGTCCTTGCGACGTGATATTCGCTCCTTCAATGCTAAAAGCATTGAGGAGTCGATAGAGCGGAATAAAGGCTCGAAAGTGTTCGCAATGGACATGTATATTAGGCAGAGCCGGCTGACTAAGCTTAAGATGGATGATGGTAGCGTGGCGTCAACGACGGCAGAGGTGTTGAGGGAAGTCGAGAGGTTCTATGGGCAGCTTTATGCCTCAGTAACCAAACCCGTCAGCAGCACTGCGAGGGACCCAAGAGCCACGCTAACCCGACACTACACCGAAGACATCCCGGACATCAGCTTGTACGAGATTAGGATGGCTCTTAAACAGCTTAAGAACAACAAGGCGCCGGGCGAGGACGGAATCACAGCAGAGCTTCTGACAGCGGGTGGTACACCGGTGCTTAAGGTCCTGCAGAAGCTCTTCAATTCAGTGTAGTCCGAGGGCAAAACGCCTGAGGCGTGGAAAAGAAGCGTGGTGGTTCTGTTCTTTAAAAAGGCGATAAAACCCTCTTGAAGAACTATAGACCTATCTCGCTTCTGAGCTCGGCTGGGCAGCTTTCGGGAAATTACGGCATATCTTCTCGTCTAAAATTCCTCAGTGCTTAAAACCAAAAATTCTCGAGCAATGTGTGTTACTAGTGATGACATATGGATCCGAGACGTGGTGGCTCACTATGGGCCTCAAAAGAAGGCTCGCGGTCAGTCAGCGAGCCATGGAGAGGGCTATGCTCGGGGTTTCTCTACGAGATCGAATCAGAAATGAGGAGATCCGTAGTAGAACCAAAATAACCGACATAGCCAAACGGATCAGTAAGCTGAAGTGGCAGTGGGCAGGGCACAAAGCGCGCAGAACCGACGGCCGGTGGGGCAAGAGGATTCTGGAATGGCGACCACATACCGGAAAGCGCAGCGTAGGACGCCCACCTACAAGGTGGTCAGACGACCTAAAGAAAGTCGCAGGAAGCCGCTGGATGCAGGTCGCTGCCAGCAGTGGACTTCTTGTGGCTGAGATGATGATGATGATGAGGTTATCAAGAAATTATAAATAATTAATAAATGGTGCGTTTAACGAATCAATGTCATTCTGCTGGTGCTCGTCAAGCGCTGGTTTTATAAATAAAACGTTACAAGTTATTCATGTATTGTGTCAACTTTTTAATTTATTCTTTTTTTTTAGAGATTCCTCTGTATGTCTTGACAGCGACGTCAGCGATGAAGAAGATGATTTTTAAAATTTTGCGAAAGAGTTCAATTGCATATTTCATTAAAAAAACTCCCAATACTTACCAGAGTTTTCTTTTTCTACTTCCGTTTCGTAGTTTACAAATAAGAACAAGCTAAGTTTGTTTGTTGTTAAGTATCGTATTGATTTGAAACTTTGTAAGTTTATAAGAGTCCGTTGACAATTGCAATCTGATGATGGAGTCATGGTGGGCAATATAATTCTTCCATGGCTGTTGCGAAACCCCTTGAGCTTGGGCTCATTCTACTGATGACCTATTCGCTACACTTGGTGGTGAGAGTCTGATGATGGAACAGGGTGAGATTTCAGATTTTTTTGCGATTAGATATTTTAATCATCGATGAAAAGTTTCCTCACCGGTCATAAAAGCGTGTTTTTTTCGTTTATAAACTAAGCTTTTACTAGTTACGTACAGACACAGACATAGGTATTTGGAACTAAGATCGCCGATAACTATGAATTGCAACCAAATATTTGGTCAGTTTTGATGCCACTAAGCTAGTACGTACTGATACTTTACGATTTGTAATTTTCAGCCATTTACCTGATCATTTTTTTTTTGGTCACAATAAATCATGTTTGAACGCTCGTTGCTTCATAGCGCAACCGAATATTTGGTCAGTTTTTACGCTATTGATATGAGAACAACTAGTACTTACTTAATATAACTTATTCAGCCATTTACCTTATCATTTTTTTTTGGTCATGATAAGTAGGTTTTCAGGCGCCCTATACAGAGAACGCAACTACTTTACGCAGGCAGACCGACGAATTTGGCATCAGAGAGTTGCTCTTTATCTTGTCAATCCAAAATAATCCATTTAGGATATCGTTACCAAAAATGTCGTGACCTCCCGTAATATTTGTTTTATGACTTTTTTTAATGAAAAATGAGATGCCTAAATAACCTTCAACATATAATTTTAATTTTGTATTTTTTAGTTGATGAGATATAATATCCAATCAAAACTGAAATATTCCGGTAGCATCAAAACAATCCTAGAATGTTCAAATAATGCCTGTATCTAGAGACGACTTCAATATTGACGTGTTCACATAGAGGCCTAACGCGAAAGCCGATTACGAATCGAAATGCATATATCCAAATTGCTCTCTCTGCTTGAAGAAACATTTTATTTCTCTAAAATTCTTTTTCGATAAAATTTTCTGTTTGACGATAACTGTAGATTTTTACAAAGATTTTAATAAAGTAGACAATTGTGACAAATTACCTGTTGAAGCAGGATGCAGAAGAGCATATTGGAAAAGAAAGGTTTAAGAAAAGACGGATGGAAAGTGTCCAAGAAGACGATAAGGCGAGTGTAATAGTAGATGTGACTGATTGGGAGAATTGAAAAAAAACTACATACTGCGTTGAACTCAAATGGGAGCTGGGTGTATGGTAAATAAAATAGCTATAACATAGAAGATATACTTTATGCCCGCCTGATGGTAAGCAGTCACCGTAGCCTATGGACGCTTGCAATACCGGGGTTATCGTATCACTCGCGCATTACCGGTCTCCAGGTTTCCAGAGCTCCACTTTCTACACCCTGTAGAAAGCTCTGGAAACCAAGATTAGGAAGATTTTTTTTTTGATATCTACTATCCGTTTCAACTTTGAGTGGGAATGTCAGTGTGAAGCAGCACACGAATTTTGCGAAATTGTAACTAAACTGTTCTACTGATATTCCTTCTCTTCAAGGTTGACATGGAAGGTACCTCTAAGGTAGGTACATCTATTATTGAGTGAAAATAAAAGGCTTCAACGAGAGCAATATAAATGGACTGTATTTTGGTACAATGAAAAATCAATAAAGAACAATAGAAGAATGACAAATAAAGACAAAAAAGGAAAAACTATCAAAATACAAATATAGAATATAAAATGAAAACTAACAAAAAAGGTCCACTCAGTTGTGGACAACATCCATAGCACCAAATAAAAATATTTTTCTTTCTTTTCTTTCTTTCTTTCAAATTTAACCCATTCTGTATTAGACTCTGACTACTGGTAACAACCAGTATTTTGTTGAACAAGTCTAATACTTTTATTTTTAGAAGGGTATAGACATAGATGTTGTTACATTATGGTTATTTGTAACCAAACGTAGTAAAAATCTCTCTATGGCCTTTTTGAAAATTATCCTGCACCCTCATGGGAAAACCTCGAAGGGGGATCGGCGGATTCCAATCAAACCCGCGCCCGCGACCCTAATCATTCAAAGTAATGAGAGAAAATACACCAAAATAGTTTCACATTTCAATGAAAAACAATATATTTAGAAATTTAATATTCTAACCTTTTGTGATCCCTTAAAATCCTTACAATGCCCAATGAAAATTTGATATTATATGAACATAAACAAAGAAAGGTTTGAAATTGATGATTTAAATGAAAGTTTACATAATTCAACTATTCACAAGGTACTGATTAATTTTATAAAACATAATAATTTTATTATTATTAAAATCATTTTATGAGTCCATATTATTCAAATATAAAAAAAAAATATTATTTCTGAAGGTGTGTTTACAAGGGTTGTTGGGAGCTCTTCTGTTAAGTTTGTCGTAAATCTGTAGTAGTAATATAAGGATAATTCCTTTTCCTCACATGCGATTTAAATGAAACAAAGCCTATATTCTACTCCAAGCCGAGCTCTCTCTTCCTGTGAAAACAGCATTATAATTCGTTCAGTAACTTAGGAGATGTGCGCGTTCAAAAAGACAGACAGCCAGAAAAATATCGATTTTATTACCTTTCTCTAACTGTTCCCTCTCCATTTTTGCCTAATATGTTCAAAGTACAGACATCGGGGTCTACTGTTTTATTATATGTATAGATTATTACAATATGCTTAGATTCTATGTATCATACAGTGTCCTTATTTTGTGACTACGAACGGAATGACATTTTCTAGTTACTCTTCTTTTACGAATGATTCAATTAATTTGTAAACGAGACGTGTCTAGGTGCCCGCGAGGACCCACAGAATAATGTATTTTTGACTTTGACTTCGACATACGACCTGATAGGCACCGATTTGACTTCACTATTTATCGTTGCTTAAACAAAAAGTATATGCCAAAATATAGGTTACTTTAATTTCAGCCCAGCTAATTAAATCCGCCCGTTGCCGACGGTTGGAACAATAAATTGTACAAATTTAATTTCGATGGTGCTAGATTGCTTTTAATTGATAATCCCTGGATTAAGCTTGTATGATTAATATTGACACCAATTTCGGATTAAATTAAAATACATAGCAACGCGATTATGTGGTGGACAAACGTATTAAAAATTTATTAAGTATGCGGTTTCGTTACCGGAATGGATTAATGAGAAAAAAGGTGATTAAAATCCTTTCCATGTAATCCTGAAATTTACAATTAACTATTTATGCACGCGGCTTCGTCCGTACGAGTGTCATAAGGACGTTATTTCTTACCAGCAGCATCTTAAAACAAAATCCAAATCAAAAAATTACGAAAGTGGAAAAGATTTCTCTCGAATCTAGTTACCAAACAACGGAAAAAAATATTTTCTTCTAACTGGTCAAGGTTTGGTTACCAAAGGTACGAAGGGAGATAAAATAGTGTTTATCGGTAACTAACGCAAAACCTCTTAATGACAGCTTAGGTACATGAAAACGAACAATATTTACTATGGGACCAACTTCGAAATCACGAAACAAAAATCAGCTGTTTCATACATTTTGTCGGGTAGGTATGGATATTTTCTATGGAACAGCAGATTTTTTTACCTAAGCTGCCTTTAAGAGGTTTTTTTTATATTTTTTATGTCATACAGTAGACAAATAAGCAAGCGGGCCCCCTGATGGAAAGGGGTCACCGCCGCCTATGGACATGAGTAACACCAGGGGCGCTAACAATGCGTTGTCCACCAAGGAAGTTGGAAAAAAGGAAGGAGGACGGCAACGGAAAGAAGGATGGGGAACGACGGGATAGGGAAGGAGTTGGGCTTCCGGATCTCTCACTCACCGGACGAAACGCATTGCTGCTTCACGTCGATATTCTGTGAGAGGGTGGCACTTCCCATATCATAATAATTGCTCTACCACTCCAAAGTTTTGCGTTAGTTACCAATAACCCTGTAAAGCTTTTACTATTTTGTACTAGACTAGAGAAACCCGCGCAACTTCGTTTGCGTTTATCCCGCTTTCCCGTGGGAATTTCAAAAAATCCTTTCTTATCGGTTGCCTACATCACACACCCAAATTTCAGGTCTCTACGGTCAAGAACAAACATTTTCATATGTATACATGATTATTTTTCTATTTAAATACTTCTCATTACAATCTTTGGAGTGGGCGTTTATGAAATAGGCTATCCCGACCGGTGAAGTACCACCCTTTTACAGAATATTGACGTGAAGCAGCAATGCGTTTCGTTCGGAGAGTGAAATATCCGAAATTCTTGTTTGCCACCTTTGTGGTATAAAAAAAATATCTATCTCCTTCCTTATACTATTTCTCGCTATATATCCTGTCTTTTCCTATTATAGGTCGGCAACAGGTCAGGGACCCTAGAATCTATGTGTTCCATAGTCGACGATAATCACCTAATATCAAATGATCCATATTCCTGAGCTTGTTTTCCAACCACTTCCGTAAAAAAAAATGTATAAGTATATGGGTGTAAACCTCAGCCTACAACAACACTACGAAATAATAGAGCGAGTCGACGTAATGATATTTCCTATAAGTAAGAAAGAGACAATATCAATATGCCATTTAACCATTGACCAATTTAACTTGACCCCTGTCAAATATTACAAAATTTAATATTTAATTACTTACTGTTTATTATCGATGAATATGATTCAGTCCGCTTTATACATAGTTAGAATTTTAGCTGTTTTTCCGAGATCACAAACAGAATAAATAGTACGATGACCTACGACGACATTATGAAATCATTTTGTTTGAATATTCACAATTTATAAAAATATTACATGACAGATGACATCTTCATTTCACGAATGTGTCAAAATGAAATGTAATTGAAATCAAAAGCACTAAGGAGTATGAGTATTGATATCAAATCGAAGAAAATTACCCACAAAATACATATTTTTCAAGAATTTCAATAAAATAAGAATCACGTCTTCCATCAATTCTCTTAAACAATTTTTATGCAAAATTTGAAGTAGATTGGACCAAGGAATCAAGTTGTCCCATAGTAACTTTGCACCCCTTTTTTACCCCCTTAGAGTTAGAATTTCGAAAAATCCTTTCTTATCGGACGCCTACGTCATACAAACAATCCACCCTCCAAGTTTCAGATTTTTACGATGAGCGGTTTAGGCTGTGCGTTGATTCTCAGTCAGTCAGTCAGTCAGTCAGTCAGTCAGTCAGTCAGTCAGGACAAAGCATTTTATATATATAGATAACTAATGACATAAAGTAGCAATTGATAATCATTGGACCAACGGACAAATTCCATTCCTGAAATCCTATAATTTATAAACTTTTGATTATGGAAATGATTCGTCAAAATCTTTTCCTTGTACACCTAAATCATCTGTCTCACGAATCCTCTTGAAAACTGGGTAAAAGACCCGCGATATTTTAAGGTACAGGTAATATAAGATTCGTTTTACCCTTTACGGTTTCCATATTTATAAAGACCATTGGGATATTTCAGACTTTTCTCCAATAAATATAGTTTTGATAATTGAGTTTTATTTGTTACAGATATTTACGTCGTTTTGTTTTGTAGTGAAACTGAGATGGGATGGATAATAGTTCGCCAAACGCCTGCCGTATCAAAAAAAAACCTAAAGTGGCTGATTTACGTTTAATAAGGGTATTATTAACACAGAGAAGGATGAATTAAGGGTAAGTAAACATCATCCTATATGAAATCAGGATCCTGCCCAAAAGATTTTAGTTTCGTTCGTAGTGTATAATTACGCAAACAATCGTTCGAGTGAAGTTGAAAAAATATATGTACAGATAAAGTTAATACCTTACGAACAAACACAAAGCATAACATATTTACACTCAACAAAACATTTTAGGTGCTCCCAAATAGAGCTATCCGGGATTTTGAACCATGTGGAAACCCTAGCATACTCTGAAAGGGTCGACCCTAACGTTAGATAATAATTTAATCTGTACATTTCACTTTATCTCGTTTCATTCAACGCGTACCAAGATGAAGTAGTGGAATTATTTATACCTGTCCTCGCTCTTTTATCTTTATTAATCTTATGAGGTCATTTGTTTAACCCTAAACTTGTTTAATATTGTGTTTGTGTATGGTATGAATTTCTGTGAGTGGAACAATGCGATTTTATCAGTGACTAGAGAAACCCGCGCAACTTCGTGTGCGTTCATCCCGCTTTCCCGTGGGAATTTCAAAAAATCCTTTCATATCGGTTGCCTACATCATACACCACACTTTTCAGAACACACCCATTTTTATACTTCTCATTACAATCTTTGGAGTGGGCGTTTATGAAATAGGCTAGAACGACCGGTGAAGAGCCACCCTTATACAGAATATCGACGTGAAGCAGCAATGCGTTTCGTTCGGGGAGTGAAATATCCGAAATTCTTGTTTGTCCCCTTTGTGGTATAAAAAAAATCTAACTCATTCCTTATGCTATTTCTCGCTATATCCTGTTTTTTCCTGTTATAGGTCGGCAACGGGTTAGGGACCCTAGAATCTATGTGCTCCATAGTCGACGGTAATCACCTAATATCAAATGATCCATATTCCAGAGCTTGTTTTCCAACCACTTCCGTAAAAAAAATGTATAAATATATCGGTAATTCAATACCTACAACCTCAGCCTACAACAACACTACGAAATAATAGAGCGAGTCGACGTAATGAGATTTCCTATAAGTGAGAAAGAGACAATATCAATATGTATGCCATTTAACCATTGACCAATTTAACTTGAACCCTGTCAAATATTATAAAATTTAATATTTAATTACTTACTATTTATTATCGATGAATATGATTCAGTCCGCTTTATACATAGTTAGAATTTTAGCTGTTTTTCCGATTTCACAAACAGAATAAATAGACGACATTATGAATATTATGATTGAATATTCACAATTAATAATTACATGACAGATGATACACTTCACTTCACGGATGTGTCAAAATGAAATGTAATTGAAATCAAAAGCACTAAGGAGTATGAGTATTGATATCAACTCGAAGAAAACTACCCACAAAATAAAATTTTTTCAAGAATTTCAATAAAATAAGAATCACATCTTCCATCAATTCTCTTAAACAATTTTTATGCAAAATTTGAAGTGGATTGGACCAAGGAATCAAGTTGTCCCATAGTAACTTTACCCCCCTTTTTTACCCCCTTAGAGTTCGAATTTCGAAAAATCCTTTCTTATCGGACGCCTACGTCTTATAATAGTTCTACCTGCCAAATTTCAGATTTTTACGATGAGCGGTTTAGGCTGTGCGTTGATTCTCAGTCAGTCAGTCAGTCAGTCAGTCAGTTAGTCAGTCAGGACAAAGCATTTTATACATATAGATTGTGCCCTGAAAACACAGGCTGCTATCAGACGGACTGCATCACACCAATTTCCCGCAGTTGCTGTATTTAACTGCAAGTAGTTGTATTCGTGTAGTCATGAAATCAAATGTTGCGGCGGTGGACAGCATGCAGCGACACTACACGACTGTAGCCGACTGCGCGAAGTTGAAGGCACAACTGCATGCAATTGATACTAACTTCATGCGATACAGTCCGTCTGATGGCATCCTTAGCTTACCCTCAAGTCAACACCAATTTATAGAAAGAACACGAAATGAACGAAAACAATACTGAAGTAAGTGTCATCGAGGGTTCAAACTATCACAGGTTTATATTAAAATCTATAACATAACATTTAGTTATTGAATACCTTACGCAAGGTTCATGTGAATAGGAAATTTATCGTCAACACCATTGTTCATGTCATCGCAATGAAGAGATTAATGTGCAAAAGCCGTATTCGTCCGCAGACACAAATCACCGCGATATCACGACACGACAAATTCGCAGAATACTCCTAATGTTCATGTAGAAATTGGTATACAAACCTATTCTCTAGTTAAGTGTAATCTGGTTTCCAATTCGTGGAATTTAATTTGTTGTTTCTGATAGGTAAGTATCTTTGAAAGCGTTTTATCTGATTCCAGAAATGTCCTGTTATGGATGTAAGGAGATCTATTATTATTATTTAGTTTTAAATTGTTTTTTCTCCTCACATTATTATTATTGTTATCAAACTATCTTGTTCAGTTGCAAGTGTTGCAACTTATCCGAAAAAAAAACACAAAAGTCCAGCCGTCTCAAGGATTAGTCGAAAGAAATAGACAGTGAATTTTTTTTGTAACGTCTTTATGCCATCGACTTTATGTATTGAAATGTTTATCAGATTGAAAAGATATTCAATAATTTTATTTTGTTTTAATGTTTAGATAAATAAGTAGTGTAAACCAGGGAGTTTTATATTAGTTTTGTGGTGAGTGGCTCGGTCGTTGCCATCGTTGTTAATTAGAAACATTATTCTGAAATAGATCTTCTAAGGATAAGTCTACCTTTGTACCATTTTCATTACGCTGTATTTCCTGTACATTTCTTGCTATTTATATTCACAATAAAGAGATTATAATACAATGACAGATTGAATGTGGAGACGATATTGGTTTTCACTACAGATATATTTATACTTATATTAAACCACTTGGGATCATAAGATTTCTCTGGCAGAATTCCGAAATTAAGACATTCGATAGAGAATGAAAATTGGAGACATATTTTTATGGAAAAGATTAGCAAACGAGCATGTGGAACACCTGATAATGTGTTTGAGTGATCATCGCCAATATAAAATCTCTGTGACCCTTCTGTGTCGAGTCGCCCATGAATAATAGAGACACCAAAAGGGGAGAAGAGAAAGCCAGAGAGAAAAATTAAGAGAATTTCATAAAAGAGTGGGAGGGGCCCACTCTATACAAAGCTCTTAAAATCACCAACCCTGGCGCGCCTCCTAAACAAGTGATGGAGTAATAAAGTTTAGTTAGAGATTCGTCGTTGATAGTGTATATGTTCGAAAAAGCTATGCCGATCCGAACATGTAATCAAATGCTAGATTAAGACCATAATTTGTGTGCAAATTTTCCTATATAGACTATTTTTAGAGGTGAAAAGGCTGGCAAGACAGGAAAATGAAGGCTGTTTACACCGACAAGAGCTCAGCTCGTAAATTTAGATAGAGAGACTATTTTTATTAACAAAATACATTTATTTAAATTCTCTACAGTTTTATGTACTTACACATGATTGAACTGTCGACATGTCTTTTATTACAGTATTCCCAACAATATACATTGCCACTGAGAAACCTCGATCACTCGACTTTAATGACACGGAAAGGAAGCGACTGATTACAGCTACCTACATAATTAACTCTCTTGACATTTACCTAATCTCAAGAGTGCTCATTTTGCTTAAAGTTACTTTACTATCTATTCAAGGTTTATTGTTCGTGTCAAGGGTAAATTTTTTATCGTCCTTTTAAATACAAACAAATTGGTTAAAATTTGTGCAATGCGCATTTGTGAACAACACTATTTTCTTACCAATTTTAACAAATCTTGTATTATAGACACCAGAATATCCAAACTAATACAGACTAAAACATTGGACCGCTACCCAGGAGGTCCCGGGTTCGAATCCCGGTCGGGTCATGATGTAAAACGAACTTTTTCTGATTGTCCTGAGTCTTGGATGTTTATCTATATATGTATTTGTTATAAAATATAGTATAGTTGACGTAGTATCCCATTAACACAAGTTTCAAACTTACTTTGGGACTAGCTCAATCTGTGTGATTTGTCCCTATATATTTAATATGCCGAACAGAAGACGAGAGATGGGGTAAAGTGGTACTGGAGTGGAGACCCAGATCTGGTCGTAGGAACGTGGGCAGACAACCGATGCGGTGGTCCGATGACATCGCTAATGTCGCGGGGAATTTATGGATGAGGAAAGCTCAAGACCGTAAAGACTGGCGTGCAATGCAAGAGGCCTACACTCAGCATTGGGTGGCAACAACAGGCTGAAGAAGAAGAAGAAGAAGATTTATTTAATTACCAGCTGCCCGGCCCGGCTTCGCCCGGGTACTGTTTCGTTTTTTTTTCAATCTTTCTGAGAGATTTTCTTAATATTTTTTTCCGTAAGAACCTTGTACAGAGTATTAGAAAACTACAAAAAAAAATCAGCCAAATCGGTCAAGCCGTTTTCATGTTATGTCGTGACAACGGAAAACGGGTTTCATTTTTATATATCCTCTATAGTTGAATCTCAGCCAAATCAATTATATCAGTTATATTGCTATTTCTTAAAACCTCTGTCTGTCTGATACCTTTCCACGGTTCAACCGCTGGTTTAGATTTGGTTATGTTAGCTTTTTTCTGGAAACCCCCCTTCTGGGACGAGATTAACGAAATTGTGCTAGTACATGAGTACATGCAATAGCGGACGTTCTCTGGTTTCTAAATTATATATTACTAGCTGTACCCGCGGCTTCGCCCGCGTGGATACTGCCTTTCCCGTGGGAATTCTATAAATTGCCGTCTTTATTCTTGTCAGCATCATAAAGGGAACCCATAAACAAAATTCCAGCTTTCTAGGTTGTCGGGGTACCTCCACGTGGTCCACCCCGGGCAACGCCGGCGCGTCCTTGCCGGCGGCTGAAGTCCCGACACGTGGGTCCCCTCCCTGCGCTCGAGTTGCGGCGAGCCGCGGGTTGAGGGGGACGAGCGGGGTCCGGTCCCTGCGTTTCGCCGGGTGCGGGTTGCAGGCGGACGGGTGTGTCCACTCCCTGCGCTCGGCTCGCGGGTTGACGCGGACGCCCTAGTGGGCGCCGGCCTTACCAGCCGGCGTGCGGCGCATACCGTAACCCGTGGGTCCTCCACCCACGGGCCGGGGGCCTTGGCTTAACCGCCCGGGCCGCGAGGAAGACAACCTCTATAAAAATCACGAGCGGAGCTGACGGCCGCGCCACGCTGAATAAGTGTGGTGTGGCTGTTGGCTGGCGGTCGGCACAGTGGGTGCGATCGCCGAGTGGACGGGGACCATAGCCCAGCCGAGACGGCGGGCCGGGGAAGGCCCGTCGTCTTGAGGGAGCGATGGTCTTCGGTGTCGGCAGTGCACCTGGATGCGGTGTACTGCTGACGGAGCGTATCGGGGGCGAGCGGGTCCGGCTGGTACCTTGGCCGGACGGCCCTGGCGGGGTCGCGGTTGTATCCCAGTTTCCCGTGGCCCCGCCACACAGGGCAAGAGGCATCCCGTCAGTTTTTTTGTGGTAAGTTCCACAGTCCCCACCGCGTGCTCCCCGGGCGGTGGGGCTGCCACAAAGCATTTTTCTGACGTAAAAAAAAAAAAAAAAAAAGGTTGAGCGCCTGCGATAATACTCTTACAGTCCTATTTACTTCCTTTCCCGTAGGAATTCTATAAATTGCCGTCTTTATATTTGTCAACATCATAAAGGGAACCTCTATACAAAATTCCAACTTTCTAGGTTGAGCGTCTGCGTTAATACACTTACAGTCTTATTACTCCCTTTCCCGTGGGAATTCTATAAATTGCCGTCTTTATCCTTGTCAACATCATAAAGAGAACCTCTATACAAAATTCCAACTTTCTAGGTTGAGCGCCTGCGTTAATACACTTACAGTCCTATTACTCCCTTTCCCGTGGGAATTCTATAAATTGCCGTCTTTATCCTAGTCAACATCATAAAAAGGGAACCTCTATACAAAATTTCAGCTTTCTAGGTTGTGCGCCTGCGATAATACTCTTACAGTCCTATTACTCCCTTTCTTCCGAGTAATAATGCGGAAATTGGAAACCGATTTTGACGTATGTATTTAATCCTTATCCAGTTAAGTGATCCGTTTCGGTCCGCGCGGGAAATTCAAATTTTTTGGGGTTTTTTACAAATTGCATCTCAATCATTGATAGAATTTTCGTGAAAATTGATTTGACGACAACAAATACAATATATCTACTGACTAAATAACAAATAAATTATAAATATTAGCTCTTCCTATTATGAATGTCCACGATGCATCTTTTTCCCTATAAACGTGCATTATGCACATTCATGATGAGAAGAGCCAATATTTATAATTTATATGATAATATTCAGTAGATATTTTATATTTGTTGTCGTAAAATCAATTTTCACGAAAATTCTATTAATGATTGAGATGCAATTTGTGAAAAACCCCAAAAATTTTGAATTTCCCGCGCGGACCAAAACGGATCACCTTAACTACGTTAGTTACCTTATGCATTTCATATACATTATTATAATCTTTACACCATAGAAGTTATAGCAAAAAATTTACGCGCTTGCCAAAATTAATTTAAGTTCTTTCTATTCTACGCTAGATGGCGCTATTCAAAAGTAACAATCTCGGAAATCGCTTTTTATTTTATAGTAAGTTATCCGTAAACGATAAATATAATTATGCTATTGCGGACTTTTTTGGAGACCTAAATAAGAGGAATGTCCTATAATTTTTGTATTGTTATATCTCAAAGGGGTTAGACAGCATTAGACTTAGACAGCGTTAGACTGAGATTTAGGTCTCCAAAAAAGTTCGCGATAGCATAGGTATATTTATCGTTTACGTATAACTTACCATAAAATAAAAAGCTATATCCGAGTAATAATGCGGAAATTGGAAACCGATTTTGACGTGTACAGAATTAATCCTTATCAAGTTAACTACGTTAGTTACCTTAAGCATTTCATGTACATTATTATAATCTTTACACCATATAATTTAAATAGATACTTTAGAAGTTATAGCAAAAAATTGACGCGCTTGCCAAAATGAATTCAAGTTCTTTCTATTTTACGCTAGATGGCGCTATTTCCGCATTATTACTCGGAAATCGCTTTTTATTTCATAGTAAGTTATCCGTAAACGATAAATATATGCTATCGCGGACTTTTTTGGAGACCTAAATAAGAGGAACGTCTTATAATTTTTGTTGAGCTGAGCGAGCCGAAGGCGAGCGAAGCTCTCCATACCAGACTCTCCTCATTTGGTTGTTCGTCTTCTCCTCCCAAACTACTCCACCAATTAGAACCAAACTTGGCACATCTTAAGAGACAGTTTGTGGCAAGGTTTTAAAAAAATAAAAATGAAAATAAAATGTGCCAAAATGTGCCAAAATGTGCCAAAACCAATAAAGCTGATTTTTGGCGCCAAAACTTTCAACATTCGCTCAGCTCAACTTTGCATCGCGTTACGCCATGCACCCCTAGTATTGTTATATCTCAAAGGGTTTAGACAGCGTTTTCGTCGACAGCTCCCAAGCGGGTCGATTTTTTCCGACACTCCCAACAATAATCTTTATATTTCAGCCAATTTACACAAAATCCTGACAAATTTTATACATAAACCTTCCTCATGAACCAGGCTATCCGTTGGTAAAACCGCAAGAAAATCCGTTGGGTAGTTTTTGAGTTTATCGCGAACAGACAGACAGACAGACAGACGCGCGGGAGGACTTTGTTTTATAATATGTAAGGATATTCTTAACAGTTTTCCATCTCAGAATTTCCTACAAGTACAGGATGTGTAAACACGAGTAGAAGCCAACTAGAAGCAAAATTCTCATCTTTCCAGTGTTCAAGTTACAAGCACACTTATCTTAACGATACATCGATGGCGGAATTTGAAGAGGCTCCCAAAGTTCGTGAGTTGTAGTCGGTAATTAGATTCCAAATTTAGATGCCTAATGAATAGCGAACACCTCAGATTGAAGATGTATCTCATCAGGAAATATTTGTATGTTCTGAAAGAAATCATTTATTAGATAAAGTGTGCGCAACCTTCCCTGAACTTTGATTAATATTTCAAAGTCAAAATTGAACAAATCGGTCCAGCCATTCTCGAATTTTAGCGAGACATAACGCCCAGCAATTTATTTATTTATGTAATGGATATTGAAGGTGATAGAAAACTACGATAAATGTAATGGAGCGGTATGTTTACAATTATGCAAAAACATATGGAATACAGACATTCCTTGCTAACAATTTTATAATACTATTAATTATAGGATAGATTAAATTTTGTCACGAACCATAAACAATATCAGACCTTCAGTAATTTACATAAAGTCACGACGTATCATCTCAATTACGAACCCTAAAGTGACAAACATAATTTATACCCGAAACTCTAAACAAAGGGAACTGCTTGAAGCAAACAAAACAAATTTAACAAAACGCTTTTCAACAGATAAAAAGATTTACGAGATATTAAGCAAATCGACAATGAGAACGTTCGCCAAAGTGAACATCCAGATCCATTGAGCGTTTCCAAAGAACTTTCAGGAAACAATGCATGGATGAGACGCAATAAATTGCAAAGCCATAGATTCTAACGCGACAATGAGAGAATGTAGTAAAAGAAAAGCAAATAGATTGGATTACATTCAGTTTTGTTAGCGAAATGTTTAAGTAACTGAATCCGTTCAATGAGTATTAATTTCGAAATATTTGGATCTACAATTAGTCAATAATTATTAGTGTAAGTAATGCCAAGATAGTCATTATAATTTGTAAAATAATTTAATGTTGGCCATATACCTGTGCAAAAGGAGTCTTTTTTCTAGTTTTTTGAACGCGACTAGATCAGCAATGTCCAAATCTTTTATTAACTTTCTTTGGCTGTTTTTTTTACACATTCTTAGACAGGTTTTTTTATTTTTTATTTGTTTGGTGCGGCTGTAATATCACTGCGACCAGGACTGGTCTATTGTGATCGCCACATGACTTGTTAGAGCTCACCGCTAAACCCTGCAGCTATAATGAACCGCAGGATTTGCTTAGGGGTGAACTCCTTTAACTCATCTGGGCTTAATAAGTGTTTCCCTAGTTGAGTTCTTAGACAGGTTAGTAGAAATTCTTCTTCTTCTGGATCTTTGTTTTTTTAAAATAGTTAACAGATATCACTGTTAGATCTGGGAATAATCATACGTTTGCTCCAAATCTACTCCTTCAAAGAATAGACCTGTTTGACCTTCCTCTATCAGTGTCGTCTTGAGTCGAGAAGCTATGCACTAGGCCCTAGGCAGACACAATTCTAAGCCAAAGCAGTGTTTTGCTCTCTTAATTGCTCGGTGTAGTAGTAGAAAGAAACCCGTAACCGGAGTTACTATAAAACGTTTTAAAAAAATGGAGAATAGACTCTGCAGTTAGATTCTCCTCATATATCTTTTTTTATTTCTAACAAAAGTGATATATCGTGGGATCGTGGGAAAATGAACAAATATAGGTATTTTTAAAAAGTGTTCATACAAAAGCGGTTATAATTATTAGCAATACGTCAAAAATTTCCAGGTGAATGGGACGTGATGCAATTTCTCTTTTAACGACGATAACCTTACCTCATGCGACATGAATATTAAAAATCTTTGCACAAGCCGAGGAAATTGCTCCGAAGCCTCGGCGTTGGGGGCATAGTCACGATTTTTCATAAAATAAAAATAACCCTAAGATACAAATCAGAGTAAGCGGTAAACGAATCTTTCAACGAATGATTAATAACACGCGTGCAAGGGATTACATTAATCTTGTTAAGTAAAAACGTCTTTTACGACGCTTGTTTTTTATCGTATCGACTTGTTACGGGCTTTTTCTAGGTTCGGAGTTTGTAGGACATTTTTTAAGTTAAACGAATCAATTCTAAATTAAAAAATGTTGAATTAGAAGTTTTGATACAATCGATAAATCGATAAAAAAACTGCATTCTCAATGCCTTGATGAGATCCCATCGCCTGATAAATTTGATAAATTGACAGATTTTTTACAATTTACTGAACAAAAATACTTTTTATAATCAAGATTATCAAGACATAGAAACCAGTCCGACATAATAGATAAATAATGTTTCGAAGAATCATAAATGAATGAGATTTGTAGATAAAAAAAAAAGAAACGGCAATAATCAAGATTTTTCTCCATGATTTATTCGAAATAATATCGTTATTAAAAGTTATATTTGATTGAATAAACACAAAAAGCCGATACAATACGGAACGATTGATCAATCATCGTTCTATAGGCTAAAATAATATTTCACTGGCCAGCGTTTAAGGTAAAACAATAAAGATCGCGGTCAGCGCCATCTGTTGAATGGTCATTAATAACTTTGAGGGCGATTGTTTCCACTTTGAATATAGAATCCAATTAATTTGAATTCCGAACTTTGCTACGATAACCTTTTCAACGGATTCTGGTGACAGGCAACTTTGAGGTTATAATTATTATCTTAGAAATATGACATAGTAAATATTTGTGTCAAGAATTTGTTTGTACTTGTCAGAAAGGTGTTTCAATTCAAATTCTATAATAATTACACTACAGTTTTAGAAGTTTAAGTTTTATTAACACTTTCTACTTTCTACTACTTGGGAAATCATTTCTCCTACTTATGAGACAGTTTAAGAAACGCTTTTTCTTCATTGAATCTTAAGCTATTTCTTTTAATCTGTTTAATATTTGACAATGAAACCCATTAATTCATTTATTTATTTGCCTATTCTTAATTGCACAAAGAAAAGTATAATTTGGCGGACTTAATGCCTAAGGCATTCTCTACCCAGTCAACCATCGGGTAAGGCAGAAATATTGTTGGCGGGATAAAATTAAAAGGCATCTAATTTATTTAAATATAATGTATTAAATTGGTAAGTATATTTTAATGTGTCATTATTTTTATATTTTGTGCAAGTCACCGTAGATCACATCTCAAACATTCTATAGGTCACAAAAAACGGCTGACTATGATGCTTTGACTATTTTCCACTCGATCAACATCACTAAGATATTTCATAAAAATATTTCAAATGTCTTTCCTTACGGTCATCTTATTTCCGACCTTTGTCCACAGTCACAGGGGAAATTATAAGTATTCTCTTAGAGGTCAGTTGTCAAAAGCATAAAAACACTATGACCTTTTTATTCCAATTAAAAAATCTACTATATACATGAAAATAATGGAAATTATTACATGATAACAGCATTGAGATTCATGTATAATTTCTCATTAAAAATCTATACATATAAAACAATCTTCTATACATATAAAACAATCTTCTATACATATAAAACAATCTTCTATACATATAAAACAATACCGTGATAGCATGACTGACAGGTAACGCACAGCCTAAACCCTTGGACTTGAAATTGAGAGAATGTTCCTTGAATTGGAGAGAATGTTCCTTGAATATTCTAGGGGAGTACTAAGAAGGGATTTTTCGAAATTCCGATCATAAAGGGGTGAAAAGGGGTGCCAAAGTTTGTATGAAGACTTTACTATAATATCAACGCACAGCCCAAACCGCTGGCTCTAGAGATTCCAAATTTGGAAGGTTCCTTACGACGACGTCTAGGGGTGTACTAAGAAAACGAGATATACGCAAACGTAGTTGCAAGGGTGTATAAACGCACAGCTCAAACCGCTGGGTCTAGAGATTCCAAATTTGGCATATGTAGGTGCCTTATAAGGACCGGAACGACCGGACCGGACCGAACCGGAATGAATCGGACCTGATCGGACCGGATGGAACTGTACCGTACCGGACCGGACCGGAATTTGTTTCTGAAGAAAAATATGCTAATTGATAATAGGCCACGCGGGCGAAGCCGGGGACAGAAGCTGGTTATTTAATATTTTTTTAAATATATAACTTATTATTTCTTTTGGGCACGGGTTTCGGTGAGACAGAGAATTTTAAGAGAGGCAGGGCACAGCGGATAATTCACTCAAATCGGAGCAGCCTGTCTGGGGAAGGACCTCCACCTTATAGAAGATCGCCAAATAGCATTGGTCTCGGCCATGTTGTGTTCCTACGGTGAGTAAGGTCTCCAGAGCTTCACTTGGGGAAGGGGGGGGGGGTTGGGAGGGTTGGCAACGCGTGAGTAATACCCCCGGTATTGCAAGCGTCTTAGGCTACGGTGATGCTTACCATCAAGCGGGCCATATGCTTGTTTACCAACTTTGTGGTATAAAAAAAAGTCAAAGGGGTATCGGGATAAGCCCACCACATATTCCCACCGCTGTTGCTATAATAGCTAGGATCAACAACTGCGACCGTTGAGTCAAAGGTGTAGGAAGAAAAAGAAGACCTAAAAGATTTGAATTTTTTTTTTTTAAAGTGGCTCTTCTCTTCACAGACACTTTCTCTTGTAAAAGAGTACCTACATACAGTAATATTTTTTTTTGTGTCATTAATCTACTGTAAACTAGTACCATTTCGGAAAGAATAGCAATATTATCATCAACCTATCCCCACCGAGGTCTTTTCTTTAGACTAAAATATGGGGTTCTTTAAAAGGGGCATTAAATTTTTTTAAAGGGTCGGCAACGTGCGAGTGACGATGTCGCAAGCGTCCATAGGCTACGGTGACCGCTTGCCATCAGGCGGGCCGTAAGCTTGTTTGCAAGATAAACCTAGTATCAACCTATGTAGTAGTCAACACTTAAAAAAAAACCGGACAAGTGCGAGTCGGACTTGCCCACCGAGGGTTCTGTACGTAGATTTTTTTTATACCACTAAGATGGCACGGAGGTACAGAGGTTCTTGTTTGAATAAAACATTCTAATAATCCTAATTTTGGGTGTGGGGTCACAAGATAAACCTAACGAACCTACTGTCACACATTCTATTTTGGCGTAGTTTCGTCGTTCTCTAGCCTTCGGAGAAACGCGTTTCCGCCGTAGACTTGAGTATACGGTTTAAATTTCAACTTGATACCTGCACGCATATCCGAGAAAAAGGGTATTGACAGATAGACAGACGGACAACAAAGTGATCTTATAAGGGTTCCGTTACGGAACCCTAATTAGATGGCGCTATGTAAATTTTCTTTAAGCAACCCTCTTATGCACATGATATAGTATTAACTCGGCATTGTTATAATTTAACATTCAACAAGTAAGGCGTGCTAAGACAATGCAGCTCATTTAACTTTCTGACTTGGATAAACAACCCCGGGACACAAAGTATACTTATAATTACAAGGGCTTAACTCTTGAATCTAGAGAAAATGGAAGAGGTTTACTTACAGGGGTGTAAACCTCTAAAGTTATGGTAATTTTAATACTTATTAATAATGATAAAAATATAAGGATTTATACAGATTCTCTCTTGAAGATGTCCAGCGGTTTAATAAGTTTAAATTTGGCGGGATGTAAAGATAGATAGTTTTATTTTATTTACGGGGTAAATATTATATTACAATCTCGTGTTCAAATCGCGGCTATTTCCGATCCCGCAATGATATAGGGATAAAAAAAATCACATTGTGTGTAGCACATGCAATACATACATATTTTAAAAGCAAGCTGTTCAAATCGACATGACCGAATAGGTATATGACTGCACTTGGGCAGCGCTAAAAAACTTAAATAAAATAATTTACTCACCTGTAATCGCCCAGAGTTCTTTCAAACACTCCTCCCTCGACCTCTGTATAGCTGAACGCTTCTGCACCTCAGGTCCTGACTCCAAATACTCAAAGAGCACAGCACCAAGTAGTACATACACCACGACGAGCACAACCAAGCCCAATTGAGAACAAGCTGCTCGACCACAGGTCGCCGATGCCCTCCGTACCAAGCCTGGTTGGTCTCTACCTTCTAAAGATTCTTCAGACGACATCTTTCAATATGTCACATCCATTGCTTGTTTTATTGGCACTATTTTTTATGAATTCATTCAAAAAGATCAATGTATTTAAATTTTTATATTATTGCTATACATTTAGATGTCTTTACCCGCATATTTATCTGAAACAATACAAGCAAAATGTTAAGAGGATTGTAGCAAATCTCTAACCCTTGTTATCCCTAAACCTTGTTCGATTTTCACTTTTTTGGGGTTCCATAGTAAACTATCAAGAAATCCTTAATAGTTTCGACTCTATAATATAATAATATACTGTTTGCCTGCGGCCCAGCTCTGAAATGGTTAATACTAGAAAGATATGGTTTGGACATTTTAACTATTGTAAAAAACTCGTAAGACAAGATCTTTAAAAAAATTGTGAGTTTAAAAATATAGTACACATAGTAGGGAGGTAAAGATGAATTTTGAGTCTCTTAAAAAATATTCAAACTGTTTTCGATCCGTGTGCGAAATATACAATTTCATATAATATGTATTTATTGCATTGTTTTTAGATTTATGTATCCGCCGCCCCATGCCAGCGAAAGTGTTGTGTTTTTAAATGGAAAAAAATCATAATTACGGTGAATTTAAATAGAAAACTATCATGGCTAAAATTGGCTTTGCATATTACAGAGTAATATTCGATCGATAAACTTAGAAAATTACTTTTCTATGTTGAAAAATGTTTCAAAGAATCATTTTCACCTCGCCCCAGGTGGGATTCGAGCATCCTCTCCATATCCGACCGAGTGCTTTTACCACTAAACTTTACAAGACTTTACATAGTTTTATTTTTCTATGCAAAACAGATATATTAACAAATGATTTAACAGTTTTGTCGTCAACCCTCTTCTATTTTGCTTTGGCCCTCAAAAATCTACCCACAGAATTTTCCGGTACAACCAAGAGTCATATATCAGAATGTGACAGTCCCCAAACGACTAGTATTCTTATCACGCTGGCTGAATTTAACGATCCGCCCTTTCCTAATAGATAAATTGAATAATATGGCCTTTTGGGACCCCGATTATGACACGCCAATCGTGGGTGAAATCGAAATGGTTTTTAATACTGTCTAACGTATAAATAATAATGATAATAGTTATAATAGCCGCATATATTCCAGAACAGGGCCAATGTCACATAGTTTTATTAGTTTTCCTCCTCCTTAATGAAATGACAACATTCAGATGTCGTTTTCATCTTGAAATCATCATCATCATTGAATTTCATCTAAAATGAAGTCCCTCTGTCTATACAGACCGACTTAATTTTATACTAAACTAGAGAAACCTGCACTTCGTTGGCGTTTATCCCGCTTTCCCGTGGGAATTTCAAAAAATCCTTTTTTATCGGTTGCCTACATCATGCACCACACTTTTCAGAACACATCCAGGTCTCTACGGTCAAGACAAAAAATTTTCATATGTATAGATGATTATTTTTCAATTATAAGTATAGGTACTTCTCATTACAATCTAGTGGGCGTTTATGAAATTGGCTAGCCCGACCGGTGAAGTGCCACCCTCTTACAGAATATTGACGTGAAGCAGCAAGGCGTTTCGTTCAGAGAGTGAAATATCCGAAATTTTTGTTTGCCACCTTTGTGGTATAAAAAAATCAAACTCCTTCTTTATACTATTTCTCGCTATATCCTGTTTTTTCCTGTAATTGATCGGCAACGGGTCAGGGACCCTAGAATCTATGTGCTCCATAATCGACGGTAATCATCTAATATCAATCAAATAATCAATATTCCTGAGCTTGTTTTCCAACCAATTCCGTAAAAAAAATTTAAGTAAATCGGTATTTCAATACCTACAACCTCAGCCTACAACAAGAAGCTTAAATGTAATATTTAAGCTTCTTGGCCTACAACCATCCCTTCAACAACACTACGAAATAATAGAGCGAGTCGACGCGTAATGAGATTTCCTATAAGTGAGAAAGAGACAATATCAATATGCCATTTAACCATTGACCAATTTAACTTGAACCCTGTCAAATATTATAAATTTAATATTTAATTACTTACTATTTATTATCCATGAATATGATTCAGTCCGCTTTATACATAGATAGATTTTTTTTCCGATATCACAAACAGAATAAATAGACGATATTATGATTGAATATTCACAATTTATAATTACATGACAGATGATACACTTCACTTCACGGATGTCTCAAAATGTAATTGAAATCAAAAGTGTTGAGGAATAAATATCATACAACTGTCACATTTTGTTATCTGTGGTCTTGTGCATGGCAACACGCTCTCCTCTCGCAGCCATGTAAACTAGAAATGTGTCTTCCGACTGTTATAACTGAAATTAATTCTTTTCTGAATAAATAGTATTCCAACTCCACTCTTTTTATTAACATAACAACAGGTTATGGGCCCAGGACGAAACAGGAATAACAAAATATACAGAAACAGAAAATAGTTTATTGATGCATCCACGTTGCATCAGCAAATTAGAAAATGGCGGAACACAAACTACAAATAGAAATGAACAAGTACGGCGTCCCTCAATTTGGAGGTAAGAACTTCACCCATTGGGAATTTCGGTTGATAACCGCATTACAAGAACAGAGTTTAGAAACATGCATAACCGAAGAGGAGCAGGATGACAAAAAAAATAAAGAAGGCTATGGCCATAATAGTGCAAAGTGTGGCGGACAGCCATTTGGAATTGATAAAAGACTGCTCATCAGCATTAAAAATGTATGAGAAATTAGTTGCAAACTATAAACGAGAAGGCATTGCATCACAACTATTAATTAGAAAAAGACTCTTATCCCTAAAGTATGTAGAGGAAGGTAAACTGGAGGGTCATTTTATGACTTTTGACAGCCTTATCAGGGACTTGAAGTCGGCCGGAGCAAAGCCGGACGAAACAGAACTAGTGTGCATGCTACTATTATCGATGCCAGAAAGTTTCAACAATGTCATTACGGCTATAGAAACTCTAACAACAAGTGTCACTTTGGAATTTGTAAAGAAACGTCTACTAGACGAGGAAATAAAAAGGACACGTACAGAACCAGCTGAAAGAATATCAACAGCTTTTTTCAATAGACAGGGAAATCCTTTTAGAGAAAATAAAAAATTCAGGTTCAAATGTTACAATTGTGGAAAAATTGGTCACAAGAAGAGCGAATGCAAGTTTAGGAACCCGTCAATCACTAAGAAACAGGTACATCTAGGAGAACAAAGCAACGAAGTTGCATTCCTATCATCTACGTCCACAGGTATAGTAAAAAATGATAATAAATTAGTGTTTGTAATTGATTCTGGTGCGACTGACCATTTAATAAGTAGTGATAAATACTACAGTGAGTACATTGACCTAAAGAAACCTATAGAAATAAAAGTTGCAAAACAAAATGTAAAGTTATTAGCTACAAAAATAGGAAATATTAAAACAAAACAATGTACACTTAAAAATGTGTTATATATTAAAGAATTAGAATGTAACTTATTATCTGTCAGAAAATGTGAATTAGCAGGTTTGTGTGTAAAATTTTATAACAACAAAGTTCAAGTAATTCACAATAATAAATTAATTTTACAGGGATTTGAACAAAATAATTTATATAAGGTAAGTTTCATCTTTCCAAATAATATGTCATTTGCTGCATCTGCCTACAGTACTTCAGAAAGTAATTTATTATGGCATAGGAGACTTGGTCATCCTTCGGAAAATAAATTAAAAAAAATTGTCACAGAAAGGTTTAATAAATTGTAATAACAATAAGAATTGCCAAGACATATTATGTGAAACATGTATAATGGGAAAGCAGTGTAGATTGCCTTTTAAAACTTATGAGAATAAAACAAAACGTCCTTTAGAACTTATTCATACTGATTTATGTGGTCCTGTTACACCTGTTAGCAGAAATGGAAAGAAATATATTCTAACCTTTTTAGATGATTATACACATTTCACAATGATATATTTATTAGAATGTAAATCAGAAGTGCCAAACATTTTCAAAAATTATTGTAATACAGTAGAATCTCACTTTAATAAAAGAATATCTCGTATTAGATGTGACAATGGTACAGAATATAAAAATAATAGTTTTCAGTCTTTATGTAAAGAAAAAGGTATTCAAATAGAATTCACAATAAAGTACACTCCACAACAGAATGGAAAGGCAGAGCGCCTCAATAGAACTTTAGTTGAGAAAAGTAGATGTATTTTAAAAGAATATAATATGGAGAAAAATATGTGGGGTTATGCGGTACAGTCAGCCACATATTTACTTAATAGATTACCTACGGTTTATAATAAAATACCAGCAGAGTTATGGTATGGTAAAGTACAGAATTATAGTAAAATAAAAGTATTTGGTTGTAATGCATACATGTTAATTCCTAAAGAATTAAGACAAAAAAAATTTCAGGAAAAATCTAAGAAATATAGAATGATAGGATATTGTAATAATGGCTACTTATTGTGGGATGAAGAAAATGAACAGGAAATTAGAGCAAAAGATGTAATATTTGATGAAAGTGTTAATTGTAAGAATGAGAGTGATGTAAATCAGATTTCTATGAAAGAAAATATGTCAAGTGTGATATATGAAAGCCAAGAAAGTGAATGTGGTAGTTTTAATAATGAAGAAGAAAATGTATGTACTAGTGATAGTGTAGAAGAGAGTGAAAATGTAGATGAAAGTCAAAGTAATGTTGAAAATGTAAATTTGCCTGACTGCTCACGACCTGTAAGAGAAAGAAAAGCACCTATTTGGCATTTTGATTATGAAAGTTATCATACAGCGTTGTTTGTTAGTGATGAAACACCTAGTACTAAAGCTGAAGCTCAGGCAGGGAAAGATAGCATACAGTGGGAAGAAGCTATTAAAAATGAATTAGAATGTCACGCAAAGCATGAAACTTGGACTATTGTAGAGAAACCTGAAAGTGGAAAAGTAATTGATAGTAGATGGGTATTTCGAATAAAGAAGGATAGTGAAGGAAAGGAAACTTTTAAAGCTAGGTTAGTAGCAAAGGGTTTTCAAAGTAATAACTATACAGATACTTACTCGCCTGTTGGAAACTTAGTAACGTTTAGAACTTTATTGTCAATTGCAAATAAATTTAACTTAGAAATATCACATATGGATGTTAAAACCGCATTTTTACACGGTAACTTAGAAGAAGATATTTATATGCATTTACCTGAAGAAATGAAAAATGATAAATTTGTTTGCAAATTACAAAAATCAATATATGGTTTAAAGCAGGCACCTCGTTCTTGGAATAAGAAGTTTCATAGTTATATGATGGCATTAGATTTTTACAATTCTGGTTATGATACTTGTTTGTATATAAAGAAGGAAAATAATGAAAATATGTTGTATGTCTTTCTATTTGTAGACGATATTTTGATTGTGGGAAAACAAGACTTGGTAAACTCATTTAAAAATTCATTGATACAAAAATTTGATATGGTAGATTTAGGAGATGTTAAATTGTTCCTTGGATTTTATATAGAAAGAGACAGAAAATTAAATACATTATTTTTACATCAGAAACACTATATACAACAATTACTTAATAAATTTGGTATGACAGAATGTAAAACTGTAAAAATTCCAATAGAGAAATGCTTGGTAAATAGCAACTGTAATAATGATAAGAATGAAAATTGTAATTACCCATATAGAGAATTAGTAGGAAGTCTTATGTATTTAATGGTCGGTAGTAGACCAGATTTAAGTTTTTGTTTAAATTACTTTAGCAGATTTCAAGAAAATCCATCTCATGAGTTGTGGATAGGATTAAAAAGAATACTCAGATATTTGAAAAATACTTGTGAAATGGGAATCCTTTATAAAACAGATTGTTCAGAAATATGTCAAGGATATGTTGATTCAGACTGGGCTAATGATCCTTTTGATAGGAAGTCTGTAACTGGTTTTTGTCTTTTAGTTTATGGAAATGTTGTATCTTGGGGTACTAGAAAACAGACAACCGTTTCTTTGTCATCCAGTGAAGCTGAGTACAAAGCTTTAACTTCTGCAGTGTGTCAATCTATGTTTTTAAAAGGAATCTTATTAGAAATGTATATTCCCATAATTACTGTAAAACTTTTTGAGGATAATCAAGCATGTATTCATATGGCTAAAAATAGGGATAACAGTAAAAGAATGAAACATCTTGATGTAAAATATCATTTTATTAGAGAACAAATTTGCAATAATAGTATAGAACTTGTGTATACTCCTTCAGAGGAACAGATTGCTGACTTTCTTACAAAACCTTTAAGTTATAAATTGTTTAATTATTTTAGAGAGAAAATTGGTATTATTTAGTAAGAAAGCACAAAAGAATTGTATAAAGATTAATTAGTGTAGAAAGTTTATCTGAAAAAATTTTAAAACTAAAAACAATAGAAGTTTTTTTTTTTATAAATTGTAAAGAATGTTGTCATGTAACAGTTGAGGCAGGGTGTTGAGGAATAAATATCATACAACTGTCACATTTTGTTATCTGTGGTCTTGTGCATGGCAACACGCTCTCCTCTCGCAGCCATGTAAACTAGAAATGTGTCTTCCGACTGTTATAACTGAAATTAATTCTTTTCTGAATAAATAGTATTCCAACTCCACTCTTTTTATTAACATAACAACAAAAAGCACTAAGGAGTATGAGTATTGATATCAACTCGAAGAAAATTACTCACAATATACATTTTTTTCAAGAATTTCAATAAAATAAGAATCACGTCTTCCATCAATTCTCTTAAACAATTTTTATGCAAAATTTGAAGTAGATTGGACCAAGGAATCAAGTTGTCCCATAGTAACTTTACCCCCCTTTTTTACCCCCTTAGAGTTCGAATTTCGAAAAATCCTTTCTTACCGGACGCCTACGTCTTATAATAGTTCTACCTGCCAAATTTCAGATTTTTACGATGAGCGGTTTAGGCTGTGCGTTGATTCTCAGTCAGTCAGTCAGTCAGGACTCAGGACAAAGCATTTTATATATATAGATATAGAACGAAATCCGAACTATGTAATTTAGCAAGCTGTAAGTTATTTTTTAGAAAGTCGCTCATTCGGAACACAGCAATGAAGGACAAGCATGACTGGTCAGGGATTGATGAATGTGGATGACAAGTCAAACTCCGTAGACAGGCCGTGATTAGTCAAGTTTTTTTACATACTTTAGTCAATAAATTACGAAGTTTCTTTATAGAAACTATCATTCTCAAACATTTTTTTTATTTTATCTTGTGTACATTGGTAGGTACATTGTAAAACTCGTCGTGTCTTATAAGACAAGTTTATCAGAAACATCTTGGAAGGAAATATAGAGGGTAGATGATAGAGGAAGGCCGAGAAGAGCTTACATGGATCATGTGAACGAAAAGGCTGGCGTCGTGTCTTATAAAGAGGTAAAGGAGCTGGCACAGGAAAGGGAGAAATGGAGGCTGCTACACTGACAAGAGCGCGACTCTTAAGCCCACCATTCACTACGCGAACCCGGACCCGACTCGCAACCCGGACCCGACCGCGGACCAATCCGGCGTTGTCCATACACTGCACGAACCCTCCACGAACCCTCCACTCGAAGTATGGCATGTGGGGTTCGACAGGCGCTCGCGGCTCACAACCGCAGACCTGCGAGCCCGACGCCAACCCATTTGACAGTCTGGCGTACCGGTTCGTCGCTTCCATACACAGGCGGATTAGTCCGATGGCCGACCAATCCGCCGGACCAATCTGCGTGTGAATGGTGGGCTTAAATATAAAGAAGACGTTTTAAAATCTGTGAGACTATGGGCCTCATAAGAAGGCTCGCGGTCACTCAGCGACCCATGTAGAGGGCTATGCTCGGGGTTTCTCTACGAGATCGAATCAGAAATGAGGAGATCCGTAGCAGAACCAAAATAACCGACATAGCCAAACGGATCAGCAAGCTGAAGTGGCAGTGTGCAGGGCACATAGCGCGCAGAACCGACGGCCGGTGGGGCAAGAGGGTTCTGGAATGGCGACCACGTACCAGAAAGCGCAGCGTGGGACGCCCACCTACAAGGTGGTCAGACGACCTAAAGAAAGTCGCAGGAAGCCGCTGGATGCGGGCCGCTGCCAGCAGGTCGCATTGGAGGCGTTTGGTAGAGGCCAGTAGAGGCCTATGTCCAGCAGTGGACTTCTTGTGGCTGAGATGATGATGATGATGAGACTTTTTTTACAAATTACACTATATTAATTGAAATATAAATCGATTCAATGTGAAACAAACATGAATCTATATACAATGTGTGGTTTTTTACAGTTGCAATATTTTTGGAGGCGTATCTACTATAGAAAAATAGGAAAATTCTTCGATCACATGGTAAATTGTAATTTTCCATAAAAACACATTATAGGACAGCAGATTCGCCTCAAGCCGTCAAAAAGTTTCATAAAAGTGGCCAGCGACTTATAACAAACTCTTTGCTCTTATAAACACGAATATTGTCGAGGTCCATTCTGTGCACTGATAGAGGATTATACAAAAACGTCTCAAATCTTTCTAAGTAAAAAATAATTACAGAAAACTGTTTACGGCTTATAAAATAGAACCGACGAATTATTTAGGACGATTTTCTATTCAAAAATTGCAACTGACTAAAACAACACCTTGTATATAAAATTCAAAGTCCTGACAGATTTAACTATTATCAACAGCACAGCCCACACCGCTGGGCCTAGGGATTCTAAATTTTAAATGTAAGTTCTTTACGACGTCTAGGGGTGTACTAAGAAAGGATTTTTCAAAATACCCACGGGAAAGCGAGATATACGCAAACGAAGTTGCGAGTATTTTACTAGTGGATTACAAAACACTTTATTGTGACAAAAAGGTATGACAAGCTAATTCAAACACACTCGTTGAATTTCACTGGAAATTTTGCCAAGTATATTGGAACAGAAATTACAACGAATCATTTTATAATTAAGCTTTTTCATAGAACAGGCCAACAAGCAGATGGGCCACCTGATGAAAAGTGGTTACCCTCGCCTATGCAAAGTACTTACCTACATTGAAAATACTAACTACCACTACATTTCACGATAAAAGGGAGGAAAGTGAAAATAGGTAGAAAGGAGAGGAGTTGGGTCCGGATTTTTCACTGATATATAAAACATTGCTGTTTCATGCCGGTCTTCAGTGGAGCTCCCATTTTCAAATGCTCTACCTCTCGATTTTTTTTAATCTCGCGCAGTTGACCGAAGTGAAGTTAGGCATGAAGTTAGAAGACAAAGGAAAAGTAGAGACGAAGTAGTACGAAGAGTCCACGCTCTCGTTTTCGCCCAACTTCGAGAGAGTTACAGAGAGAGTATACGAAAACACACTGTGATTTGCACAGTAGATATTGTAATGTCTATGCCGTACTGCAACTCATCTCGCCTACTCTACTTCTTGCATAAAATAGTTATGTAAGTATATCTACATAAATACCCACAAATACCGACTGCTATTTAAGTACATAGAAAGAGAGGTAGGGAGAGCGGACAATCCGCTCAAATCGGAGCAGCCCGTCTGGGGAAGGAACTCCACTCCACCTTACATAAGATCGTAGCCAAATAGCAATGGTCTCGGCCATGGTGTGTTCCTATGGTGAGTAAGGTCTCCAGAGCTCCACTTTGGGGGGTTGGGAGGGTAGGCAATGCGTGTGTGATACCCCGGTCTTGCGAGCGTCTATCTATAGACTACGGTGATGCTTACCATCAGGCGGGCTGTATGCTTGTTTGCCAACTGTGTGGTATAAAAAAACAGAAATAATGTATTTTTTAAAACTACACCAATTCTTACAACACCGAAAAGAAATTATAAAGTTAATGTGCCCATTTTTTTCACTCGCTTCAATTCTTTTCAGAAGGTCCGACCTTTTAAGTCAATGTAATTTACTAATCAGAATTATTTCCACTCCGTTACTTTATAAAAGATCTAGGTAAGTATTAGGCACAGGCTAGGTACCCACTTACTTATAGCAAAGAATTTATGAAATTTACTAGACGATACTCGCGGCTTTACCCGCAAAATCCCATTGTTTCCGTTTCCGGACTTATATCCGAGATAAAAACTATCCTATGTGTTAATCCAGGTTTTAAACTACCCGAATACCAAATTTCAAGCAAATCTATCAAGCCGTTTTGCGTGAAAGAGTAACAAACAGCCATACATGTAAAGATGCATGGAAAACTTTCGCATTTATAATTTTTAGTAAGGTTATGGGTATGTAACATAAATATCTGTCAATTTCTGTATGGATTAAGCAGCACGCAGGCAGAATTAAACATGCTATTTTACTTTAGTTAACTCGATTAATTAATTACTTACCTATTTTACAGAAACGCTACCTTTTCGTATTTATAAACTAATTAATGTACATTCAGAATACGAATAATTAAATACAATATCACACGACATGGATATTTACACTTTAATTTATTACTACTTTCCTTCTCATCACATTTTATTACTGTTTTGTCACGAAAAAACTGTAAATTTTATTTACATTTGTCGTTTACGCTCGGAAACTTAGTCGAAGCAGGCGAAACGAAGCGGCGTGCCTGCTTTCGCCGACGTCGAAGGTGCCACTGAGGCATTCCTTCCAGTAAACCATACCCACAAACAGTTTTCCACTGTTCCTTTTCTTCTGTAGTTCATTGCGCAAACCTGCGGGAAAGCATTTCCACGTGGTACAGTACTTTACTTACGATATATAGCGCCATCTCTTGAAGGGTAGGCTGAACTTTTTATCATTATACTGCCATCTAGCGATATTCAGTGAAATTTTTAAGCATCTTATTAATATATTTATTAAAACTACATCATAGATGGCAGCACTAACTTTAAGCAAACAAAATTAAATATTGCGATGTTTTTACAGTGGTTGTTACCTAAGATTTTTTCAGCAATTATAATATAAAAGCTATACATAACATATCTAAAAAAATAGAAAAAATACAATTAATTTCATCGTTATTGCTATGAGATCATGGATGTAGTAGGTAATCAAACAGGATTGAGTACTCGGAATCAAAAAACGGGCCCACGTGAGACAACGAGAACAGAGGTGTTTGTCCTTTTCCCACAGGGTGTCTATACAACAAAAAATTTATGGGATATTATATTAGTACATAGTCGATTGAACAACCATTAGTACGATATTGGCATATTGCCCTACTAACCATTGTACGAAACCAGCTACCGTCGTATTTATGTGCAATGTATAATACTCTTACACATCGATAATTTTGATTTTCGTTGAGTCAAAGTGTTACACATCTTCGTGTGTCTCAACAAGAACAAAGGCTTTCTTTTACAATAAAATAGGTATAGGTTATATAATAGCATAGACTTAGTATATACTAGCGTAAGTATATACTAAGTCTATGTATAATAGCGATGATACAACTACGGGATAAACAAATAAAAATCATTGTTTTAAAAACATTTTTATTTTGTTATCATCCTAAATTATTATTCTTAATTAGGTCGCCGCCGCCGTCGTAAAAGTTATTCGTACTTCTTCATTTTTTGGAATACTAAAACAATAGTCGTACGTACGTAAATATAAAATTATTAAACCTAATTTTTGGCCACACTAATTACATATTTAGTTTCTATTTTGTATTTAAACGTATCTGGGAAAATATATTATGCCGCAACCACCGATCGATTCACTTGCACAGTTTTTGATGCAACACGTTTGCACTAATTTTTTCGTATACTTCATTAGACATACGAAATAAATACCACATCACCACTTCCAAACTTGATAATAGCCCGCCATAATGACCGCTATGTTTCATTCTTTTTTAATTTTAAAGTTAAAATAGAATACTTCTACTTTCAGTAAAACTTTTCTGAAATAGTTTTGAGATTGTTATTTGTTTCTGTTTATAATTTTTAAAGTAACGTAGTAATGTTACTGAATTTTTTAATATTTGTATGCTAAAAAACAAAAGTTGTACGAAAAAATATATTGTTACAAGCGATCGACGGAACTACCAAATTCAATGAGTATAACTACTAAAAAGCGCGAGAAAGGGATACACACCTCTGTCCAGACTGTCTCTGTCGTTTTCCTCCTTTGATTCATGCTGCCTAAAATGAATCTTATGCCTTTGCACGAAGTTTTATTATTGCATTGAGCTATTTTCAGAGAACTCAATCCTGTTTCATTACTAATCCATGTATGAGATCTTGTCATAACTATCGAGAGTTAATCTATGACAAAAGATGGCACAATGGAATCTTCGTTTGACGTCCGATTGAAAACGAAAGAAAAAAAAAATTATGAGCTGGCAAGACTTGTCAACTCAAATGTCATGCATGGCTGGCTGTCGCCTGTCATTTTCTATTTCATTCACAAATTTTGAAGAGGTGTCCTCCACGAATAAATCGACACGCTTTTCTTCTATTTATAATTAAAACAATAAACCTAATCTATCTATAAGTTAATAATTTTATTATTTAGGAAACGATTGCCTGCATAGGAAGAATTTGTAAAAATGTCTACGATATTGGAGAAAATTGCCGCTATAGAGTCAGAGGTTGGTATAGGTTATGTCCTGTTATTTTCATTATTCGTGAATAATAACATTATTATAACGACATTTATATTATCTAAATTACAAATAGATAACAGTTTATTTCAATAATAACTATTTCATTGTAAAGAATGATAAAAATGAATTATAATAAAAACTTTTTGAAATGGGTTTCAGATGGCTCGAACTCAAAAAAATAAAGCCACGGCACTTCATTTAGGTCTTTTGAAGGCTCGGTTGGCTAAATTGAGACGAGAACTCATTACTCCAAAAGGCGGCGGCGGCGCCACGGGCGAAGGTAATGCAAATTTACTTGTAAATGTAATTATGAAATTCTCGCAAATATTTGGCGGAGACTCAACCATAATTTTTTTTGGTGTAAAATTATTAAGTACCTAAATATAATTATTGGAAAAATAATTAGGTACTAAAAAGTCGAAATCAAAAATACTTTATTCTGTGGGCACTTGGACACATCACTTACAGCAGGCCTTCACATGCATACCTATTCTCTCCTTGTGTAGTACCTACATTATTATTCTGTTTAAGTCCTATGAGTGCTTTTTGCCTTGTCGAGTTGGTAATCTCACATTACCACATTATTTTCAAACAAAAACCTACTCCTAAGGTGATTCTCTGGCTGATTCTTTGCAGTGATTCTATCTAAATTAATGTTTTGTTAAATGCAATGGTAATTAAATTATTTTCAGGCTTCGATGTTGCAAAAACTGGTGATGCCCGCATCGGTTTTGTAGGCTTCCCGTCAGTTGGAAAGTCGACACTACTCTCTAACTTGGCTGGGGTGTATTCTGAGGTAGCAGCATATGAGTTCACAACGCTCACTACTGTGCCTGGCTGCATCAAATATAAGGGGGCTAAAATTCAGGTAAAAATGAATAAATTCAAATTAAGTTAATAAATAAATAGTTAAATAATCATTCAATAATATTATATCTGATTGTTACTCTTTGTGCTGCTCTTTCAGGCTTAAACCACTTATTTGACTATGGTGAACTTTGGTAGTTCAACATGTTTTTTTCATATTTTTATCTGCCATCGGCTACTTAGCCATCAGATTTTATGTGTTGATGTTATTATAACATGAAAATAACTAATAATTCTTCTAAAGTGACGTAAGAAAGAACCTAGGGTGTATATCATTTTTTATCATTTTTTCCCAGCTTCTCGATCTACCTGGTATTATAGAAGGTGCCAAAGATGGCAAGGGTCGTGGTCGGCAAGTCATCGCAGTCGCAAGAACATGCAGTCTTGTATTTATCGTGCTGGATGTCCTGAAACCGTTGCAGCATAAGAAACTTCTGGAACATGAGTTGGAAGGTTTTGGGCTACGGTTGAACAAGCAACCACCTAATATACATTTTAGGAAAAAAGACAAGGGTGGCATCAATCTAAATACCACTGTAAGTATTTTACAGAACACGTGAAGTTTGTATCAAAAAAAGTTGCTAAAATAACTTGCTACTTTCACTTTTAATTTTGTTTTTTTTATTATTAAACATCTAGGTCTATATCACATTGAATATAATATTTAACAGCCCTTTGGTGCGGTCGTAGTAATCCTACTATCGACACCAGATAGTCCGGGTTCCCACTTGGAGCTAACATTTATGTGACGGCATTTACTAGTGTTTGTTTTATGTTTAATACTATGTCCTTAGTCTGGTACTTACTTTGGGACCAGGTGGCACTATGAAGTGTGTAGAATTTAAACTTCTTGGATATTATAATTTCTAAAATATTCACAACTAGCTTTTCCCCGCGGCTTTGGTCGCGCATTTTATGACATAGATCTCGTTTGACAACATAACCACCCATAACGCGACTTGTGGCGCCATCTGTTGGCCGATACAGCGCCCTCTATAGTAGAAAAAATATTTTCCCATTAGAATGATATACTTTCACGGTATAAAAAGTAGCCTAATAAGTTGGGCTCTCTACCCCTGACAATATGTATACAAATTTTCATAATGATCAGCTGATTAGTCAAGCCGTGAAGGAATAACAAACAAACAAACTCACTTTCTCATTTATAATATTAGTATGATTCTTGTTTCAGTGTCCACAATCAGAGTTGGATATGGAGACAGTCAAGACTATCCTCTCCGAGTATAAGATACATAACGCCGATATTACACTGAGGTATGACGCCAACAGCGACGACCTGATCGATGTAATTGAGGGCAACAGGATATACGTACCGTGCATCTATCTGCTCAATAAAATTGGTTAGTTATAAAAGCTAAGTTAGCACTTGTAGACCAAATGATAAGTATTCTTAATTAGCTTAATTCAATAAAGGACTCTGTGCTTCGGCACGTTAATCTGTCAGTCCCGGCTGTTGTCAATGGATGACACTCGTTAAGCCACGACAGGATTCGAGATCGCCGCCTTGTCAACGAAGGTCGTCAAGATGGCGACCTCGGATCCTCACCGTACCACGTTGCCTTTTTAAAGTGTACTTTTTTGTTAAAAAGTGTTTATTTAAAATACTCGACATTGGCGAAATTGTCTATGTGTCGCTAAGACACGACAGAAGCCATTAATTAAGATAAACTAAAAAAAGCCACGACATTTGACATTTTAACACTTCGGCCAATCCGCATTGGGGTAGCGTGATAGAGTAGGCTCTAATCCCTTTCAATTGAAGGGAGACCCATATCCTTGCAGTGGAATGATTATGGGTTGATGTGATCATGCATGATGATGAATAAAGGCCTGATGCCCGATTGTATTTTGTATGATTGTATGACTCGCAATTTTTTTAATCTACAAAATCTAGATCATTAAATAAAGTCCTCCAATAAATTTGGTATGGGACTCAAGAGGATGTATCGCTGTTAGAAAGAAAATCTTTTAAAAAAAATACTTTATTTTTGACATGCCAAACTGGTCTGAAGCGAACTGTAAAATTCCCTTTTTTTAATTGGCCCAGCCCATATTATGGGATTAATTACAATATTGTTCATTTACAGATCAAATCAGCATAGAAGAGCTTGATGTAATCTACAAAATACCGCACTGTGTACCAATTTCTGCCCACCACAAATGGAACTTTGACGATTTATTGGAGAAAATGTGGGAATATTTGAAACTCATCAGGATATACACGAAGCCGAAGGGTCAACTGCCTGACTATAATGCACCAGTTGTGTTACATGCCGATAGAACCAGCGTTGAAGACTTCTGCAATAAACTGCATAGGTCTATTGTGAAGGAATTTAAATAGTAAGCAAACATTCGTATTTTATACAAGAGATATGATTTGCTAACATTTGCTAACATTTAAAAACAAATAGCTCAGTTGGAAAAAGCACTCGACCGGATATCGACAGGACGTGGGTTCGAATCCCACCTGGGAAGGGGAGGTGAAACTTTTCATAATATTTTAAAAACAGCTGTGCTAACTAACAATTACATTTGTCTATATCTCAGGACGTATCACCCACCCTCTCACAGAATATCGATGTGAATCGGCAATGCATTAAATATTGTCAAAATAAGAATGGATAGCTAGTATTGCCTAACATCTATAAAAAATAATCATAAATCTATACTTCTATACTAATATTATAAAGAAGTAAAGTTTGTGTGTTTGTATATTTGTTAAATTGTAAGGGGTAATCTCGGGATCTACTGAACCGATTTTAAAAATTCTTTTACCAATAGAAAGCTACATTATTGCTGAGTGTCATAGGTTATATAAAAACCCGAAAAATAAAAAGGCTTTTACATGGTAGTCGGTTTTGCAAAGTAAATCGGAGAAAAAACGGTCGAATGAAAGCGTTTCTTACGAACGCCTGTACTAAAAAAGGATTATTAACATTATGCCCAACGAAGTGGGCACGAGTCAGCTAGTCATAAATAATTTATTATGAAATTTCTATTTTTTCAGTGCCCTTGTCTGGGGATCATCCGTGAAACATCAGCCTCAAAAAGTAGGCATCGAACACGTATTGGCAGATGAAGATGTTGTACAGATCGTTAAAAAAGTATAAATACATATAATTAATAAGAGTATATATTTTTGCGATTTCATAATAAATGCATCCTAAATACTGATGTGTGAGTATCTGAAAAATAATTCGTCAGTCAGCCTATCTGTCAGATAAGTTGATAGTTATTTTATCATACAATTTGTAGGATATTGACAGTTTTTATCCGATAGATAGTAGTGAAACAGGCTCTTAATTTATCAAATACTAGCGAAACCCGCGCAACTTCGTTTGCGTGTATCCCGCTTTCCCGTGGGAATTTTTAAATTTTTCTCTCCGTAAGAACCATCCTCGTACTTCAAGGAATATTCTAAAAAAAAAAACAGCCAAATCGGTCAAGCCGTTTTCATGTTATGTCGTGACAACGGAAAACGGGTTTCATTTTTATATATATAGATTATATCTAAGGCATATAGCACACAGAATGAAGAGTCGAGGCGGGGCGTCGAGGTCCAAGCGTGCCTCCTGTAACTTTTCTAAACAAATTATATTGAACAATGCTCGACTCTTATCTATGCTTCCGCGCGCGCCTCGACTTAGCAGTGTGTTATATACCTAAGAAGAAAATATGTGCATTACGTTATGGAGATATGGGTGAATTTTCTATCTTAAGTTTCATATTGACACTTCAACTTTTGTTCTGCGGTAGTATGAACTGAACCTAATGCCGTGTACAGACTACTGTAATGTAATATGTAATGTTAAAAAATTCCTCTCTTAAAATACTTTTATTGCGTGTTACATTACATGATACGTTACAGTAGTCTGTACACGGCATTAGATTAGACTCAACATGTTGATAAATAGCATTATTTTTCAGATGCTCAAAAGGAAATTGTTATTGTTACCTAATGAAATTCTATAATGGTGGGCTGTTTGTGGCCGTCAGAATGGCAGGTCAACAGTTATTATTTTTTAACTTTAAAATTGTGTCTAAAAATTACTTATGAATTACTTATATTTGGTTATCATGATAAAATAATTGCTTATTGCATAATTTTAAAGAATTATAACATTTAAGGTTGACCGTCCATTCTGTCGTCAGAATTGCTGGTCAGTCTGTGTAGAATAGTAACTATGTAGAATTAATGAAATTTGAAATTTCCAAAAATTGCTTACACAATTTGTAAACCTAGACCGTTATTCTTTCCATGAACTAGGTACGAGCTTAAAATCCCTAGCGCCTGTTAAAATGTATGCGCCTTTTGTAATACAAATGCAATTTTCAACCTACATCACTTTGCTCTTATAATTTAAACAGGCACTAGGACTTTCAAGCTCGTACCTAGTTCATGGAAAGAATAACGGTCTAGGTTTACAAATTGTCAAATAACAAATTCATAAGCAATTTTTGACAATTTCAAATTTCATTAATTCCACATAGTTACTATTCTACAGAGACTGACCAGCCATTCTGACGTCAGAATGGACGGTCAACCTTAAATGTTATAATTCTTTAAAATTATGCAATAAGCAATTATTTTATCATGATAACCAAATATAAGCAACTCATAAGTAATTTTTAGACACAATTTTAAAGTTAAACACAACTGTTGACCTGCTATTCTGACGGTCACCGCTGTTTGTACGATATTGCCAGTTTTATTATTATACAGTATGTCAGAATAAGACTGTTCACATCAACACGTAAGTGTTCTTAATGCTTGAGTTATACCAGTTAAGATTGGTCGCGACACAAAAATGTCTAATGGTGCATACATTAGTAGCATAAAAGTCTCAGTTCTCTTGTCTGCTCACCAACAATACAATTTACTAAATGTAAATAAATAAATAAGGACAAATCACACAGATTGAGCTAGCCCGATAAATTCGAGACTTGTGTTATGGGATACTAACTCAACGATACTATATTTTATAACAAATACATATATAGATTCATGAACATCCAAGACCCATGTCAATCAGAAAAAGTTCGTTTTCTATCATGTCCCGACCGGGATACGAACCCGGGACCTCCTGGGTGGCGGTCCGGCATGGTAACCATTACGCCGCGTAGGTCGTCAAAATATCAATCAAATAAAAAAATATCCTACCGTGCGTAGTGTGTATGTATTGTCTTTAAGCATTGTGTCGTGACGTGACTCGTGAGCCACATTATCTCTATTTGGATAAACGTAATTATTGTCATATTTGATTTACAAATTAATCTAACATACTGTACAATAATAGCATTTATTTCAATACCTATTTTTGGTAACAAGATTTTGACGTAATAAGTTATTTTTATTCGTAACCAATGATGTATTTAATATTGGATTTTTTGTTTCCTACAACACAAGACTATCGTAAAGCCGGGTACAGACTTACAAAATGTAACCTGCAAAGTACCAGGCAATGAAAGAATTTACCGTCCGCGTCCACATTGTCACAATGGAGTTCCCATAGTGGGGACTGGGGACGCCTCGCGTCCACGAACCGTGCAACAAGAGCAATTCAACTCGTGCACGGTGCGATCCACCATTTGTTGGTTTTTTCGCCGAACACAAAGGGGAAGGAAAGGCAACACAGTGCACAGAGCATCACTGTGAACGGGTTGTGTGTGTTGTACTTTGTCAGAATGCGCGCGAACAACACAGACTGATATGTATGTTCGCCGCGCGCATGCCTAAAACAGGTGCGAGTAGAGTAGGCACAATCCGCGATGAGACGATTAGTGATGAAAGAGACTCAGTCTTTTAAGGCTTTTAATAAAGACTCGCCTCATTTTTGACGACTTACGACTGACTAGTCTTTTAGTCTAGTCTTTTAGAAGGTTTTGCAATACATATTATTGGAATCAAAATATAAACAACAGCTCATAGCATTAGGTCCCAATAGTAATGTAACAATAGAGCGTGGTGCTCGGCAATCGAGCCTCACTTGATTTGCCATCTCTCTAGGGTATAATGCCTTTTGCTTCAAATTGCTGTTTCTCACGTAGTTGTTAAGGAGGGAAGTCGTTTCAATACTTCCTACTCCGACTATCTTCTTTCTGATTAAATTCGTTGTGAGTTCCAAGACAGCTGTAGTTTTCTTCCCCGCGAAGCTTCATTGCTTATTGTCTATCTGAGGTCGCCGTTGTTGATCCTGGCTACACAGGAGACACAGTGGAAATGTGTGGTGGGCTTGTCCCGATAGACTAGAAGGGCTAGTATTTTGACTAAAGGTTGGGGACTAAAACCCCAACCTTTAGTCAAAAGACTAGCCCTTCTAGTAGAAGTCGTTTAACGTTAAAGACTGAGCGTTATATAAACATCTTAAAGGACTTAAACAGTTTAAAGGACTGGCCACTAATCGCATGGGAAGTCGAGAGAATTGAAACGAAAAATGTAAATGATTTCGAAATGGATCGTTGTATCGAAAAGTGATCTTCCCACACCCTCAATGTTTTTAAAAGACCTATCCAACAACAAATCATAACATAGGGTCAGAGCGAAAAAAAAATTTCATTCTCATTTTACATGTATGGGAGGCAGGCACCCCATAAAAAAATATTTTTCGAAATTTTGTTCCACCACTTTGTTAGCATTTTTGTTATGCGTATACATACCAAATTACAACTTTCTAGTATTAGGCGTCTAGGCGCTAGACCGCTGACAGACAGACTGTCATGGCGAAACTATAAGGGTTCCTTGTAGTTTACGGAAAACCCTAAAATGGAATCTCACTTCAGCCAGAGTTTTTGTTTAGAATTATCACGTTTTACTCAAACGCCAGTTCTTTTACAAAAAGACTGCAGTCGTTTAAGCCTTTTAGGCCGGATTCGACCAAACTTGAGTAAGTCTTTACTCGAGTGTAACTACTGCTTAATCTAAGAGTAAGCAGATTTTGCATTCTACCAACTACTAACCAAAGAATAAGATAACTATACGCGAGTAAATATTACACGGGCAATTTTGGCGGAGTAAAGGTTTAATCTGAGAATAACAATAGGGGATTGGCCAAATTTTCAGAAAGTGTTTTAAATTAATCTTTATGGATACTTATTCTCATGAAAAATAAAATTTGATTTATTTATAGCCTTTTAGGTACTCAAAATCATGTTTAATTATTGTTTGTTTAAAAATCCCGCCAAAACGCCACGTTCTGAGAGCGCGTGACGTCATTTGTGGTCATATCAAAACAGCTGCATGGGTATTTTATGGCAAATAATATAATTACATAGTTATAATACTACACAGAAGTTTTCACATTTCGAAATTCAGCGTCACAAAAGTCTGACTTACTTGCAAAGACATTGCAAATCATAAAAATATCCACTCTGGGAAGATTTCGATTGTCGGCTTTCGTAAATCCTGTTTCCATTATGAAAAATTGGAGAAACGCCACGTGACAGTTTTTAAATTGATCACCGTATCCTAATTTATCAGTAATATTTTAGCAACTTTTAAAATTTCAACAAAATTATGGAAATAACTGAGTGAATTAAGTTAGTTAGTACAGGTGTGCAGTCAATGATTGCCCACAATTGACGTCACGCACTGTGTGTGTTCACACACACATCGGTGTTTCGGTACAGATAAACGGATAAAAATATTGTAAATAACAACATTTTAATTTGAATTATATTAAATTATTATTCTATAAATAATCGTAAAACAGTAAAGTACATTTTAGATTTTAATCTGATTACTGTCCGATCCCCGATTGTCAGAGCAGAGGTGTCACTTGTGAAAATAAGCTGTCAACATTTGAAATTTCACTGTATTATCCTACAAAATTGAATTGTTGCGTCATTCCTAGGCAAGCTGGAAGAAACAAATACAATGATTTTTTGTCGGTTTATACATTCATTCATCAATCTTTTTACTCCGCAGAATAACAATACCGAGTTTATGGTACTCCTTGAGTACATTGGAAAAACGTGAACGAATATACCAAAGTGTAAATTCAAGGAGTAAAATTATTCCCGGAATAGTAACACTCGTGTAACTTTGACGACTAAGGGCGGATTCGACCAGTCGTTTTAGTCTATACTAGTCTTTTACGTTAACCGAATGAGTCATATTAATTAAGACTAACAGCTGCAGTCTTTATTTTAAGGCGAGTCGTGTAAAAGGGGGCGAGTCTTATATTAAAAGCCTTAAAAGACTGAGTCTCTTTCATCACTAGACCTGATTGATTGCTGATTTGACTTGCCCAGTAGACGATTTCTATTAAAATGGTATAGAAATCGTCTGTCTACTGCGCAAGTCAAATCACGTGATACGTCAGGTCTCATCTCTCGTGGTGCGAATTGTACAAGCTCGGTTCACTTATGAAATGATCCTTTTACGTTATGTTGCATGTTACGTTATAATAAACCAAACGAAGGATCTCAGGAGAAAAAAATCGTGTAGTAACGAATTTTGGCATATTTGTTGGAAATAGTGTTTTAAACAATATACTAAAAGTACTGATGGGTGGGGGTGGAGCGACGGAGGGAGGGGGGTGTGAAGGTCCCGTGATTTGGTTTTTTGTAAAAATCTCGTAAATGGTAGCCCATATGAAAATTCAAAATTCAAATTCAAATTAAAAACTTTTATTGAGAGAATAGGTTTTCACAAACACGTTCTCTAGTCAGAGTATACAGTTATAAATGATTTGTATAAATTAATCTACTCTATAAACTACTACCATTTCGGAAACAAAAGCAAAATGACCACTGGTAAAAAGAAATGGCGAAAGAAAACCAGTTATAGCCTTTTTTGTCATTTAAAAATATATCGTACTTTTCTTTTTTCTTTTCTTTTTTAACATATAATGGTACATATATACAACATTACGTACGCGGAATGTCAATAAATAGTGCCATTAATTTGTCTCAACATAAAATTAAATCTAAAATATAAAATGCTAAATCGGTGTTAAAGATAGGAGCAGACCGCCCGCAAGGCAGCAACCGTTCTCGTGTATTTTCGAGTTGACGTGAGAGTCGGCCTTCCAGCCTCCATTACTGGGCTCACCATCACGATATTATGAACAATATTGTAGGGAACAACAGTATAAAAATATATTTCTACCTAAATAATCTACTTAAAATTCTCTACAAAAAAGATACATTTTTAGCTAGGATCAACATAGAGGGAAGAAAATGGACAATGAAAATCAAACTTATATTATCTATATCAAAGTCCTGACTGACTGACTTAACTATATATCAACGCACAGCCCAAACCGCTGGGTCTAGAGATTTCAAATTTGGAATTTAGGTTCCTTACGACTACTAAGGGTGTACTAAGAAAAGATTTTTCAAAATTTCAACGGGAAAGCGAGATATATGCAAACGACGTTGCGAGGGTTTTACTGATCCGCTGGGTCTAGAGATTCCAAATTTGGAATGCAGGTTCCTTACAACGTCTAGGGGTGTACTAAGAAAGAATTTTTCAAAATTCTCACGGGAAAGCGAGATATACGCAAACGAAGTTGAGAGGGTATATCAACGCACAGCCCAAACCGTTGTGTCTAGAAATTCCAAATTTGGCATGTAGGTTCCTTATAAGAACCGAACCGACCAGCTAGGTTACTCGCATAGCAATCGCGATTTTAATTTCAATTTATAATTTCAAATGCAAAATTAACAGCAAATCGCAATTTGTACCCTTGAAATTTTATACTTTACTAACTATTTGTTTAGCATACAATCCGATTTCATTTAGTTTAGTATTTAGCTAGCGCTAGTCTAGCTGTAAAGGGTACCTAAAAGTAACAATCCAATGGCGATCGAGCGGAATTATCTTCAAGAGTAAGACCGGACCGGTCGGTCCTGTCCCGTGTATACTTAAATAATATTATAAGTTTGTTTTTCATTGTCCATTTTCTTCCCTCTATGTTGATCCCAGCTAAAAAAATTATAAAACCTTTCTTGTAGATAAATTTTATGTAGATTATTTAGGTAGAAGTACATTTTTTCATATGGGCGGCTACCATTTACGAGATTTTTACGAAAAACTAAAACATGTGGAGCGACGGAGGGAGGGGGGGTTTAAAGGTCCCGCCCCTCCCTCCGTCGCTCCACCCCCACCCATGGGGGTGGAGCGAGGGTACTTTTAGTAAAGAGAGCAGTACTTTTAGTAAATTGTTTAAAACACTATTTCCTACAAATATGTCAAAATTCGCTACTACGCGACTTATTTCCCCTGAGAGCTATTTATATGTCTTCGTTGGGTGGACTTATTACATCAGTCTGTATTCCGCGTTTATTGTCAATAAAAATAAAATAAAGATTTTTTGCAAAGGTTTAATATTGAAAAAAAAAATTCAAGAGAAACCTGATAATGTTGTCAACTGACGTCATCATTGGTAATACTTTTTTCTAAGACTTTTTTATTACAAATATGTAAATGTCACCGCTTGCAGGCACAGATTTTATTTTGACATAATTGTGTGCTTTTTTTTAAATATTAAACATTAAACAGTTAAATGTTTTACAGTTTTACAGAATTGTCATTAAAAAGTGTACACTCATTTCTTTTTATTGTTTTATTTAGGATGTCAAACGAGTTTTTTTATTTATTTGTGAGTTACGTAATTTCAACTGCGAGTTTTAGAAAAGTAGGTACTGTTTGATTCAGACTGCGACGCAAAATGAGTTTTTAAAAAATTAAAGTGATACCTACCTACAATATTGTGCTAGGTACTCAAAAATCTAAGCCGTGACCCACAACCTAAATTACGTTAAACGGTTACAATAAGTTACGGTAAATTGTAATTTTCCTTAAAAACACAACATAGGTCTAGATTCCATTTTATATTTACTGACACTACTGACAGCCGATTTGAGTCAAGCCGTCAAGCAGTTTCATAAAAGTGGCCAGCAACTTATTAGAAACTCTTTGCACTTTGTATGCGCCGCACGATGGCTGGTTATAGGCCGGCGCCCACTAGGGTGTCTGCGTCGCCGAGCGCAGTGAGTGGACACGGGTCCGCCTTCAACCCGACCCAGCGAAACGCAGGGACCGGACCCCGCTCGTCCCCATCAACCCGCAGTTCGCTGCAACACGAGCGCAGGGCGCCGCCGACGACGTTGCCCGGGGTGGACCGTGGACCACATGGAGATATCCTGACAACCACTCCAAGAGCGGGGCTCCTAACACAGGTTTTTTCATGACACAGGTTAACGATACATGTCATTGTAATATTGTGCAATTATAAATAAACTAGCTTTTCCCCGCGGCTTCGCTCGCTTTAATTTTATGACATAGATCTCGTTTGACAACAAAACAACCCATAGCGCGACTTGTGGCGCCATCTGTTGGCCGATACAGCGCCCTCTATAGTAGAAAAAATATTTTCCCATTGGAACGACATACTTTCACGGGATAAAAAGCCTATGTTGGGCTCTGTACCCCTGACAATATGTATGCAAATTTTCATAATGATCGGCTGCTTAGTCAAGCCGTGAAGGAATAACAAACAAACAAACTCACTTTCTTATCTGGGGGCACGGTAGTGCCCCCGCCAAGACGAGCCAAGCGGACCGCAAGGGCACTACCTAATGCTTATTTGCGCAGGATATAGGCTGCACGCCGGCGGGGTCACGGAAGTATCTTAGTTCCCGTGGCCCCGCCCATCTAGGCGGATAAGGTGGCAGTCAGTCAGGTTTTTAGTCGGTATACCCAAGTGGCATAAGAGGGAGAGCCCGACATACCCCCACCGCTTCCCCAAGCGGCGGGGCATGCAGTAATGCATTTTCCTGACTATAAACAAAAAAAAAAAAAAAAAAAAAAAAAAAGGATATAGGCTGCACAAAATCGAATTTTGTGCACAAGGGCAAAAACGTATCTACTCATAAATGTATCTATATTAAGGCAAAGGAAATAAGCCATACAGCCAAACACAACAAAAAGTTCAGAGATAGAATTTGTTATTTTATAATATTTGCTTTAATTTATTTGCCTTATGTGTTTTTAAGCCATAAAACATATTAAAATTTAAATTAAAGTACGTGAGGTTATTTAATTAATTTAGGAAAATTATTTTATTACAAAATTAATTTAATAGTAGGCTGTATAGGTCTGCAGCCCAAGCCTAATATCAATGTCGTAAGATAATAAAAAAAAGCGGCGGGAAACAGGTCTTGTTTTTCGTGCGTTTATTTATTTATTTCCTCGCAATCGAAGTGAAAAGCAGAGTTTATAACTCGTCCACTGTAACGTTATACGTACATGTTTACTATAAATAAATTTAAATTTACAATAAATAACATTTTTTTTAACAAATCAGGAAAATAATTAAAACAAAAAAAAAAATTAAAAAGGTTTATTAAAAAAAAATACATTTAACAAAAAAACATTACACTATATTTACAAATTTTAAAATTGTGCAAATTAAACATAAATACTAATTAATTAACTAAATTGCGTCATACATGCGGTTCTTAAATTTAACTAATATAAAATAATACTAATAAATAAAAGAATAAAATACTTAATACTAATAAATAAAATGTAGGTGCGCGGATCCCTAAATGCATTTTTTGCAATCGGTTGCATGGCGTGATGTGCGGGGGCGTGGTCAAGCAGCCGTCCATTGTCCAGAGCGGGGATCGTCGTCGCCGCGTTGAACTTTACCACGTTGACCAAAAATTTGACTGCGATCCGAGAGGACGTCTTCTCCTAATCTCCTCATTTATTAAATTCTTATATAATTTCATACTTTAGTCACGTCTTGACTATATGAATACGAACCACATAATAATATAGGTACTATTGTGTTGTGCCAATAATAAATTCTACGTGATTTAGGATTAGATATTTCCCTAATTAGGTAAGTAGTGATTTTAAGTGTTATTTTGTGAACCGTAGTCGCATAGTTGCAATTATAAATTATGTTTATCTAATTATAATATAACGTACTGAATGCTTTCCATTTCATCCATTTCATTGTATATTGTTTAGTGTACCTTCATTGCAAACTATGTTATTTGTGCCTACGCATTTCTTTAGACGTTTTAGTTTTTTTTGTTCAGAATATTAATTAAATATAAATTAATTAGTAGATTAAAGTATACTTTATCAAGTATTACTAGCATTTCGTTTTGTTCTTTTGATTGTGTAATGGTAATTAATAATTGAATCGAGTAAATTCATCTACCTACATACAGTTTTCTGCATACCTACTTACGTAGTTCTTTGTAATCCGTCTGATTGCGATCTTAATTAGTAGCCACTTCACCTTCTACTGAAATATACCCGTCTTCTTTGCTTTGGCTTGGCTTGGGTTGGCAATTTTGAGGATCGCAATCGACGGCTTTAGAAGACCGAAAGAGCAATTTATAACTGGTATGGAACGTGATTTCAGGGAACAAAGTTCGGGATAACAACGTTCGGGAAGAAAACCCGGGATAACACGGGACGCGTCCAGCCCAATCATTTTGCTACCAGCCTCCCTACCGCTGTCCAATACACCGCCAGGCCACCATCCACTTCGGCCGGCCCTCCTGCAGGGAAGTACGGAACCGCGGAAGTGAATGACCAGTCGGGATTCGAACCCACTACCCGAGTACCTATCTATTCTGTGGGTAAACAAATAAATATTTATTTTGTGCACGCTGGGTCTTTATTCATTTATACCCCCACGCGACACCACAAAACCATTTTTATCCTCGACATTACTATCGGCCCTCGCCTTCGGCTCGGGCTGCTAAAAGTCTCGGATAGAAATGATTCGTTTTGTGCACTTGTTGTAAAACTACTATATAAGCAACTTACAAAAAGAAATGAAAAAGTCTGAACCACTTTTTCATAGATTTTGATTAAGGTGTAGTGTAGAGTTTGTACGTTTAGAGCTTGGCTTTATACGAGATCTGATAACTTTTTCACAGGGTAAGCTATGTAGACTCGTCTTGGCAACATTTTTACATGAAAATGGTTTTGGTGGGATTTATAATATTAGTAAGGATAAATATGAATTATTAGGATCCCAAATAAATATTTTTCATTTAATAATTTAAAAAAAAACACTTGTGGTGAGGCAAATAAATGGAACAATTGAATAAATATTATTTTATACATAATACAATTAAAATATTGTATATATTTCATGGTCTTATTTAATTATCATTCATTGCGAAAAATGTTATTCGCAATGGTGACTCGTGTAATATTATTATATTTTATGATTGGGTCCACTACTCAGTCAATTTCTTTATCCGAATATTCGATTCATCAAGTCGTGAGTACCTACAGTTTTTGTTGCAATATATTATACTAGCTTTACCCGCGGCTCCGCCCGCGTGGTCAAGCGAAAATGCGAATTAGTTCGTTCCCGTAGGAATTAAAAAAAAAACTACTTTATCCTTGTCAACATCATAAAGGGAATCTCTATAAAAAAATTCAGCTTTCTAGGTTGAGCGCTTCCGATAATACACGTGTAGTCTTATTATTCCGAATCCTGTGGGAATTTTAAAAAATCACGTCTTTATCTTTGTCTACTTTATAAAGGAAAGTTTAATACAAAATCTAGGCGTTCTAGGTTGAGCGCGATAATCCTTGTCAACATCAATTTCGGCTTTCTTGGTTGAGCGCCTGCGTTAGAATAGAATAGAATATATATATTTTTTTTCAATCCAACAGTATTTTAACAATTACGGTGTACATTTCACTTTAGGTACACACACTTAAACACACACTTAACACACGTGGGAAATTTAAAAATTCCTGTCTTAGTGCTCCCCTACGTTATAAAAGGAACCCCTGTGCAAAATTTTAAGTTTCTAACCCTTTAAAGTTTAGGCCCTGCGTTGATATGTCAGTCAGTCAGCTTCTCCTTTTATTTATATAGATAGATTAGTGCACCCCTACGTTATAAAAGGAACCCCTGTGCAAAATTTCAAGTTTCTAACCCTTACAGTTTACGCCCTGCGTTGATATGTCAGACAGTCAAGTCAGTTAGCTTCTCCTTATTGGTATGATAGATCACGTTTGACAAAAAAACAACCTATTGCGCGACTTGTGGCGCCAACAGTTGGCCGATAACCCTTTGACAACAAAAAACCTATAGCGCGACGTGTGGCGCCATCTGTTGGCGGATAGCCCATACAGCGCCCTCTATAGTAGAAAAAATACTTTTTACCTCCATTGGGGGGGATTTCCAGGATAAAAACTATCCTATGTTCTTTCTCGGGTCTTAAACTATCTCCATACCAAATTTCATCAAAATCGGTTTTAACGTGAAAAGGTAACAGGCGGACAGACAGACAGAGTTACTTTCGCATTATTTATAATATTAGTATGGATTAGCAAGTGACCGCGGTTTACGTGCGCTATCCAGTTAATCGGCATTTTGTGTTTGCATTAATGACTTTTTCTAAAGCAAAACGGTCATCTGTTTGTGACCCAGACCCGACAGAAACAAGACACATTTCATTTTTTTATTATATAATAATAATAATCGAATTATTTAATACTAGCTGTTACCCGCGGCTTCGCCCGCGTAAAAGTTAGCTTATGTTGGGCTCCGTAATCCTGACAATATGTATACAAATTTTCATAATGATCAGCTGCTTAGTCAAGCCGTGAAGGAGGGATAAGTGGAAAATAAATTAGTTTAAACCAAAAAAAAAAAAAAAACAATTCACGAAGCAAAACTAAATCAAAAACCTTATTCCTTAAAAGTCCAGGAACATTATAACTCTAAACTAAACGAATTAATCCAATCCGAAAAACAACAACGGAACAACGGTAGAATCGAATCGGAAACCAAGTTTGTTTTCGGAAATCGGAAATCCAAACCAAGACAACAATAAATAGGTACCTAATCGTATAGCTAAACACGAAGCTAAATAGCGCGATTTAGAATGAACAGCGCCATCTATTGTTCAATAGTCGTACTAAGCGTTTTAAGAACGAACTGAATAATAATGGTTTCAGGATGCATATGGGGCTGTCTCGGTTCTGCACTGCATCGGGTATGTTCGCTCAAAACCATACTGATGATTTCTATGCCATCGCTAAAAAGAGAACTGCCTCACTGCTAAACAGAACTCGAGCCAGCTCGAACTCCAGCCTGAATGGCTTGGAGATGTGACTCTCCTATCCTGAAGCAGTGGGTTCAGCGGTGTATTACGGGCACCCAGCTTGTTGGTAAATAAGTTGATGGAGTGTAAAATATTATTATTGGTTAATTAATTAATTTCAAATGTATTAAATATGACATTTATTATTATTACTCGTTATTATTTACTCGTTTATATTTTTAATTGATTTTATTTTATTTTATTTAAAAATAAAATTATTAATTCTGTTACTATGACATATTATAAATTGAAATTAATATATTTTTACTAACATAGCTATTAAGTATCACTCTAACTAACGCCATTATGGACTCAAATTGTCTGAAAATAAAAATAAATTAAATTAAAAAAAAATATATATTTTTTGAATTCTATATGAATTAATTAATAATCAACCAAAGTCGTTTTATTATTAGAATAAAGATTTATTTGTAAACGTTGTGTAACGACATGTGTGGGCTATTTGTAAGTAGGTACCTATGATCAGCTGTACCTATACTAAAAGTTATAGGGCCCCACGCACGCCAGTGATGGCGCTGCCCGTTATGATTCTGTAAATTATTCATGTATGGAACTGTCAGGAGGGCCGTATGCTAGTTTGCCACCTTAGTGTATAAAAACTAAAAAAAACCTGCGCCTCCGGCGGGCCCAGGGGGTCGCGTCGCGGGGCAGGCATCGCCCTGCGCCCGCGCCCCACAGACTTCGAATGAATGACGAATTTAAAAAATTTAATGAAGAAACGTATGAATGACTCGGATGACTCCTGGATTCAATTCTTGTTGGTGCTGATGCTTTTTTGAAGTGAAAACTTCTTTAGCGGCGCTTGGGACTTTTTTAGATGAGGAAAAAATGTTAAACTCGCGTCGTCAGATCCTGATCTAAAAAAGAAACTGCACAGCGCCATCTATTGAATATTTTTTTGAAGTGAAAACTTCTTTAGCGGCGGCGCTAAAAATGCACAACGTTGATGCTTGAGTTTTCACTTCTGCCGGAGTGCAACCCGTTATTTTTTTGCATCATATTTTTTTTTAGATGTTGTTTTACATTTTTTTGCATTAAAAATAAATTTTAAATTCATTTTCGTGACTTATTGCAACGCCATCTAGTGAACAACTTTAAAACTACTAACAAAAAGCAATACGAACCTATGACGCAAATTATCGCAACTAATCTTGAGAAATTTTTAACTTTTGATAATTTTATTAAGACAAAATAGCATATTTATCTTTATATTTTACATAATTATGTTGTATAATATTAGTAGGATAGATCTCGTTTGACAACAAAACAACCCATAGCGCGACTTGTGGTGCCATCTGTTGGCCGTTAAAGCGCCCTCTATAGTAGAAAAAATATTTTCCCATTGGATAGACATACTTTCACGGGATAAAAAGTAGCCTATGTTGGGCTCTGTACCCCTGACAATATGTATACAAATTTTCATAATGATCGGATAAGCCGTTAAGCCGTGAAGGAATAACAAACAAACAAACAAACAAACAAACAAACAAACTCACTTTCTCATTTATAATATTAGTTAGGATAATATTAGTAGGATAGATCTCGTTTGACAACAAAACAACCCATAGCGCGACTTGTGGTGCCATCTGTTGGCCGTTAAAGCGCCCTCTATAGTAGAAAAAATATTTTCCCATTGGATAGACATACTTTCACGGGATAAAAAGTAGCCTATGTTGGGCTCTGTACCCCTGACAATATGTATACAAATTTTCATAATGATCGGATAAGCCGTTAAGCCGTGAAGGAATAACAAACAAACAAACAAACAAACAAACAAACTCACTTTCTCATTTATAATATTAGTTAGGATTAGGATTAATTCGAAATCAATGGCTTACATGTACCCAGCGACCTGCGGCCCATTTGGCAGACGCTGGCGTCACATGACGTGTCTCAATAGAAAAAATAAAAATAAAACACCAAAATATTTATATGATTTTACACAAAAAAATAATCCAAAATGCCTATTTATATACAAAATTCTTGTTTGCCATCTTTTGGTATTAAAAAAAAACACATACTTACCTAACTTTAAAAAAAATATAAGTAACAAAGTGGTTTCAACATGTATTCAGAGGGTTGCCAAGTTAAGATTATTCATTTGTCATTTGAAAAAAGGGATGCCATCTCAAGATTTTTGAATTTGCCGCTGTTTTCGAGTGACACGATTCGATTCGATTGCCCGACTTTCTATATCTTTAGTCTGACTGGAGTAACTACAAAAATCACCCCTGTTCGGCTCCTCTATTATAACGAATATAAGTATAAATATTAAAAGGAATTACTCGACGATTTGACTTTTAAAAATAAAGAAAACTAAACGATCGGTTCATTACATTTATTAATTTCTGGCAATCGACATTTTCCGAATACTGTATCCGCGGAGTTGAATTTGGACAACTGAGCTTCACACAACTGGACTCGTGTGCCAACGTTCAGACATTCCCGTATACCTACCATATAAAATTTGGAGTCTATAGAAACAACTACGCATAATATCTTGCACATGTCCCTCAAATTGCAGTCTTTCGGTATAAAGAACTCCTAGATTACGAGCTTGTGACACCCTCTCTATGCGATCATTTGCAACTAGAATTGGATTTGTGATGTTAATACTGCTTATCATGTTTTTAGTACCAAACAACATGTATTTAGATTTGCTAGAATTAATATGTAAATTATTTTGAACACACCAAGTGGCTACATGATCTAGATCTTCATTTAATTTGTTTATCGTTTCAACTACTGTATCTGGTTTAAAAGCTATATAAATCTGTAAGTCGTCTGCGTATAGATGGTAATTAAAATGTTTAATAACGTCTGTTATATCCGTTGTATATAAAATAAACAGCATGGGTCCCAATATTGAGCCTCGTGGGACTCCTCTATCTACCGGTAAAATATCAGAAACTGAGACACTGCCGTTTTCATCACGAGTCTCAACGTACTGTTTACGTTCATTGAGATAACTGGAAAACCATTTCACGCAATTGCTATCAAAACCGTAAAAAACAAGGTTAGCTAGAAGTAGTGTCGTGTTAATTATTTCGAAAGCCCGAGAAAAATCCAATAACGTCAAAATTATACCTTCACCTCTATCCTGCATAATCATTGTCAAGACATCGTCAATTACGTCCATCAAAGCAGTAGCAGTGCTTGCTACGATCCTTTCTGAAGCCAGACTGTTTTTTGAGTAAGATTTTATTTGACTCAAGATGTTCAGTCACTTGCATACAGACAAGTTTTTCTATTATTTTAGACATGATTGGCAGTATATTATTTATATTATTTTAACAATGCTTTTAATACTGTTTATTTGATGTTCTATTAGGAGTTCTCTCTTCTCTTAACATATCTCAGGCAGTATGTGATTGGTTTCATAATTACCTGTACGGGCGTCGGCAATGTGTCAAAATTGATCACCACAATTCTAGCTGGTGTGATACAACTGCTGGCGTGCCGCAGGGTGGTGTGCTCAATCACTTCTTCACTTACTTCTTCCTATCACCTTTATGCAGATGATTTACAAATATATTGTCAAGCATCATTAAGCGATATTGCCCTAGCAGTTACAGAAACAAACTAAAATTTAATACGAATTTCGAACTGGAGTAAACGATTTGTATTGAAAATTAACCCTGCTAAGTCGCAAAGCATTATTATAGGTAGCCAAGCATTTATCTCCAGGCTGAACAGTTCTATAATGACGTCGGTTATGCTTGATGGCGTTTGCATCTCTTTTAGTAAGTCCGTTAAGAACCTCGGGATTATCATGGATAGTACTTTATCTTGGAAAGTTCAGGTGGCTGAGGTAAGTAGGAAGATGTTTGCTGCTTCTGCGTTTCTTCAACGACTAGAAACTTTTTACCCACTGCCACCAAAGTTGCTCTTGCTCAATCCCTTCTTCCCATTCTAGATTATATATATATAGCAGATACATCATACCTAGACCTCAACGTTGAATTGATAAATAAGTTAGATCGTCTTCAGAACTTCTGTATAAGATTTATTTTTGGCCTACGCAAATATGATCATGAATCAGAATCAGAATACCCCGTGCGTTTGAAATGGCTATCGATCCGTCAACGTAGGAACATGCACGTCCTTTCCCTCCTCTATACTATTCTCTTCAATCCCAGAACCCCCTCCTATCTTGAAGAATGTTTCATATATACCTCTTCGTCCCATAGCTTGTCTCTCCGCTCTTCTGAGAATCTTACTCTACTGCTTCCAGTCCATTCTTCTAAATCCTTCGACCTATCCTTCACTGTTCAGGCCATCAGGCTGTGGAACAGTTTACCTAACTATTAGATCTGCTCAGTCCATCTATATCTTTAAAAAACTTGTTAAAGATCATTTTCTTGCTCTCTTTTAGTGTAACGACATTATATCCTATGTATATTTATTTATTATTTATATTATAATAAGTACATATTGATTTATGTATGTATACGTAATTACTTAATATGTATGTAATATTTTATCTATTTCTGTATATATAGTAGGTATATAAAGTATAATAAGTAGGTACAGTAGGGTCATAAATATAATATTATCAAATATGTCCTGCTGATTATTGTGTCTTGCTGGTCCTGCCCACTCCATGCAGAAATTCGTTACCCTAAGGTTGCCTTGAAAAGATTGCTTTCAGCAATAAGGCCGCCTTGTTGCATAAACACTGTGTGTAACTTTTAGCAGACAATGTATGGGGCATTGTAAAAATAATCATGTTTATAGTAATACCGTCACTTCCACTAGCATTAGTTTTTACGGATTTAATAATATTGTACACTGCTGTTTCACTTATCGGCTTTAGTGTAAGGGAGTCAAATCTATTAATAGTAAAGTAGTTTGATAAATCTATATCGATGTTATTTGTACTAGGTGTGTTCAAAAAGTGTTGATTTAATATATTGAGGTTATTTAAATGTGATGGAAGGGAAAAACATTTTTTTTCAAATTTTTCCATAACACTTTTGGATTGTTCACCTGCTTAATATTGTTTTGCTTGAAATATGCGGCTTTTCACTAAAAATGGCGGTACGTACATGGGCTTTAAGCTCTTTGAAATATTTTACATGTGCATCATTCTGTATAATTTCACTTTAAAATTAACAGCAAATACTTGTTAGTTCTTTTGAAACTTTATACTTTACTATTCTAATTTGTTAGTGAACAATCCGATTTCATTTAGTTTAGTGTTTCAAGAGTAGGTACTTAAATGTAACAATCCAATACCGATCGCTCAGTATTGATTTCAAGAGTAGCTTAGTTGGTCAGACTATAGTACAAAATAATTAAATTTGAACACCTTATAGCCAGAAAAGATCATCTCTGATGGCTATGTAGCCGAAAGACACCACGTGACCACTGAAGATGGATATATTTTAGAAATGCATCGAATACCCTTCGCAAGAAATCAATCTACTGGCCGATGTGACAGACAAGTCGTACTTCTGGTGCATGGGCTTTTTGTTGCATCGAGTAGTTTTATATTTCTAGATGTTAACCACAGTATGGGTAAGACTTTTTTACATAAGTAACGGCCATATGTCCGTTGAACTTTCTACAAGACGTCACTCGTCACCGCAAAGACGGTCGTCTTTTTGTATTCGAAATGTTACGGTCGCTATATGACGGCACTACTATCCTAAGAAACAAGAGCTTAACGCGTGTATTGTACATAGATTACTGGCGGCCAAAAGTTACGCAGCGTCCAAAAAGCAGCTAGCTACTCAGAGATATTATTTTATATTTACTTACTGAAATTTTAATTTTTAGCTTACAATTTAGCTGATGCCGGATTTGATGTTTGGATGGCGAATGCCCGTGGAACCAGGGTGTCTCGGAATCATACTTCCTTGGATCCTGATGACCCGAAGGAGAAATATGAGTTCTTTAATTTCACCTGGGAAGAAATAGGGACATACGACATTGCTGCAATGACTAATTTTGTTCTAATGAAGACTGAAAATCAAAAATTACACTATATTGGTCATTCACAGGGAACAACATCATTTTTCACTCTTGTCACCTTGAAGCCAGAGTACAATGACAAGTTTATTACAGCTCAACTTTTAGCTGGTGCCAGTGATTATCAACATTATCCAGCTGTCCTTGTCCAATCTTTGGCAGGTGTAGTTGATACACTTTATGTAAGTATTGCTCTTTTGACGGTATAGGTAGGCACAGAGCCCGCTAACCACTTTAACTTGATATAGCTGAAACAATACATTATTTTCAGGAATTGTTGTTAGCACTGGGAATCCTTGAACTTCCATTACTACCAATATTGTTCGGAAACGATGACATTTATAAAGCATGCCAAGACCCAACGATAGGAGAATTGTGCAAAGCCTTCGAAAGCGTGTTGGTAAGTTATATGTTTTGAAAATAAAACAGTTCAAACCTAGTTTAAACAAAGATTTAAGGTTTAACTAAACCGTGTTTTGTCACTTTTGCACTTGACTTCATAATCCTCAAGTATGACATACAACAGATTTTAGTAAATTCAAGGTTTATCTCTATTTGTTAAGAGTGCTTTTATAATTTAAATGTGTTTTAAAATTTAATTTAATTAATTGTGTATACTTATTTGTTTTAGAAACTTCTTGAATTTCCTATTCCGTCAGTTTCTGCCGTAACTATTGAACTTTATGGAGGAGCATCACTCAAACAAATAGCACATTATGGTCAATGCGTGAGACTCAAACGATTCTGCAGATGGGATTATGGTCGTGCTGGAAATTTATTACACTATGGCACTACACTTCCACCTTCATATGATTTTAGTTTAATAACAACTAATGTTACCTTGTATATCGCTCCTTCAGATTTTTTTGTAACCGAGGCAGATACTATAGCAGTGAGCAAGCTTATACCAAATTCAAGAGTCAGGTTTATAGAAAAAGAAACTTTTAGCCATTTTAGCTATGTAATCAGTAATGATGTTAAAGAATATGTTACAGATCATATAATTGAAGATATATTATATTGGGATAAAAAGTAGGGTACCGATAGGAATAATACCGATACCGAATTTCCAATACAACTACTCGGACAGACGGACTCGGTGCAGATCGTAATGGTAAATTTCATATAAGTGTTTTCAGTAAAGGCACATATACTTATTACTTACCTACAATCCTACTCAGAAAAGCGATATCTACCTGTAAATAATTTGTACATTGAATTACCTATACTTGTGCCTATACTTAAGCTCCAGATAATAATATTTATAAAAAAAATATGTATGAATTTTTGGTAGATCAATATATCTACTTACCTATATGCTTAAACAAAAAATACGTTGTGTTTTATTCCTAGAACCAGAATTTCGCCTTAGGTTTGGTTATAATAAAATTGAACTGTCCTAATAGTATGTACATGGAATTGGTACTTTTTACTAGTTTTTACCTTGCATCAAATTATGTACTTAGTTCTGTTCTATTTTTTTATGAGTTTGTAGTCATGAAATGGGTTATAAAAAATCCAAGTTTTCCTACACGAAAGCCTTCCGGATAATTGTTAAATACTTGAAAATTCATTACTTAGCATTTTTGACAATTTTACCACTAAGTTACGTTACGGTAAATTTCACTATGGACTCTTTTAAGAAGACCAATCAAATTAGAGTAATTTGGTTTTAGTAGGAGGTAATGGACAACTCTGACAGTTGCACTTCGGGATCGGCTCTTTCGGTTCTGGCTGGAGGCGCTACCGTCCTCGGGCAGCACATTCAAGGAGCTAATAGAGGCACTGGAAACAAGGTACGTCGAACTGTAGTGTGTGTATACCTACCTACATAATATCAGATTGTATGACAGGTCAGTCCTAATACATCGCTTGAGTTGAACATACGTATCTTTGATTTATCGCCTTTTAACCCACACACTTCATGGCGACCGTAAAACGCGTCATCGCCATAGAACGCGCCGGTGTCGCGAGCGAATCTTACAAAATCAGCGCATTCCCGTGTGCCTCGGTGCTCCAAGTTAAAAACCATTATGGACGGGCGTGATGAAATATCATTCGACTATTACACGTGATTTGTGCACTATACGCCGATTGGAAATTAATAATGAGAAAATCAGACTTAAAAACAGAAGACAAGGAAGTCATTAATTATTAAGTATGTCTAATTACATTAAATTGAACAATATGGTGCAGTCGACAAAACAAGTATGTATAATAACTTACAACGCCACCCGTGACAACAATACAGCTACAGATTTAACAACTCTGATAAAATTTTGGTGATAATTTATTATTATAGTGATTAAAGCCAGAGAGGCAGAAGACATAGATAGAAAGTATTTATCTACATTTATGAGAAGAATGAGACTTCGATTACCTGGAAGGCGTGTACGAGGGGAAAAAAGAAAATGTGTGATCCAGTGCCGAGCCGCGAGTGGTCTTAATAAATATAGTGATTAATATTAAGTTTTGTGCTCCCTCTCTCCATAAACATATATATATATTTTGTTTTGTGCGTAATAAATCACCGTATTACGGTTTAAAGTCGAGGAGCCGCTCGCATAGTGCGTTTTAGTATGAACTCTAAGTGTTAACTTTTATATAATATTTCAATATAAAATTAGGTTCTTGGCAAATATTGTCCTTCTTTATTTTTTTTTAATATTTGATGGAAAAATATTCAGAAATCGTTCCAAATGAGTTAAATAACATACAAGTGTATTTAAGAAAATTAGGAGAAACGAGAAGAATACAATATAAGAATAAGGTAAGCGAAAAATTATTAAAAGCTAAAGAATTATATAATTTCTATAAAAATACTATATGTGCAGTATTGGAACAGAAGTGTTCTTTAGAATTAGATGAATATTTACATAACGTTTTAAAGGATAAGATAGAATTAGTTTATAAGAAGATAATTTCATACGATATTTTTAAAATGGATAAATTTGACTTAAAAACGGCTATTGCTCTAATTCCTCTTATGGAGAGACCTCCTCTGAAGAGACAGTTGAAAAAATTATAGAAAGTGTAGAAATGTATAATGATTACCTTAAAGTTGAGGATTCAAAGGAATTATTAATTTCTTTTGTTTTGAAAACAAGGTTAACTAAAAATGCTAAGCTAAAATTAAAATCCGAATACGATGACGTGCCTAGTCTAATAAGTGATATGAAAAATTATTTACTTTCAAAGAAATCGGCCAATTCGATACTATCTCAAATAAATAACCTAAGTCAAAATAATATGTCTGTTGGTGAGCTTGGAAATAAATTGTCAGAATTATTTGTAGATCTTACTATTGCACAGGCTAACGGTAACGCAAAGGCATGCGAAATATTGAGACCTATAAATGAAAAGATAGTCATAAAAAGATTTTCAGACGGTTTGAGAAACCGAAGATTAAGTACCATAATTACAGCACGGGATTATCCAGAACTTAAAGATGCCGTGCGTGCAGCAGAGGACGAGGAGCTGGCGCAGCCCTCGACCTCCAATACGATTTTCAGCGCAAGAGGTAGGTCAAATAGAATATATGGTTTCAATAACCGTTTTCAAAGAGCTCGTGTTAGTCCAAATTATAACCAACGTCCAAATAATTACGTTCATGGTTTTCGCGGTACATTTTATAATAATCAGAGGCAAAGAGTTAACAACCGGCCTCCGAGAGGTTACTGGGGTTTACGCGTGGGACAAATAATAGGTTTTCTACTACATATCGTGGACAAGGTTATACTCGGGGTAGAGGAAATAAACCTAATATTTTTTCTGCTCAATCAGAGGATTCTCAACAGCAAGACGTACAACACGTAAATACTAATTCAGAAAATAATCAGTTTTTTCGGGATTAATAGTAGATTTTACAACAAGTGCACAAAACGAATCATTTCTATCCGAGACTTTTAGCAGCCCGAGCTGAAGGCGAGGGCTGATAGTAATGTCGAGGATAGAAATGGTTTTGTGGACGAGTTATAAACTCTGCTTTTCACTTCGATTGCGAGGAAATAAATAAATAAACGCACGAAAAACAAGACCTGTTTCCCATTTCCCGCCGCTTTTTTTTTTAAATCTTACAACATTGAAATTAGGCTTGGGCTGCAGACCTATACAGCCTACTATTAAATTAATTTTGTAATAAAATAATTTTCTTAAATTAATTAAATAACCTACCGTACTTTAATTTATATTTTAATATCTTTTACGGTAACTCGATAAGTTTTGAGACAAGAAAAAACTATACAAGATATTTACAATATTTATTTTAAATTTTTTAGAAATACTCTCCTTCATTCTCTATACAAAGTTCCATTCGCCTAAACCAACTACTAAAACACTTTTGCCAGTCTTGATCAAATAGGTCCGAAATCGCGACTTCGTCGGCCGCCACGGGCCCTTCGGCACACGAAAAAAATTTGTCTTTTATTTTTTCCTTGATTATCGGGAACAAAAAGAAATCACAGGGAGCTAAATCAGGACAGTACGGTGGATGGGGCAAGGTTTTAACACCGGATTTCTCAAGAAACGCCTTTGTTCAGAGGGATGTATTTGACGAAGCGTTGTCGTGATGCAGAATGATTCCCCGAAACCCAGTCTTTGGTCTCCTCTCTCGCAGAGATTGGAAAGCTTTCGGCAATGCTACTGTTGTACACCATTCCGAGTTAACAGATCTATGATTTTCCAACATTGTTGTCGATACATGCCCGCTGCGAGAAAAAAAACTAGTCACCATTTTTTACCAACGTTACGAGGTCTTTGCAGATTTGTCGGCAACTTTCCTTCTGAAAAGACCCATACTGACGACTGTCTCTTATTTTTCGGATCATATTGATAGATCCACGTTTCGTCGCCTGTGATGATTTCCGAAACACGTCTTGACGTTCCGTTTTCAAATCGTAGACGCATTTGGCGGCACCAATCCACACGTGCCTGTTTTTCAGCGTCTGAGAGCAAATGCGGGATCCAACGACAACAAAGCTTCCTCACTCCAAGATGCTGATGCAAAATAATGTTAACGCTCCCCGAACTAATGCCAAGAATCTTCTCGATGTCCGAGTAAGTAATTCGGGGGTCTTCTCGCACCATCATTTCAGTAGACCACACATTTTCTGCAGATACTGCCGTTTGCGGGCGACCACTTCTATGGTCATCTTCGAGGTTTGTTTTACCCCTTTTAAATTCACTGAACCATCTAAAAACTGTTGCTCGAGATGGGGCAGACTCCCCTAACGCTGATTGTAATCATTGAAGGCTAAGTTTTTCAGTCAAACAAAATTTAAAATCATAAAACATCATAACACGCAAATGTTCGCGGTTATTCTCCATCGATTCGTCGGCATATCTCGGTTTCGCAGCTGCCTCGGTTTGTGATCACGGAGCCAAGGTATTGGAACTGGTCAACGGTGTCATACTCTCCTAGTAGGTCAGTGCGCTGGATTGATGAGAATCGATCGATCACCATAAGTTTGGTCTTGCCTTTGTTGATGGCAAGGCCCAACCTCAGGCTGACGGCCTCCAGACGATCCAGTATTTCCGCCATTTCTATTTCGGATGATGCCAACAAGGTAGTGTCGTCAGCGTAACGCAGGTTGGAGATTTTGATTCCCCCTACCTTCACGCCACCCCTCCAATCCTCAAGCGTATGTCGCATGATGTATTCGCCATAGATGTTAAAAAGGATTGGCGAGATCACACAGCCCTGTCGAACGCCTTTACAGAATTTAAAACGGCTTGATGTTACGTCTCCTACTGTGACAGTGCCGTATCCAGACTCGTATAAATTGCGAATAATTGATACCAGATGTGATGGAACCCCGGTCTCCGTAAGCACTTCCCGTAGCTTTTCCCATTTCACACAATCGAAAGCCTTCTGGTAGTCAACGAAGCACATAAACGTCGGCACATTAAACTCATAGCATTTTTCTACCAGAAGTCGCAGGTTCAATATGTGCTCCCTGGTTCCCCGTCCCTTGACAAAACCCGCTTGCTCCTGTGGTATCTGCCAGTCCAGAAAAGCCCGCAACCTCGAATTCAGAACGTACAAAGGATTTTACTTGCATGTGATATTAATGCTATTGTTCTATAGTTATTGCAGTTGCGAACAGATCCCTTTTTATGAAGGGGGAGAATGGCAGAATGCACCCAGTCAGATGGCCACTGTCCGGATCTCCATATGTCGTTACATATGTTATGTAGACTGGCAATTCCATTTGGGCCTAGACCTTTCAATGCTTCTGCCGTGATGTTATCTGGCCCTGAAGCCTTGTTTCTCTTGAGTTTTCGGATCGCTTCTTCAACTTCAGACAAAAGTATGTCCGGTTCTAGGTCACATGTATGAATGTCATGTTGTCGGGTTGTTCGTGGTTGCTGATCCTGATAGAGTTCCTCGCAATATTCCCTCCATCTCTCTGCAACTCCTTTGACGTCATGAATTGGGCTGCCATACTTGTCATCAATTGTCCAGGAGGATGGTTTAGATTTGTGCGTTATTTGTTTCACTAACTTGAAAAGATCAGCTGAGTGGTGTGTTTCAGCGTGACGCTCTATTTCAGTACAGATATTCTCGAGGTACTGGTTTTCATCCCTTCTGCACTGTCGCTGTATCAGTTTAGAAAGTCTGGAATATTCTCCCTCGTAAAGGTCAGATCTTTTTCCTTTCTTGATTTCCTTGCGTAGAGCTATATTTGTCCAAACCTCGTCCGACATCCATTCTTTTTTGTTCCTGGGTTTTCTTGTCATTGAGTTCAGCGCATCCGAGATTTTCGACTTAAAATGTTCCCATTTTTCGCTTGGACCCATGTCTGTGGCGTTGGAGAACAGCTCTGTCATTTCAGATTCGGTCTTCTTCTGAAAATGATCGTAGTCCGCCTGCGTAATCCTAACCGTTTGGTCAACTTTCTTGCGACATACTTTTAGTCGTACACGCATATCTGCGACTAGTGGTCAGAGCCGCAATCCGCCCCCGGATATGTTCGGGTGTTCGTTATTGATGATTTCCACCGATTTGCAATGGTGATGAAATCAATTTGATTACGATAACGACCACCCGGCGAGGTCCATGTGTATAGGCGTCTCTTGTGGTGTTCGAAGCAGGTGTTAGTGATGGACAGGTTGTGGCTTATACAGAAGTCGATAAACCTCTCTCCTCTTTCATTCCTTATCCCTAGTCCATATTTACCAATGGTGTGGCGTATGTGGTCATCATGTACTGTGCTTCCCACCTTTGCATTCCAGTCACCCAGAATCAGGGTTATCTCACGGTTAGATATGTTGTTCATTGTGGATTGCAAGACCTCGTAGAAATTGTCAATGTCCTCCTGCGATGACTGGGCTGTTGGTGCATAAACTTGAATAATGTTTAGTGGTACTGGGGTACAGCTGATACGAATAGATAGTATTCTGTCATTTACTGTGTTATAACCTGTGATGAATTTGGTCAGCTTTCTAGGTATTATTATGCCAACTCCATTAACACTCTCCGACTCACAACCAGAGAAGAACATTGTGTTACCATTCGCTGTTGTGAAATGGCCTTTTCCTCTCATATGGGTTTCACATACTCCCAGCAAAGTGAGTTTGTGTTCACTCATCTCCTTCTCTACGATCGCGAGTTTTCCTGGCTTTAGTAGTCCTCTCACGTTCCAGGTACCCATTCTATGTTTGGACCGTATAGATGGTTTCTTTTGGTCTTCAGTTGTATTAACTACTTCGGCAGCCTGATGACTCACTGTCGAAGAGTCTTCGGTCACATATTTCACACGCGTCGACCCGGGTATCGACGGGCGCCGGGGGTCAGCCGGATCGTCCGACAAAGCAGCAACGTTATAGACTTGATCCATGAGAGTTTTCTTGGGATTTAATCGTAGTGGTTTCCCATTGCCTTCTACGTCGGATCTTTTAGAGGTTATTTAGTCCTCAAGGCTTCCGTGACCTTAGTGGAGTAGGTTAATTAACCGCCGCCTACTGCTCGGCGTTAGCGTATTTTATGGTTGCCTTATTCCCTAGTGATACTGGGTGTACGCTGTTCGCAAACCAACCCTCCTCCTTTCACAACCGGGCTTGGGACCGTCTACGGCGGAGTTAATGTGGACGATTTAATTGATGATTTTATATTTAATCAGGACAATTCTTTGTTAGTTTATAATAAGTTGATAGAAATTTTTAATTTAGCCGTGCAAAAGTCATCGCTTACTGATAGTAATCGTCGCTGCATTCAAGTATCTCATACCTATGGTTCCTCTCCAAATAGAAAAAATAAGCGTATTCCGCTTCCTTGGTGGAATATTACTTGCACTAAGGCAGTGGAGGCTTCTAAGACAGCCTACATACAATTTAAAAATGATCCCTCACAGGAGAGATACATTGAATTTAAAAGATTGCAGGCCTTGAAAAAGCTTACTTTAAAAAAGGAAAGACATTTAAGTTGGATATCTTTGTGCGAGTCATTTAACAGATCAATCCTATCTAAGATCAATCCTATCGAAAATCCTATCTCTCGCATTTGGCAGATAGCTAAGAAGTTTAATAGAACTTTTATACCTCCCAATAACGATAGTTCCTCCTGGGCTTCGGATTTTCTTAAAAAATTCACACCTGATACAGTTGAGGCCCCTTTTTCATCTGTTAATACTTTACATGTTGGAAATAGGGAATTTATGACTAATTCATTTACCCTTCAGAAACTAGTCTCTGCTTTGTATTCTAGACGTGATACAGCTTTCGGCCTTGATGGTATTCCCTATAAAATGTTAAAAAAGTTGTCTGTAAGGGCTTTATCTCTTGTTTTGCGAGTATATAATCTACTCTGGGAAAGTTCTGTCATTCCTTCAGACTGGAAAAAAGACTGTCTTGTACCTATTTTAAAACCACAAAAGGACAAATATAAAGCAGATTCTTATCATCCCATAGCATTAACATCTTGTATGGGTAAGGTCTTTGAACGCCTGCTTGGGCAGCGTTTGGATTATTACATGGAAAATGGTTGTTTATTGCCATCAAATCAATTTGGTTTTCGTAGAGGTAGGTCATCCAAAGAAAGTATATCTAACATTCAGCTTGATTCAATGCTCGGAAAATGGGCAATGAGTTTGTTGCAGTTCTTTTTGATGTTGTTGGTGCTTTCAATAACAACAATCATCATACATTTTGTTATGAGCTTAGTTCTTTAGGCGTACCTGAAAAAATAGTTAAATGGGTTTTTAGTTTTATACATGGTAGAGAAGTGTATTCTAGAGTGAATAATCGGTTAATAGGACCACGCTTTTCTTTTAAGGGTGTGTGTCAGGGTGGTATTTTAAGTCCTATATTATTTATATTCATAAACTTTATGTTATTTTAGGCCATTCAGTATACAATCTTCAATTTGCAGATGATTTGGTAATTTACTCCACGGGACCTGATTTATATAAAATCAATTCTGACCTATCTTTGGCACTGGATAGATTGCATCAGTATTTTAGTTATCTGTCTCTAGACATTAGTCCTGAAAAGTCAAAGACAATTATTTTTGGTGAATGTGATATTGACTTTGTACTTTATTATGATAATGTGGCTTTACCAGTGGTGAATGAGATATAATTTTTGGGGGTAATTTTCACTAGTAATTTTACCTGGAATAAGTATGTTGATTACTTGCTGGGCAGAGCCAGTAAAGCTTTTAATTTCATTAAGTCGCTCTCTTATGATGCTGATCCTAAAATTTTGTTAATGTTATACAAGTCTTTAGTCCGTAGTCACTTTGAGTATGGATTTTTATGCTTTGCCTCAGATCAAAAACTTGTTCATAAACTTGAAGTCCTGCAGAATCATAATTTAAGATGCATAACTGGAGCAATTAAAACTTCTCCTATCAATTCCCTTCAAGTAGAGTGTAGTGTCCCTCCTTTGAAACTTAGATTTCAATTTTTGAAATCTAAATTTATTCTTAAACTATTTTCCTATGATAAACATCCACTATTAAAGAAACTCATGTTTTATCATAGAGTATATTGTTCACATGGGTCCGGTACCTAGTGGCGAATGACGCAGTAGCGACACACGTGGCGAAAAAAATTCAGCGTGGTACGCTGGGGCGAAAAATCATTGAAGCGAAACTCAAGTAGTCGAATGACACTGGAGCGAAAAACATTGTAGCGAAAAGGTGAAATAAAACAAAGAAAGTAAACTTTTAGTTTTAATCAGCAAAAGATAAAACTTAGATTTTGAGTACTATGTACCGACGAGTTATCATTAATTTAGCTAAATCGAAAATCATTATCATTAAATTAACTTTAACTATACGTCTATAAGTGATTAGCTCTGCTAGAACATTAAAGAAATGAAAAAAAATAGTATAGTCTGGTATTTATGTTGTTGTCCATTAAGGAATTCCACCTACGATACCATGCTTCCACACTATTTTGAGTTCTTGGAAGATGCAAATTATTATTTCTTTCGACAACAAGAAACTAGAACTGTACGGCGCTGTATAAATAAACTGATTGAAGAGCAGAACACAACGGATCATAAAATTGAAAGAATTCAGGGTAAAATGCCACAGACGCCAGCAAAAAAAAGTTAAACTACAAGCACAAGCCATAGCAGCTATTGTTAAAAATAAAATGAGCACCGTTGATTTTGTACGAGCTATTGCATTAAATACCAGACTATACTAATTTTTTTTCATGTCTTTAATGTTCTAGCAGAGCTAATCACTTATAGACGTATAGTTAAAGTTAATTTGGTGATAATGATTTTCGACAATAAAACAATTTGATTTAGTTAAATTAATGATAACTCGTAGGTACATAGTACTCAAAATCTAACTTTTATCTTTGTCTGATTAAAACTAACCGTTTACTTTCTGTTTTATTTCACCTTTTCGCTACAATGTTTTTCGCTCCAGTGTCATTCGACTACTTGAGTTTCGCTTCAATGATTTTTCGCCCCAGCGTACCACGCTGAATTTTTTTCGCCACAACGTGTGTCGCTACTGCGTCATTCGCCACTATGTACCGGACCCTTGTAAGGGGGTCTGGTAGTATTGGGCCGCAGGTCGCTCGGTGTATGTAAGCCATTAATTTCGAATTAATAATGGGGTTAAAAACTGCCTTTTGCTCACTTCAGATGTCGCTTTGTCGAGTGTTCCAAACATTTGACAGCTAGCTGTCATTTTCCATACTATTTTTGTGAACAAACACGTCCTCGTGGTCTACTGGGTATCTGGCAACAAAGAAAATAAAACTGGCGTAACATTTCAGCTCGGTCAACCTTTTTTTTTTTTTTTTTTTTTTTACGTCAGAAAAATGCTTTGTGGCAGCCCCACCGCCCGGGGAGCACGCGGTGGGGACTGTGGAACTTACCACTAAAAAACTGACGGGATGCCTCTTGCCCTGTGTGGCGGGGCCACGGGAAACTGGGATACAACCGCGACCCCGCCAGGGCCGTCCGGCCAAGGTACCAGCCGGACCCGCACGCCCCCGATACGCTCCGTCAGCAGTACACCGCATCCAGGTGCACTGCCGACACCGAGGACCATCGCTCCCTCAAGACGACGGGCCTTCCCCGGCCCGCCGTCTCGGCTGGGCTATGGTCCCCGTCCACTCGGCGATCGCACCCACTGTGCCGACCGCCAGCCAACGGCCACACCACACTTATTCAGCGTGGCGCGGCCGTCAGCTCCGCTCGTGATTTTTATAGAGGTTGTCTTCCTCGCGGCCCGGGCGGTTAAGCCAAGGCCCCCGGCCCGTGGGTGGAGGACCCACGGGTTACGGTATGCGCCGCACGCCGGCTGGTAAGGCCGGCGCCCACTAGGGCGTCCGCGTCAACCCGCGAGCCGAGCGCAGGGAGTGGACACACCCGTCCGCCTGCAACCCGCACCCGGCGAAACGCAGGGACCGGACCCCGCTCGTCCCCCTCAACCCGCGGCTCGCCGCAACTCGAGCGCAGGGAGGGGACCCACGTGTCGGGACTTCAGCCGCCGGCAAGGACGCGCCGGCGTTGCCCGTGGTGGACCACGTGGAGGTATCCCGACAACCACCCCAAGCTCGGTCAACCTGACCAAATGAATTTAAGAAATAATTTTATTACAACAATGATGATCACATTAGAAAATATGCCATAGTCATTATTTAAAAACCAAATTAGCATGAAACACAAACTCTCAGAATAATTTATAGACTCTATCATTAATGCACCAAACACTCCTGAGCTTCTCACAGGGTGCGACATAATCAGTCCTTCTTACTGATATTAGACCAGAAGATCAGTCCTTCACACTGATCAAATCATTAGCATCAAGCAGACCAGTCCTTCTCACTGGTAGCTGTGATTGCCAAGATGACAGTAGTACCAGTCCTTCTTACTGATACGCAAAACTTAGTGCATTAATGCTAATTCGAGGATGTACCCTCGCCTGCATTATCAATTACATCTTCGGTGACTAAATCTAATTCACGAGGAATTTCAGCTTGAGGCATCTTTCTAATGCGATCATGGGCGTATTTGTAAGTCCTATTGCCTGTTAACGATTTTAAAGTATAGCGGTCGCCTTCAAGTAACTCGATAACTTTAAATGGCCCTTTGAACTTGGGATCGAGTTTGACTTGGTTGCGCTCTTCATTTTTTATCAAAACTAGATCACCAACTTGAAATTTGACTAATCTGGCTTTATTTTTATCAAAACGAGATTTTTCATAGTTTGCACTCTGTTCAATATTAAATATTTTTAAGAGGCATGAAACACGAGTAAAATATTTTTGGGGGGTTAAACGGGGGTGCAAAGTTAGTATGAAACTTTGCCGTTTTTGAAGTTATTCGAATGAAATTCAGCATGAAGGTTCTTTATTGAAAGGCATGAAACACGAGTAAAATATTTTTCTCAAAAATCATCCCTTAGGGGGTTAAACGGGGGTGCAAAGTTAGTATGAAACTTTGCCGTTTTTGAAGGTATTCGAATGAAATTCCAGCATAAAGGTTCTTTATTGAAAGGCATGAAACACGAGTAAAATATTTTTCTCAAAAATCATCCCTTAGGGGGTTAAACAGAGGTGCAAATTTAGTATGAAACTTTGCCGTTTTTGTAGTTATTCGAATGAAATTCAGCATGAAGGCACTTTACTGAAATCATCCCAGAAACTGACGTTTGGTGACTGACATAAAGGATTTTTCAAAACTCACATCCTAAGGGGGATCGGGGATCCAAAATTTGTATTAAGAAACTAGATTAGTTAGACCATTTTATTTGAAACTTTGCAGGAATTCTCCTGGCGGTAAGTACGTGTTTCAGGATTTTTCAAAATTTAACCCCTAGACTAGAGGGATGAAATGGGGTAAACTCTACACGTGTATTATAGAGGGCGCTCGACCTAGCAAGCTGAAATTTTGTATAGAGGTTCCCTTTATGATGTTGACAAGGATAAAGATGGGGTTTTACGACATTCCCACGGGAAAGGGAGTAATAGGACTGCAAGTGTATTATCGCAGGTGCTCAACCTAGAAAGCTGAAGTTTTATATAGAGGTTCTCTTTATAATGTTGACAAGGATAAAGATGGGATTTTATGAATTTGCTACAGGAAAGGGAGTAATAGGACTGTAAGTATATTATCGCAGGCGCTCAACCAAGAAAGCTGAAATTTTGTATAGAGGTTCCCTTTATGATGTTGACAAGGATAAAGATGGGATTTTATGAAATTGCTACAGGAAAGGGAGTAATAGGACTGTAAGTATATTATCGCAGGCGCTCAACCTAGAAAGCTGAAATTTCGTATAGAGGTTCCTTTTATGATGTTGACAAGTATGATAACGGGATTTTTTTAATTCCCACGGGAACGGGAAAAATAGGACTGCACGTGTGTTATTGTGGGCGCTCAACCTAGAACGCCCAGATTTCGTATGAAGCTTCCCTTTATAAAGTACTTAGACAAGGATAAAGACGGGATTTTTAAAATTCCCACAGGATTCGGAATAATAAGAGTCACACGTGGATTATCGGGAGTGCTCAACCTAGAAAGCTGTTTTTTTTATAGAGATTCCCTTTATGATGTTTACAAGGATAAAGTCGGATTTTTTTAATTCCCACGGAAACGAAAAAATAGGACTGCACGTGTGTTATTGTGGGCGCTCAACCTAGAACTCCTAGATTTTGTATTAAGCTTCCCTTTATAAAGTAGACAATAAAGATGGGATTTTTTTTAAATTCCCACAGGATTTGGAATAATTAGACTACGCGTGTATTATCGGAAGCGCTTAACCTGAAAAGCTGATTTTTTTTATAGAGATTCCCTTTATAATTTTGACAAGGATAAAGTCGGGGTTTTTTTTAATTCCCACGGGAACGAAATTATTGGCATTTTCGCCGCGGGTAACAGCTATTAAAATAATAAAACAACAGGATTTTGTACACAGTAGGTAGCCAAGATTAACAGCGGCGAGCAAATAGACAATGAGCAATGAAGAACACTGATGTCTCAGGGAAAACTACAGTAATAGGAGACTGTTAAATCCGTCTATACTACTTCGTCACAAGTCCAATTCCACGCGGGCGAAGCCGCGGGCACAGCTAGTAGATCATATAAAGGCTTTAGTTTTATAGATAAATTGTAAATAAATTTACCGTAATAATTTACCATTCCTAGCCATGAACGAACTTCTGAAACATTTTTAGGTGCAGGTGCATTAACAACAGAGTCAACCTTTGACATATCTTTGGATAATCCACTCTTTGAAATAAAATGTCCTAAATATTTTATTTTAGGTTGCATAAATTCACATTTACTTTTATTTAAACGAATACCTCTTTGAATCTTCTTAAAACTTCCTTTAAATTTTCTAAATGTTCAACATCATTAGTACCTGTGACTAGGACGTCATCAATGAAATTTACAACACCCCGAGCCCCTAACAATACTTTCTCAAGTTTGTTTTGAAAAATAGCACTAGCGGGCTTTGTACCATATGGCAATCTATTTACTCGGTATATCCCTTTTGGTGTTGACCAAGCTAAGAGTTCACTACTCTCCTTACTTAAACACAAATTATTAAATGCATTTCTTAAATCTAATTTTGAAAATGATGTACCACCTTCTAATGCAGTAAAAATGTCCTCAATTCTAGGTAACGGGTGGTTAACATCTTTAATATGTTTATTCACAGTAATTTTGTAATTTGCACATAACCTTATTTTGTTATTTTCCTTCAAAACTGGAACTAAAGGTGTCCCCCATTGGGATGTTTCTGCTTTTGTAATAACACCTTCTTTCTCTAATCTAGTTAATTCAGATTCAACCTGTTCTTTAAAAGCGTGAGGTACTTGTATTATGAGTTTTCTTGTTAAATAAGACACTTGTTAACAATCACTACTCAGGTTTTATTCAAGCAATTACTTATTACAATTATACAATTAGGCACCGCTCGTGGTGGCCACGCTACACACTTTTTTTTCCCGGACGTCCGCTCCCCGTTCCACAGATAATCAAACTCTTCTTTTTATATGTGGCAACTACAACAATAATCATACTACATCTTCCCCTTCAGACTCTCCTTCATTGAACATTACAAAATCTTTAAAACGAATGGGAGGCCTCTCATTCCTTCTTGGCCTAGTTACTCTTACATTGGTATCTCTAAGGCAATTTATAGTATCTTCACTTACATTCATTTGATCAGACACAGTATTATAATCATCATTGTAAGAATCTCCAGATCCATCACTATTTAATACCCTATCAGGAATTGAAACTATAGCTCTCTTTTCTTTATCTGCAAACTCTACACTTTCATATTCTTTCCTTTCCATACGATTTCTGACTTTAGAAGGTTTCAATTGTGATGTGTTTCTTCTCAAAATATTACCTTTTTCATCCTCAATAATGATAGAACTTGGCGATTCATGAAACTCAACAACTTTTCCAGGTAACCATACATTATTCCTCAAATATACAATATTCTGCCCTTTAATAAACTCATGATTAGACACTTTAGCACATTTATCATAACCACCTTTGTTAGCAATATCCTTCTTTTCTTGATACTTGTTAAAATTCTTTACAACATTCGGGCTTAACAAATTATTATGAATCGGCAATCGAGAACGCGTTATCCTACTAAATAGAAGCTGTGAAGGAGAGTATGGAGAACCCATGACAGGAGTGTTTCTATACTCTAACAATAAATATTCTATATCTAGTTTTCTATCGTTACATTTTTTTTACATATTTTTGGCAATTCCTACAAATCGTTCAATAAAACCATTTGATTTTGGATACAAAGGGCTTGAAGTTTTAACTTCAAAACCCCAGTCTTTAGCAAAACATTTAAATTCCCATGAATTAAATGGCATATTATCAGCTCTCAATGTTCTAGGTATGCCATGTGTGGCAAAAAGACTTTTTAAAATCTTTATTACAGTACTAGCAGTTAATGAAGACACCTGTACCAACTCAAACCATTTAGAATAGTAATCTGCCATTACTAAAAAAATATTTCAAGCTAAAGTTAAAAAATCACATCCAATAATTTCAAATGGTAAATTAGGTCTATCATCTAAAATCATACATTCCTTTGCCTTTTTAATACTATATTTTTTACATAAATCACATTCTGTAACCATATTCAATACATCTGAATTTATTTTGGGCCAATAGAATAATTGTGCAGCACGAGCTTGTGTTTTATTAATGCCAAAATGTGATTTATGGACTTCCGCAAGTATCTTACTTCTAAGCGCCAAAGGGATTACAATCTTATGTCCAAAATATATAATATTGTTCTCACAATATATATCTCTTTTTAACTTAAAATATGGTTTCACAAGATCAGGAATTTTATCAATGTGGTTTGGCCAACCATTTTTACAAAAACTAGTTATTGTTTGTGAGGCAAAATCCTTGAGAGTTTCAATTTCAATCTCTTTCACATACCCATTGCTGACATTTACTGTATGCACCACTTTATCTAAGAACTCGTTATAATCATCACTTTTGGCTGTACTAGATGCTCTACTTATCGCATCAGCAATTAACATTTGAGACCCTCTAATATATTGTAGATCAAAATCATACATTGACAACTTAATTCTGATTTTCCTTAATCTTTGTGAACTAATCTCATGCAATTCTTTATTCATCAAAGCCACTAACGGTTGGTGGTCAGTCTGAATTACTACATGCCTGCCATAAACATAATAATGAAACTTTTGACACGCAAATAAAACCGCTAGAAACTCTTTATCTATTTGACCATATTCACACTCTGCTTTATTTAAACTTTTAGAAGCAAATGCTACAGGTGATTATTCTGCATTAAGACACTGCCAATAGCATTCTGTGAACTATCTGTCTGTATGACAATTGGAAGATTACAATTAAAATTTTGAAGCACAGGGGGATTAACGAGTAACTGTTTAATCTTACTAATACAATCGGAGTGAATTTTATTAAATTGAAAACTTACATTCTTTTTTAAAAGCTCTCTTAATGGACTTGTAATTTCAGACAAATTGGGAATAAAATCCCTTAAATAATTTACCATTCCTAAGAACCGTTGTAAACCTTTCTTATCGGTTGGCATGTCATAATTCGATATTGTCTCAATTTTTTCTTTATCTGGCAGCAAACAACCGTCTACAATTTCATGTCCTAAATATTTTACAATTTCCGGTAAATACTGAAATTTCTAAACATTAAACTTAACATTTAACTTTCTTGCACGTTCCAAAATTCTAAATAATGCTATGTCATGCTGCTGTTTTGTTTCGCCAAATACTAAAAAATCATCAATATAAATGAATGTATTATCTATATCACCAAAATATTTTTCACAAGTTTCTTGAAAAACTTCCGCAGACACCATCCAAACCAAAAGGTAAAACATTAAATGAATATGTACCAAATACTGTTGAAAATGTACACAATTTTTTACTGTTTTCGGATAAACCTATTTGCCAAAAAGATTCCTTAAGATCTAGAACAGAACAAAATTTTGCTTTACCAATTTTAGCTTTTAAATCATTAATTGTAGGTATCACATAATACTTTTTAAAAATACATTTATTTAAAGGTCTCGGGTCTAAACATACACGGATTGAATTCTCATTTTTCTCTACTATTACAATTCTATTTATCCATTCTGTGGGTTCTTCTCGCTTACTAATTACATTTAATTCACACAACCGATCTAACTCAGTTTTTAATCTTTCTTTTAATTTAATGGGTACTCTATGAGGAGGCTTCGATACGGGTATACAATCTGGCTTTAATTTTATATTATATTGATTAGGAAACTTGCCTGAACCTGTAAACACATCATGAAATTTATCTATAATTTTCTGCTTATCAGTATTTATATTTTGATTTATGAACCTATCTGTTTTGACATTATTTTTAATGTTATTTACCTGTTTTCTTTCCACTAATTTCAATAAAACACAGGCATCTTTGCCTAATGTAGGTAGATATCCTGACTCTGTAACAATGAAGTCAATGAAACAAGTTTTCAATCCTAACTTAATCTCTAACAATACAGACCCATGTACTACTATTTTTGATTTATTATAGGCACATAATCTTATCTTATTTCTATTTAATTTTATGTTTTTCACTTTTGACAATTTCTCAAAAATTTCAAAAGGTATCAGATTCACTTCTGACCCTGTATCCAATTTTAATTTAACATAAATATGGCCTTCTCAGAGCAACTTCTCATCCCAACAAACCTTATTATGATCCACCGACCCGCATTGAACATCTTCACGACTGCCACGACCATAGTCTGCACTCTCCCTAGGATCCTGCACAATTTTCACATAACGCTGCTTGGTTCTGCATACATTTGCAAAGTGATTCATTTTCTTACATTTTGAGCATTCTTTGCCCCTTGCCGGACACCTGCTCACAATGGGCACATGCTGTTGACCACACCATCTACACTGGATCACCCTCTCATGTGGAATGGAGCTCTTTTTTACTAGATCTACTTGTCCTTCCTTTACTTGAACCTCATCAATGTGTTTTTTATCTAGTTCAGCAATTCTCAATCGTTTAATTACGTCCTCCAACGATAGATCTCCTTCTACTAACAATCTACTCTGTGTCTTCAGATCCACAGTTCCTAGGACTAATTTATCCCGTAGCGCCTCTTCCTGCGACGCAAAATCACAATCCATCACCATCCTGGTCACTTCCGTGAGGAATCTATCAAACGGCTCGCCTTCCTTTTGTCCTCTATTGTAGAATAAAAATCTACAGTATAAAATATTGCGTTTCGGCTCATAATATTTTTTAAATTCCTCCAGAACCCTTTCATAAGTTCTCTCTTCTTCCTTTAGTGTAAAATTGTTGTAAATTTTTATGCCCTCGTCCCCAACCAAATTTAGCAAAATGGCTAATTTTCGTTTATCACTTTTTTCTTCTAGATCAGCGGCTATGAAATAGATAGATAGCGATTGCTTAAAAATACGCCAATTTTCGGCCAAATTGCCATTAAGCATCAACTTCTCTGGCAAATAGCACTGCATTTTGTTTTTCAGTGAAAAGGTACTTTGTGATTTCGTTCCTATTTTGACTGCGCCATGTATTATGAGTTTTCTTGTTAAATAAGACACTTGTTAACAATCACTACTCAGGTTTTATTCAAGCAATTACTTATTACAATTATACAATTAGGCACCGCTCGTGGTGGCCACGCTACACACTTTTTTTTCCCGGACGTCCGCTCCCCGTTCCACAGATAATCAAACTCTTCTTTTTATATGTGGCAACTACAACAATAATCATACTACAGTACTTGCCTCGGTTTGTGAAAAATAGGTTTTATATCTTTATCAATTAACTGTAATGTAATTTCCTCACCTTTAATAATACCTAACTCACTTTTAAATAATATGTCAAATTCCTGTAACAATAATTGCAATTTGTCTTCTGTACTTTGCACATAGTTAATTTGTAAAAGTTCTGAAATATCCAAATTAAATTTCTGAATTAAATCTCTACCAAATAAAATTTTACAACCATTTTTAACAATAACCATACTACAATTCACCTCTTTATCTTTTACCTTAATTCTACAGTTTATTTCTCCAACTGGTTTCAAAATATGACCATTATAAGTTTTTAATTCAATGTCTGAATTTTCTAACTTAATGTGAGAAAATTTAGATAAATAAATGTTTTCAGGTAAACATGAAATTGCAGCACCGGTGTCCAGTTCCATTTGGACCGGTTTGTTATCAATACTACATTTAATTGATATTGGTAAAACATGGTTAACATTTTTCTCTATTGCAAAGATATCAATAGAATTATTGAAAGTATCTTCATTTACCTCTACATTATGAGTTTGACCCTTACTCTTACATACAACAGCTAAGTGTCCCATTTTGTTACATATTTTACATTTAAATGACTTAAATTTACATTTTGAAAAATTATGGTTTGGTTTACCGCAATGAATGCATTTTAATAACGATGACTCACCATCCTGTTTCTTCTCAGTCTTTTTATATGTGTTGTGGGAACTTTTATTCGTCTTGGCATGTCCGTACTGAGCTACTTGATGTACTCCTTGCACCTCCTTCAAAGCCATTTCCTTATTCAGTGCTGTATCTACTAAAAATGTCACCGACGTGGAAACATCTTGTTCGCATAATTTTTCCTGGATTGGTCCTGGACGCAGACCCGTAACGAATTTATCCTTAACACGTTCTTCTAGTGTAATCGTAAAATTGCATCCCGCAGAAAATTCTCTAACACGAGCATACCATTTGCCTATACTCTTCCCTTCCAATTGTTGTAATTTTTCGAATTGAATTCTTTTTCTAAAATATGAAATTTTTTGTTCAAACCTTAGTTTTAACAAATTCTGCAGCTCCAAATATGACAACTCCTTGGGCATCTTCGGATAACACATATTCTTAAGAATTTTGTTTACATCCTCATGAAGACTTATTAATAATATTGAGCATTTCTTTTCCGTTTTAGTCTCATTCGCTTCAAAATATTGTTCAATCCTTTCCAAAAAACACAAGATATCGCCATCTTGTTTGAAAGCGTCTTTTCGAAAATCGTTGGCCATGTTTCAGCCGTAAAAATGTACCTTAAACTTCGAAATTCTTGTTTATCCTCGTCGCCATTAGATGTGTATACGCCTTGTATATCAATATTGTTAATCTTGTGTAAATAAAATACGAAGTAATGAATATTAATTTTAATGGTACTTTTTGAAGCGGCGGACTATAACGTAGTGATTATATACTCTTTGCGGCGGACAAGTGGAGTGTGTCTGGGCTGCTAGCCCTACATTTCTTCTTCTTCTATTTTAATATAATGTTACCAGTAAATATAATTCTTAGCTCACAATATACTACACGCTCAATTTCAATGTGGCAACCATCAATTGTGAAGATAGGTAATAAAATTAAGTAAAAGCAACGACATATATATTATCTTTAGTCTGACTCGAGTAACTACCAAAATCACCCCTGTTCGGCTCCTCTATTATAACGAATATGTATATAAATATTAAAAGAAATTACTCAACGATTTGACTTTTAAAAATAAAGAAAACTAAACGATCGGTTCATTACATTTATTAATTTCTGGCAATCGACATTTTCCGAATACTGTATCCGCGGAGTTGAATTTGGACAACATAAGAGCCTCTCTATGCGATCATTTGCAACTAGAATTGGATTTGTGATGTTAATACTGCTTGTCATGTTTTTAGTACCAAACAACATGTATTTAGATTTGCTAGAATTAATATGTAAATTATTTTGAACCACAGAACACAGAAAGAAGGAGAAATGTAATAAGACGGTTTTTGTACCGGAACCGATGTCGCCACTTACACACTCAGTTACATTTTAACACATTCATAGAATAATCTCCGACAGTCACACTCACACAAATCGTAAGCCCGTGATTTGCAGTTCGATTACGAACACAGAAGTAAGAAGTGTATTATAGTGACGGGCACCTAACGAAAAAGGGCGACAAGCATTATCGATAACTTTACCTCTCGATATTTTATTATAACAATTATTACGGACTACAACTATGAACTATATTACCTATTTGTTTTTAAATAATTTAAAAAAAAATAATAATAATTTTACCAAAGTTTTTAGTTTTTATTTATTTTATTTTTTGGAAAATAGTAATTTTTAGTTCCAAACCAATTAAAACTTTTAAAGAAAGAAGTTAAAAAAAAATTGTACATATTATCAAGCGATTTTTTTAAAACTAATCAAATGAGTTTTTAGGTGAGCTACTTTCCCCTTGAGTTTGATCCAATACTTATGGGACTGGGACACCCTGTACAAGGAATGCACTGTAGTAAAAGTTTCAAATTATTATACTTTCAAAAATTAGAAATACAAAAATATCGATACTAAAATATTCTACTTTTGGCAGCACTACATGGCTTGTGCGACGGCCATTATTACTTTGACAGATCGCGGAAGCTACAAGCGGCCGTACCACGATATTTTCACAACATTGTAATTATCGTTACGTTTGCATTCCATTGTACGTGCATACCGCAAAACATTGAAAAACGCGTATCCAAAACAAGCAATGGACAATATTTGTAACGGAAGTATCGACTATGCCGTATATTGTTTAATGATTTTATGCCTCAATAATATTTCGTTAATTTGTCATTTATATAGAAAAATATTAAATAATTATACTTACCTATGATAAGTTACACCACTATTACTTGAATTTACCGTATCACTGCGATTTTTGCACGTAATTAAAGCACAAGCCGGCATTTTTGTTGTCATTCACGGACGTATGATTCGCGGAAGCGTTGTTTTGTGAATGACTTAGAACAATCAAGTTCCTGCACATTTGTGCAGAAAATGGCGACATGCGCCCCGCCCACAAACCATATCTCTTGTATTCTGATATCTGTGTTTTGAACACACCAAGTGGCTACATGATCTAGATCTTCATTTAATTTGTTTATCGTTTCAACTACTGTATCTGGTTTAAAAGCTATATAAATCTGTAAGTCGTCTGCGTATAGATGGTAATTAAAATGTTTAATAACGTCTGTTATATCCGTTGTATATAAAATAAACAGCATGGGTCCCAATATTGAGCCTTGTGGGACTGAGACACTGCCGTTTTCATCACGAGACTCAACGTACTGTTTACGTTCATTGAGATAACTGGAAAACCATTTCACGCAATTGCTATCAAAACCGTAAAAAACAAGCTTAGCTAGAAGTAGTGTCGTGTTAATTATTTCGAAAGCCCGAGAAAAATCCTATAACGTCAAAATTATACCTTCACCTCTATCCTGCATAATCATTGTCAAGACATCGTCAATTACGTCCATCAAAGCAGTAGCAGTGCTTGCTACGAGCCTTTCTGAAGCCAGACTGTTTTTTGAGTAAGATGTTATTTGACTCAAGATGTTCAGTCACTTGCATACAGACAAGTTTTTCTATTATTTTAGACATGATTGGCAGTATATTATTTATATTATTTTAGCAATGCTTTTAATACTGTTTATTTTGATGTTAATTAGATTACGCGCTTGTGACACCCTCTCTATTAGTGTTGCAACGGAAGTGTCATTACGGAAGCAGAAGCGGAAACAGATGTCAAAAGTAAATCTTAACGGAAGCAGAAGCGGAAGCGGAAACGGAACTGTTAATATTTTAAAGAAAAAACAGTTTTTTTTTAAGACTTTTAATTCAATTAAATTCAATATTCAATTCAATCAAATTTATATAAATAATACGATATTAGTTTTTTTTTATTTAGACCCTTAATTATTTATTTACTTATACCAGCCATCTGTATATCTCATTCTCATAATTTTCTGTTATATAATAAGTATCTCATTGTAAATGAACTGCTTATAGTTTGTATGAGAAATAAATTTCTTTGACCCTATCCAACGACGGATCACGCCCGACTTTACTTAACCTGCGTGATTGAACGATGCGCGCAGACGCTAAAAGTCTGGCCACCACCTCACATAAACAAATTGATAAAATTATAAAGTAACTAGCTGTTGCGAGTAACAGCTACTTACTACGCCCGCCTAACAAGTAGCCTATGTTGGGCTCTGTTCTGTAACTCTGACAATATGTAGGTAGGTATATACAAAATATCATAATGAATGATCGGCAGCTTAGTCAAGCCGTGAAGGAATAACAAACAAACAAACTCACTTTCTCATTTATAATATTAGCACATTAGCACAGATATTATAATGATACTTAGTAAGGATAAATATGAATAATTAAGATACTAAATAAATATTTTTCATATAATTTATTAAAAAAAACACTTGTGGTGAGGCAAATAAATGGAACATTTGAAAAAATATTATTTTATACATGAGTGATTATCCCAGGACAAAAAATTGCGTGGCATCAATGAAATCGGTACTAAAAAACATAGTTATGATGTTCTAACCTTTTTTTCTGGTTAGGTGAAATGGAAATCTATGTGTAGCACTAAATATTTTATTTATAGGATTAATAGGAACTCCAAAAAAAATTATTAAACCTCGAAATTTTTCATCGCCGTGTTTGTCCACACGTCACCTTGGTGTATTATTTCATTGATAAAAATCTATTGGTTATATTTATATAAAAAATCTAGTTATTATTTGAAACGTGAATAGTTAAAGTATTGTTATGGAATACATTTATTCAAATATTTAAACAATACAACGAATGGTTAATAAAAATTCTTTTGTCCCAGAACTACCTTTAATCGCCGTGGCCTAAACATTTTTGAAATTTTGGTCTATCTAACGACTTGCGATCCCATCCCCCTGTGCACCAAACGTTGCATATTAGCAAATACTATAGAAGACTAATACGCACAGCTCTTGACGTTTCTCTTATAATGACTTGGCAACCTCCGTTCACCTCATGCCCCTAGGGGCGCTGTAACATTTTGCATACAAAAAACCTCCGTTCACCTCATGCCGCTAGGGGCGCTATAACATTTTGCATACAAAACGCACAAAAGTTTTGAAATCGTTCACCTCATGCCGTAGGGGCGCTAGTGTCGCGTCTTGCCCGAATTCTTCCGAAGCTGTGGGTATTAGTCTTCTATAGTATTTGATATTAGGGCCGCCTAAGTCCTCGACGTGGAAGGACGTCCACCACGTGCTGCGTTTTCGCGCCATAAATGTAAGTATTCCATTTTACGAACTGTGGACATTTTTTCTTTCATTGCCGTGGATAGGTATAACTTCTATTTTAATAAGTTTGTCCTCTAAATTATTCATTCGATAGAACGCCATTTATTTTATCTTTATTTGTACAGTGTTCATTACTTCGAATAATTAGTAGATTTTTGTTATTTTATATTTTTTGCCTTGATTTTCATCGCCGTGCTTTCATTTCCGTGGTTTCCGTGGCCAAAAATTGCTATGGCGATGAAAAAAAAACCACGGCAATGAAAAAAATTTCATCGCCATGCCTTGTAAAATAATTTAGTGTCATTGCCGTGGGCAAGTGTTTCATTTCCGTGACTTATGTTTTCATCGCCATGGTTCATACCATTCATACCATTAGGCAAAGAAAATTATGTTCTGATTCTAATAACATTTTGTTTAATTTTACTCCTTTTGCAGATTTTTAATCTACATTTTTATTATATTTAATGGTTTGAAAGCAGATAGATAACAAATAGTTACCTACTTAGTTTCGCATAATTTATGATAATATCATGTCATTCATATATGTCTGACAGCGGATGTAGTTAGTGGCCGATGCTAAAAAACAGAATATTAGGAGGATAGTAAACATTGAGAATCGAATGAATGAGGTCCTGCATTATTTTAATGAGAACAAGAAGTTGTCTTGGTGAGGTCTTGATAAAGTAAAGATAGGTAAATAAAGAGGTCTTGGTGGTAAAAGTAAATAGAATAAGTAAATAAAGACTGGACTGTAGGTAGACTCGCAACACTTCTTAGAGACCTCAATACTACAGTCTTTCTTTCCTAATTCTACTCCCATTCTTCCTTTGTCTGGGAGTAAGATTTGGATAGATATTACCAAATCTTACTCCCAAACATAAACTTTGAATGGAACCAAGCCATTGTTTGTGGTATGGGAGGAATTTGTAGGATCCGTTGGAGAAACACAGTCTGGGTATACCTTTCCCTCTCGGGACAGGCGTGTTTCTATTGTATGTAAGTATAATACTCAGGTAAGTAGGTACCTATATAAAATAGGTATTATGTTTTTGGATTTTTTCATTTCCGTGGATTGATTCTTTCATCCCCGTGGCACAGTTGTTTCATTGCCGTGCCTGCACGTTTCATTGCCGTGCACGCATGTTTCATCGCCGTGGTACGAATTTTTTAACGTTGTATATCTCGTTAGTTTTTTAAGTTATCTGCTAGATATTAAGTAAGAATACATACATTATCAAAAACTTTAATAAACGCGAATAAAAAATAAAAAAAACTCAAACATAAAAAAAAAACACGGAATGAAGATTTTAAAGGACCTGTTGAAATTCACCCACATAATACAATTAAAATATATATATATATATAGATACTTAGGTACCTAGGTATATATTTCATGGTCTTATTTAATTATCATTCATTGCGAAAAGTGTTAGCCACAATGGTGACTCGTGCGATTTTATTTTATTTTATGATTGGGTCCACTACTCAGTCAATTTCTTTATTCGAATATTCGATTCATCAAGTCGTGAGTACAGTTTTTGTTGCAATATATTGTATACTAGCTATTACCCGCGGCTCCGCCCGCGTGGTCAAGCGAAAATGCGAATTAGTTCGTTCCCATAGGAATTTTAAAAAAAATACTTTATCCTTGTCAACATCATAAAGGGAATCTCTATAAAAAAATTCAGCTTTCTAGGTTGAGCGCTTCCGATAATACACGTGTAGTTTTATTATTCCGAATCCTGTGGGAATTTTAAAAAATCACGTCTTTATCCTTGTCTACTTTATAAAGGAAAGTTTAATACAAAATCTAGGCGTTCTAGGTTAAGCGCGATAATCCTTGTCAACATCATAAAGGGAACCTCTATACAAAATTTCGGCTTTCTTGGTTGAGCCTGCGTTAGAATAGAATAGAATAATTTTTTTTCAATCCAACAGTATTTTAACAATTACGGTGTACATTTCACTTAAGGTACACACACTTTGGTTAAATATATATTACTTAGTCTATACAGTTGTTGGAGTAGAAATAATATGGTCTCCACTCAGCATAGTGCCGCGACGGAGTCACAGCGCTGATTTTCAGTGGAGCCACTGCTCGAAGGGATGGCGTCCCTACATGAAAATTATGAGTGTATTTTATGATGTGGACTGCTAATATTATTATTCTTAACGTAACTAAATAAATAAATAAATAGTTAATACACTAAAGGTCGCTGTATACGTAACGGGATAATACCTCGAACGGGACGGGGACGTGACTTTTTGTTCGACACGGCCACGTTCCCGTCCCGTCCGTGTATCCGCGACATATGCATATTCACATACATTTTGTATGGAACTATATTTAACTTCCCGTCCCGTCCGGGAAAAAACACGTTACGTATACAGCGACCATCACTGTCCAATTACTCCCTTTCCCGTGGGAATTTCATAAAATCCCATCTGTATTCTTGTCAACATCATAAAGAGAACCATTATACAAAATTTCAGCTTTCTAGGTTGAGCGCCTGCGATAATATACACTTACAGTCCTTATTTCTCCCTTTCCCGTGGGAAATTTAAAAAATCATGTCTTAGTGCTCCCCTACGTTATAAAAGGAACCCCTGTGCAAAATTTTAAGTTTCTAACCCTTTATAGTTTAGGCCCTGCGTTGATATGTCAGTCAGTCAACTTCTCCTTTTATTTATATAGATAGATTAGTGCTCCCCTACGTTATAAAAGGAACCCCTGTGCAAAATTTCAAGTTTCTAACCCTTACAGTTTAGGCCCTGCGTTGATATGTCAGACAGTCAGTCAGTTAGCTTCTCCTTATTAGTATGACAGATCACGTTTGACAAAAAAACAACCTATTGCGCGACTTGTGGCGCCAACAGTTGGCCGATAGCCCTTTGACAACAAAAAACCTATAGCGCGACTTGTGGCGCCATCTGTTGCCCAATAGCCCTTTTACAATAAAACAACCTATAGCGCGAATAGCGGCGCCATCTGTTGGCGGATAGCGCCCTCTATAGTAGAAAAAATACTTTTTACCTCCATTGGGGGGATTTCCAGGATAAAAACTATCCTATGTCCTTTCTCGGGTCTTAAACTATCTCCATACCAAATTTCATCAAAATCGGTTTTAACGTGAAAAGGTTACAGGCGGACAGACAGACAGAGTTACTTTCGCATTGTAATATTAGTATGGATTAGCGAGTGACCGCGGTGTACGTGCGCTATCCAGTTAATCGGCATTTTGTGTTTGTTTAATGAATTTGACTAAAGAATAACGGTCATCTGTTTGTGACCCAGACTCGACAGAAACAAGACATATCTCATTTTTTTTATTATATTTTTATAGTCGAATTATTTAGTTATTAATTCGAAATCAATGGCTTACATATACCCAGCGACCTGCGGCCCATTTGGCAGACGCTGGCGTCACAAGCCGTGTCTCAATAGAAAAAAAAATACACCAAAATATTTATAATAATATGATTTACACAAAAAAATAATCCAAAATGCCTATTTATTTACAAAGTTCTTGTTTGCCACCTTTTGGTATTAAAAAACACATACTTACCTAACTTTAAAAAAAAATACAAGTATCAAAGTGGTTTCAACATGACGTATTCAGAGGGTTGCCAAGTTAAGATTATTCATTTGTCATTTGAAAAAAGGGTTGCCTCTCAAGATTTTTTTAATTTGCCGCTGTTTTCGAGTGACACGATTCGATTGCCCGACTTATCTTTAGTCTGACTCGAGTAACTACAAAAATCACCCCTGTTCGGCTCCTCTATTATAACGAATATATAAATATTAAAAGGAATTACTCAACGATTTGACTTTTAAAAATAAAGAAAACTAAACGATCGGTTCATTACATTTATTAATTTCTGGCAATCGACATTTTCCGAATACTGTATCCGCGTAGTTGAATTTGGACAACATTAAGAGCTTCACACAACTGGACTCGTGTGCCAACTTTCAGACATTCCCGTATACCATATAAAATTTTGAGTCTATAGAAACAACTACCTTCGCATAATATCTTGCACATGTCCCTCAAATTGCAGTCTTTCGGTTTAAAGAACTCCTAGATTACGCGCTTGTGACACCCTCTCTATGCGATCATTTGCAACTAGAATTGGATTTGTGATGTTATCTGCTTATCATGTTTTTAGTACCAAACAACATGTATTTAGATTTGCTAGAATTAATATGTAAATTATTTTGAACACACCAAGTGGCTACATGATCTAGATCTTCATTTAATTTGTTTATCGTTTCAACTAAGTACTGTATCTGGTTTAAAAGCTATATAAATTTGTAAGTCGTCTGCGTATAGTGGTAATTATTTTTTTAAATAACGTCTGTTATATCCGTTGATAACAAACAAACTCACTTTCTCATTTATAATATTAGCACATTAGTACAGATATTATAATACTTATGATATTAGTAAGGATAAATATGAATAATTAAGATACTAAATAAATATTTTTCATATAATTTATAAAAAAAAAACACTTGTTGTGAGGCAAATAAATGGAACAACTGAAAAAATATTATTTTATACATAATACAATTAGAATATATCTAGATACTTAGGTACCTAGGTATATATTTCATGGTCTTATTTAATTATAATTCATTGCGAAAAGTGTTATCCACAATGGTGACTCGTGTAATATTATTATATTTTATGATTGGGTCCACTACTCAGTCATTTTCTTTTTTCGAATATTCGCTTCAACAAGTCGTGAGTACAGTTTTTGTTACAATATATTATACTAGCTACTACTATTATATTATACTACCCGCGGCTCCGCCCGCGTGGTCAAGCGAAAATGCGAATTAGTTCGTTCCCGTAAGAATTAAAAAAAAAACTACTTTATGTTTGTCAACATCATAAAGGGAATCTCTACATACCCCCACCGCTTCCCCAAGCGGGGGGCATGCAGTAATGCATTTTCCTGACTATAAACAAAAAAAAAAAAAAAGGTTGAGCGCTTCCGATAATACACGTGTAATCTTATTATTCGGAATCCTGTGGGAATTTAAAAATATCCCGTCTTTATCCTTGTCTACTTTATAAAGGAAAGTTTAATACAAAATCAGGCGTTATAAGTTGAGCGCGATAATCCTTGTCAACATCATAAAGGGAACCTCTATACAAAATTTCGGCTTTCTTGGTTGAGCGTTAGAATAGAATAGAATATATTTTTTTTTCAATCCAACAGTATTTTAACAATTACGGTGTACATTTCACTTTAGGTACACACACTTAGGTTAAATATATATTACTTAGTCTATACAGTTGTTGGAGTAGAAATATGGTCTCCACTCAGCATAGTGCCGCGACGGAGTCACAGCGCTGATTGTCAGTGGACCCACTGCTCGAAGGGATGACGTACATGAAAATTATGAGTGTATTTTATGATGTGGACTGCTAATATTATTATTCTTAACGTAACTACCTAAATAAATAAATAAATAGTTAATACACTAAAGGTCGCTGTATGCGTAACGGGACAGGGACGTGACTTTTTGTACGACACGGCCACGTTCCCGTCCCGTCCGTATATCCGCGACATATGCATATTCACATACATTTTGTATGGAACTATATTTAACTTCCCGTCCCGTCCGGGAAAAAACACGTTACGTATACAGCGACCTTCACAGTCCAATTACTCCCTTTCCCGTGGGAATTTCATAAAATCCCATCTGTATTCTTGTCAACATCATAAAGAGAACCATTATACAAAATTTCAGCTTTCTAGGTTGAGCACCTGCGATAATACACTTACAGTCTTATTACTCTCTTTCCCGTGGGAATTTCGTAAAACCCCATCTTTATCCTTGTCAACATCATAAAGGGAACTTTTATACAAAATTTCAGCTTTCTAGGTTGAGCGCCTGCGATAATATACACTTACAGTCCTATTTCTCCCTTTCCCGTGGGAAATTTAAAAATTCCTGTCTTAGTGCTCCCCTACGTTATAAAAGGAACCCCTGTGCAAAATTTTAAGTTTCTAACCCTTTATAGTTTAGGCCCTGCGTTGATTTGTCAGTCAGTCAACTTCTCCTTTTATTTATATAGATAGATTAGTGCTCCCCTACGTTATAAAAGGAACCCCTGAGCAAAATTTCAATTTTCTAACGCTTATAGTTTAGGCCCTGCGTTGATATGTCAGACAGTCAGTCAGTTAGCTTCTCCTTATTAGTATTATAGATCACGTTTGACAAAAAAGCAACCTATTGCGCGACTTCTGGCGCCATCTCTTGCCCAATAGCCCTTTTACAATAAAACAACCTATAGCAGCGCCCTCTATAGAAGAAAAAATACTTTTTACCTCCATTAGGGGGGATTTCCAGGATATAAACTATCCTATGTCCTTTCTCGGGTCTTAAACTATCTCCGTACCAAATTTCATCAAAATCGGTTTTAACGTGAAAAGGTAACAGGCGGACAGACAGAGTTACTTTCGCATTATAATATTAGTATGGATTAGCGAGTGACCGCGGTTTACGTGCGCTATCTAGTTAATCGGCATTTTGTGTTAAACGGTCATCTGTTTGTGACTCAGACCCGACAGAAACAAGACACATCTCATTTTTTTTATTAAATAATAATAATAATCGAATTATTTAATATTAATTCGAAATCAATGGCTTACATGTACCCAGCGACCTGCGGCCCATTTGGCAGACGCTGGCGTCACATGCCGTGTCTCAATAGAAAAAATAAAAATAAAACACCAAAATATTTATATGATTTTACACAAAAAATAATCCAAAATGCCTATTTATATACAAAATTCTTGTTTGCCATCTTTTGGTATTAAAAAAACACATACTTACCTAACTTTAAAAAAATATAAGTATCAAAGTGGTTTCAACATGTCGTATTCAGAGGGTTGCCAAGTTAAAATTATTCATTTGTCATTTGAAAAAAGGGTTGCCATCTCAAGATTTTTTGAATTTGCCGCTGTTTTCGAGTGACACGATTCGATTGCCCGACTTTCTATATCTTTAGTCTGACTCAAGTAACTACAAAAATCACCCCTGTTCGGCTCCTCTATTATAACGAATATATAAATATTAAAAGGAATTACTCAACGATTTGACTTTTAAAAATAAAGAAAACTAAACGATCGGTTCATTACATTTATTAATTTCTGGCAAACGACATTTTCCGAATACTGTATCCGCGTAGTTGAATTTGGACAACATTAAGAGCTTCACACAACTGGACTCGTGTGCCAACGTTCAGACATTCCCGTATACCATATAAAATTTTGAGTTTATAGAAACAACTACCTACGCATAATATCTTGCACATGTCCCTCAAATTGCAATCTTTCGGTTTAAAGAACTCCTAGATTACGCGCTTGTGACACCCTCTCTATGCGATCATTTGCAACTAGAATTGGATTTGTGATGTTATCTGCTTATCATGTTTTTAGTACCAAACAACATGTATTTAGATTTGCTAGAATTAATATGTAAATCATTTTGAACACACCAAGTGGCTACATGATCTAGATCTTCATTTAATTTGTTTATCGTTTCAACTACTGTATCTGGTTAAAAAAAGCTATATAAATCTGTAAGTCGTCTGCGTATAGATGGTAATTAAATTTTTTAATAACGTCTGTTATATCCGTTGTATATAAAATAAACAGCATGGGTCCCAATATTGAGCCTTGTGGGACTCCTCTATCTACCGGTAAAATATCAGAAACTGAGACACTGCCGTTTTCATCACGAGTCTCAACGTACTGTTTACGTTCATTGAGATAACTGGAAAACCATTTCACGCAATTGCTATCAAAACCGTAAAAAACAAGGTTAGCTAGAAGTAGTGTCGTGTTAATTATTTCGAAAGCCCGAGAAAAATCCAATAACGTCAAAATTATACCTTCACCTCTATCCTGCATAATCATTGTCAAGACATCGTCAATTTTTTACGTCCATCAAAGCAGTAGCAGTGCTTGCTACGATCCTTTCTGAAGCCAGACTGTTTTTTGAGTAAGATTTTATTTGACTCAAGATGTTCAGTCACTTGCATACAGATACGTAGTACTATTATCTATTCTGTGATACAGACAAGTTTTTCTATTATTTTAGACATGATTGGCAGTATATTATTTATATTATTTTAACATGCTTTTAATACTGTTTATTTGATGTTCTATTAGGAGTTCTCTCTTCTCTTAACATATCTCAGGCAGTATGTGATTGGTTTCATAATTACCTGTACGGGCGTCGGCAATGTGTCAAAATTGATCACCACAATTCTAGCTGGTGTGATACAACTGCTGGCGTGCCGCAGGGTGGTGTGCTCAATCACTTCTTCACTTACTTCTTCCTATCACCTTTATGCAGATGATTTACAAATATATTGTCAAGCATCATTAAGCGATATTGCCCTAGCGGTTACAGAAACAAACTAAAATTTAATACGAATTTCGAACTGGAGTAAACGATTTGTATTGAAAATTAACCCTGCTAAGTCGCAAAGCATTATTATAGGTAGCCAAGCATTTATCTCCAGGCTGAACAGTTCTATAATGACGTCGGTTATGCTTGATGGCGTTTGCATCTCTTTTAGTAAGTCCGTTAAGAACCTCGGGATTATCATGGATAGTACTTTATCTTGGAAAGTTCAGGTGGCTGAGGTAAGTAGGAAGATGTTTGCTGCTTCTGCGTTTCTTCAACGACTAGAAACTTTTTACCCACTGCCACCAAAGTTGCTCTTGCTCAATCCCTTCTTCCCATTCTAGATTATATATATATAGCAGATACATCATACCTAGACCTCAACGTTGAATTGATAAATAAGTTAGATCGTCTTCAGAACTTCTGTATAAGATTTATTTTTGGCCTACGCAAATATGATCATGAATCAGAATCAGAATACCCCGTGCGTTTGAAATGGCTATCGAGCCGTCAACGTAGGAACATGCACGTCCTTTCCCTCCTCTATACTAATCTCTTCAATCCCAGAACCCCCTCCTATCTTGAAGAATGCTTCATATATACCTTTTCGTCCCATAGCTTGTCTCTCCGCTCTACTGAGAATCTTACTCTACTGCTTCCAGTCCATTCTTCTAAATCCTTCGACCTATCCTTCACTGTTCAGGCCATCAGGCTGTGGAACAGTTTACCTAACTATTAGATCTGCTCAGTCCATCTATATCTTTAAAAAACTTGTTAAAGATCATTTTCTTGCTCTCTTTTAGTGTAACGACATTATATCCTATGTATATTTATTTATTATTTATATTGTAATAAGTATATAATGATTTATGTATGTATACGTAATATGTATGTAATATTTTATCTATTTGTCTATATATAGTAGGTATATAAAGTATGATAAGTAGGTATAGTAGGTTCATAAATATAATATTATCAAATATGTCCTGCTGATTATTATGTCTTGCTGGTCCTGCCCACTCCATGCAGAAATTCGTTACCCTAAGGTTGCCTTGAAAAGATTGCTTTCAGCAATAAGGCCGCCTTGTTGCATAAACACTGTGTGTAACTTTTAGCAGACAATGTATGGGGCATTGTAAAAATAATCATGTTTATAGTAATACCGTCACTTCCACTAGCATTAGTTTTTACGGATTTAATAATATTGTACACTGCTGTTTCACTTATCGGCTTTAGTGTAAGGGAGTCAAATCTATTAATAGTAAAGTAGTTTGATAAATCTATATCGATGTTATTTGTACTAGGTGTGTTCAAAAAGTGTTGATTTAATATATTGAGGTTATTTAAATGTGATGGAAGGGAAAAATCTTTTGTTTTAAGTCAATAACATTTTTTTTCAAATTTTCCATAACATTTTTGGATTGTTCACCTGCTTAATATTGTTTTGCTTGAAATATGCGGCTTTTCACTAAAAATGGCGGTACGTACAGTGGCTTTAAGCTCTTTGTAATATTTTACATGTGCATCATTCTGTATAATTTCACTTTAAAATTAACAGCAAATATTTATTAGTTCTTTTGAAACTTTATACTTTACTATTCTAATTTGTTAGTGAACAATCCGATTTCATTTAGTTTAGTCTTTCAAGAGTAGCTAATCTAAATGTAACAATCCAATACCGATCGCTCAGTATTGGTTTCAAGAGTAGCTTAGCTGGTCAGACTATAGAACAAAATAATTAAATTTTAACACATTATAGCCAGAAAAGATCCAACATGATGGCTATGTAGCCGAAAGACACCACGTGACCACTGAAGATGGATATAATTTAGAAATGCATCGAATACCCTTCGCAAGAAATCAATCTACTGGCCGAGATGACAGACAAGTCGTACTTCTGCTGCATGGGCTTTTTGGTGCATCGAGTAATTTTATATTTATTGATGTTGACCACAGTATGGGTAAGACTTTTCTACATAATATGTAACGGCCATATGTCCGTTGAACTTTCTACAAGACGTCACTAGTCACCGCGAAGACGGCCGTCTTTTTGTATTCGAAATGTTACGTTCGCTATATGACGTCACTACTACCCTAAGAAGAGCTTAAACGCGTGTATTGTATATAGGTTACTGGCGGCTAAAAGTTACGCAGCATCCAAAAAGCAGCTAGCTACTTACCTACTTGAATCAGAGATATTATTTTATATTTACTTACTGAAATTTTAATTTTTAGCTTACAATTTAGCTGATGCCGGATTTGATGTTTGGATGGGGAATGCCCGTGGAAACAGGGTGTCTCGGAATCATACTTCCTTGGATCCTGATGACCCGAAGGAAAAATATGAATTCTTTAATTTCACCTGGGAAGAAATTGGGACATACGACACTGCCGCAATGATTGATTATATTCTAGTGAAGACTGAAAATCAAAAATTACACTATATTGGTCATTCACAGGGAACAACATCATTTTTCACTCTTGTCACCTTGAAGCCAGAGTACAATGACAAGTTTATTACAGCTCAACTTTTAGATGGTGCTGCTGATTTTAAACATCCACCAGCTGTCATTGTCCAACCTTTGGCAGGTGTAGTTGATGTACTTTATGTAAGTATTGCTCTTTTGACGGTATAGGTAGGCACAGAGCACACTAACCACTTCAACTTTATATTGCTGAAACAATACATTATTTTCAGGAATTGTTATTAGCACTGGGAATCCTTGAACTTCCATTACTACCAATATTGTTCGGAAATGATGAAATTTATAAAGCATGCCAAGACCCAACGATAGGAAAATTGTGCAAAGCCTTCGAATACGTGTTGGTAAGTCGTACATTTTGAAAATAAAACAGTTCAAACCTAGTTTAAGCAAAGATTTAAGGTTTAACTAAACCGTGTTTTGTCACTTTTGCACATGACTTCATAATCCTCAAGTATGACATACAACAGATTTTAGTAAATCCAAGGCTTATCTCTATTTGTTAAGAGTGCTTTTATAATTTAAATGTGTTTTAAAATTCAATTTAATTAATTATGTATACTTATTTTTTTAGAAACTTCTTGAATTTCCATTTCCGTCAGTTTCTGCCTTATCTATTGAATTTTATGGAGGAGCATCACTCAAACAAATAGCACATTATGGTCAATGCGTGAGACTCAAACGATTCTGCAGATGGGATTATGGTCGTGCTGGAAATTTAGTACACTATGGCACTACACTTCCACCTTCATATGATTTTAGTTTAATAACAACTAATGTTACCTTGTATTTCGCTCCTATAAACCCTGCTGTAATCGGACCAGATGTTATAGCAGTGAGCAAGCTTATAGCAAATTCAAGAGTCAGGTTTATAGAAAAAGAAACTTTTAGCCATTTTAGCTATGTAATCAGTCCGGATGTTAAAGAATATGTTACAGATCATATAATTAAAGATATATCATATTGGGATAAAAAGTAAGAGTACCGATAGAAATAATACCGATACCGAATTTTCAATACAACGAAGCGGTCTCGGTGCAGATCGTAATGGCTTTCAAATAAGTGCTTCCAACAGTGCTTTCAGTCAGCAAAGGCACATATACTTATTACTTACCTACAATCCTACTCAGAAAAGCGATACCTACCTGTAAATAATTTGTACATTGAATTACCTATACTTGTGCCTATACTTTAAGCTCCAGATAATAATATTTATAAAAAAATATGTATGAATTTTTGGTAGATCAATATACCTACTTACCTATATTAAAATACATTGTGTTTTATTCCTAGAATCAGAATTTCGCCTAAGGTTTGGCTAGAATAAAATTGAACTGTCCTTCCTAATAGTACCTATGTACATGGAATTGGTACTTTTTACCTTGCATCAAATTATTTAGGTAGTTCTGTTTTTTTTATGAGTTTGTAGTGATGAAATGGGTTTCAATTTCAATTCAACTTTCCCTACTCGAAAGCCTTCCGGTTAAATATAAATAAAATTCATTATTTAGCATTTTTGACAATTTTTACCACTAAGGGTCTACGTTACGGCAAATTTCACTATGGACACTTTTAAGAAGACTATCAATCAAATGAGTGTTTTGGTAGGTTTAATTGTTTCTATGTGTTTGCAAAATAAAAATAAAAAAATATTAGGTACTGTTTTTTTTAGTTTTCGACAATTTTTTTCCCTAAAGAGTGGGCTTATGCGAAAAGTTATTAAAGTCCACTAAATTTCCAACAAAATGAGACCAATTATGTCAACGTACACCTGATAGTTCCGGAGACACGGCTGTCCAAAGTGGTTGATTTAAATAAACAATTATGTGTACTATACTCAATCCACCGAAACGAGATAATGGAGCGTTGTCTCTGTCACACAATCCCATACAAAAGACAAGGACACAGAACCGTCAGTGGGCGTCAACAACAGATTTAAAGTAAAGGTGTATTCATATGCGATTTTTTTTATTATCTTTATTTTTTTAGCAGCTTTTGTCGATTTTTGGAAACTGGAAGAAATGGGGCGTAGTAGATAGGTAAAATAAAACAATGTTTTAAATTAAATTATTCGAATTATACCTATTAATTATATAGCAGTATTATAAAATAAATTATTCCGACGTATCACTACTGTCGCTGTCACTTCCCACATTTATTATGAATAGCTGTTACCTGCGGCTCCGCCCGCGTGGTCAAGCGAAAATGCCAATAAGTTCGTTCCCGTGGGAATTAAAAAAAAACGACTTTATCCTTGTCAACATCATAAATGGAATCTCTATAAAAAATTTAGCTTTCTAGATTGAGCGCTCCCGATAATACACGTGTAGTCTTATTGCATGGCAAAATATATGCATGAATATGAAAACACAGACGAAAGGAAACATAGAGAAAGCACAAGGAGAAAAGAGATTTCTTTGAGCAATGCAGAGTCCAAACTTAATGTAGTTAGACAAGCTTCTAAGCATCAATCTATTAAATATTTTAATAAATTATCAGCCGAAATAAAAAGTCTAGTGTATCAAAAAAATTTCGAAACTGAACTCAAACTTTTTTTAATGAAAAGATGTTTATATTCTTTGGACGAATTTTGACATTTTAATATTTGACATAATATATGAGATAAGAATAATAATGCATATTATAGTCTGTATAATGAGAGAATGATAATAATAATTTTAACTAGCGAAACCCGCGCAACTTCGTTTGCGTGTATCCCGCTTTCCCGTGGGAATTTTGGAATGTATTATACATAAAAACCTTCCTCTTGAATCACTCTATCTATTTAAAAAAACCGCATCAAAATCCGTTGCGTAATTTTAAAGATTTAAGCATACAAAGGGACATAGGGACAGAGAAAGCGACTTTGTTTTATACTATGTAGTGATGTAAATGTAGTTATAAGTATTTCCGACACAATTTATATTGTTTTTTTTAAGGAATAAATGTCTAATGTCTAATGTCTATTATTTCAAATCTTGTGGGAATTTTAAAAAATCCCGTCTTTATCCTCGTCTACTTTATAAAGGGAAGCTTAGGTAATACAAAATCTAGGCGTTCTAGGTTGAGCGCCCACGATAATACACGTCCAGTCCTATCATTCTCGTCCCCGTGGGAATTAACAAAATACTTGTCTTTACCCTTGTCAACATCATAAAAGGAATAAATATTTTACTCATGTTTCATGCCTTTCATTTAAGAACCTTCATGCTGAATTTCATTCGAATAACTTCAAAAACGGCAAAGTTTCATACTAACTTTGCACCCCCGTTTAACCCCCTAAGGGATGATTTTTGAGAAAAATATTGTAATCGTGTTTCATGCCTTTCAATAAAGAACCTTCATGCTGAATTTCATTCGAATAACTTCAAAAACGGCAAAGTTTCATACTATCTTTGCACCCCCGTTTAACCCCCTAAGGGATGAATTTTGAAAAAAATATTTTACTCATGTTTCATGTTTTTCAGTAAAGAACCTTCATGCTGAATTTCATTCGAATAACTTCATAAACGGCAAAATTTCATACTAACTTTACACCCCCGTTTTACCCCTTTGGGAATGAATTTCCAAAAATCCTTTCTTAGTGAGCACCTACCCCAAAAGGAACCTCCATGCAAAATTTGAGACTCCTGGCACTTGTAGTTTCGGAGATTTCGTGATGAATCAGTCAGTAATTTTCTCTTTTGTATATATAGATAGCTGTGCCCGCGACTTCGTTCGCGTGGTTGTCGAAAACACTATCGCGATATGAATAATTTTCCCCGTTTTTGTATCATTTTTCACTGACGCTACGCTCCTATTTGGTCTCAGCGTAATGCTATACATAATTTTTCAATTCGAACCAGCAGTTCCTGAGATTAGCGCGTTTAAACAAACAAACAAACTCTTCAGCTTTATAATATTACTATTTATCCCGTTCCCGTGGGAATTAAGAAAATCCCGTCTTAGTCCTTGTCTACTTTATAAAGGGAACCTCAATACAAAATTCTAGTATTCTAGGTTGAGCGCTCACAATAACACCGTGCAGTCCTATTTGTCCCGTTCCCGTGAGTATAAAAAAAATCCCGTCTTCATCCTTGTCAACATCATAAAGAGAACCTCTATACAAAATTCCAGCTTTCTAGGTTGAGCGCCTGCGATAAAACACTTACAGTCCATTACTCCCTTTCCCGTGGGAATTGTATAAAACCCCATCTATGTCTTTGTCAACATCATAAAGAGACCTCTATACAAAATTTCAGCTTTCTAGGTTGAGCGCCTGCGATAAAACACTTACAGTCCATTACTCCCTTTCCCGTGAGAATAAAAAAAATCCCATCTTTATCCTTGTCAACAACATAAAGGAAACCTCTATACAAAATTTCAGCTTTCTAGGTTGAGCGTCTGCGATAATACACTTACCATCCTATTACTCCCTTTTCTCGTGGGAATTTCATAAAATCCCATCTTTATCCTTGTCAACATCATAAAGAGAACCTCTGTACAAAATTTCAGCTTTCTAGGATGAGCGCCCTCGATAATACACATGTAGTCGCCTATTTAGTAGGTCACCCCATTTCATCCCTCTAGGGGTTGAATTTTGAAAAATCCTGAAACACGTACTTACTCATTTATCGCCAGGAGTATTCCTGCGAAGTTTCAAATAAAATGGTCTAACTAATCTAGTTTTTTCATACAAACTTTGGACTCCCGTTTCACCCCCTTAGGATGTGAGTTTTGAAAAATCCTTTCTTAGTGCACTCCTAGACTTCATAGGGAACCTATGTGCCAAATTTGGAGCCTTTAAACCCAGCGGTTTGGACTGTGCGTTGATATGTCGGTCACCAATCAGTCAGTTTCTTCTTTTATATATTATTTAGACTCGGAAAGTTTCATACTAACTTTGCATCCCCGTTTTACCGCCCTTAATGGATGATTTTTGGGAAAAATATTTTACTCGTGTTTCATGCCTTTCAATAAAGAACCTCCATGCTGAATTTTATTCGAATAACTTCAAAAACGGCAAAGTTTCATACTATCTTTGCACCCCCGTTTAATCCCCTAAGGGATGAATTTGGAAAAAAATATTTTACTCATGTTTCATGCTTTTCAGTAAAGAACCTTAATGCTGAATTTAATTTGAATAACTTTAAAAACGGCAAAGTTTCATACGAACTTTGCGCCCCCATTTAACGCCATAGGGGATGTTTTTTGAGAAAAATATTTTACTCGTGTTTCATGCCTTTCAATAAAGAACCTTCATGCTGAATTTCATTCGAATACCTTCAAAAACGGCAAAGTTTCATACTATCTTTGCACCACCGTTTAACCCCCTAAGGGATGAATTTTGAAAAAAATATTTTACTCATGTTTCATGCTTTTCAGTAAAGAACCTTCATGCTGAATTTCATTCGAATAACTTCAAAGACGGCAAAGTTTCATACTAACTTTGCACCCCCGTTTTACCCCCTTAGGGGATGAATTTCCAAAAATCCTTTCTTAGTGAGCACTTACGCCCCAAAAGGAACCCCCATGCAAAATTTGAGACTCCTGGCACTTGTAGTTTCGGAGATTTCGTGATGAATCAGTCAGTGATTTTCTCTTTTATATATATAGATGATTCGGTCATTGTTTCCACATTTCTGTCCATGGCATTAATTTTCGGTTCTATTACCTCTTCGACATGTTTTATGCATTTTTTTCATTTTGTTGCGTCAATATTTTGAATTGAATTATTTAAAGAGCCATTTTACGTTTTTACGCGTTTACGAGTGTTTTTGAGCTCCTAGATTTCTATGTCAGGAATTACTTTTACATTAGACAGTCCATGGTTTGGATAGCTCGATTCTTTTCGTCGACATAAAATGTAGTACATTTTGAAATATTTTTTTATAATAATGTGTTTTTTATTAATAATCTCCCAAGTCAAGTCTGCGAAAAACTGCTCGGAGCATGATTTTTGGATCCCTTATTCTTCCATTAAAATTATAAAAATATAGATAAATCAAAAAAATATGTGTGTACCAGAGATATACTTTTATCGACAGTTAATGAACTACTTTTTTGATAGAGTATCTGAAATAATTTAAAAATAAATAAAGATTTTTGATTTTGATTTGACCTTAATTTTTTCCATTTAAATAAAGATATTTCCAAAAGAAATTTACATTATAATAAACGTTATTCGTGATTGAAAGTAATTCCTTAAATATTTTCACAATATTTATTTATTATTCGTGATTGAAAGTAATTCCTTAAATATTTTCACAACATTTAATTAAAAATAAAACAAAATACATTTACTAAATTCTTTATGTATTCGCGTCGTCCTAACTTTGTCCATTTCTAATAGATATTACATATTAATATTTATTACAATTATGATATTGTATGGCACCATGGCCGGAGGCATGAACACGCCACGCTCCGGGAATAGTGAGGTGATAACACTTTCCTGGAGACGTCGAACCTGATGTAGAGATGGACCGACAACGTCTCCACGTCCTCCAGGACTCGCCAGCCCTGAACACGGCGCGCGAGTGCGGGGGTTGCGAACATTATGTACACAAACCCTTTCGCGACCAAGGGAAATATTTTTCCCTTCCTAAAAAATCGTAATTAATCAATAAATTATTATCTAGTCGACATTTTTTTTACTAATTGTCATAATAGAACGTATGACCAAGACAACTAATGTATTTTGGAATAATTAAAAATAAAACAACTGTAAAATTTCCTTCGCGCCAAAATCAAAACCTTCGCGGGCTGAATTCCATATTTCTTCTAAGTTTTTTAGAGTAATAATAATACAATTACTACGTTTTTCCATGTGTTTTATGTCATTTGGTAAGTACATTTCTATATAATAATAAGATGATCGGCAGATAATGAGCCACGAATACCGAAATATGCAAAATTATCAAAGGGAAACATTTTTCCCTGTGGTCCATAACTGGCATATGTATTGTAGTGTTCCTATAATGTTGTACTCTATCATAATCAATTGTTTTCGTGTATTTTTGTTATATTTACAGTAATTTTTTTACAAAAATGCCTAAAAGAAGGTGTAGGGAATTTCATATTCATGATGAAGAAAGAATGCAGTTGTTGATGTATGGATAATAGTGGCAGAAAAAAATACTTCCAGCTATATGAAGAAGACCAGCAGTTTATTGCGCAAGATAGAAAAAATGGGGTCACTGTCGTTGAAATTGAAGATTCTTTTTTTATATGCCACAAAAGTGGCAAACAAGCATACGAACTGCCTGATGGTAAGCAGTCACCGTAGCCTATTGACGCTTGCAACACCGGGGGTATCACTCGCGCGTTTCCGACCCTGTAAAAGTGGAGCTTTGAAGACCTTACTTACCGTAGGAACACAACATGGCCGAGACCAATGTAATTTAGCTACGATCTGCTGTCACATGTCCAGAAGTGGTCATGTGGTACAACAAATAAATGGGAGGTGTGGACCTCATGGACTAGTGTAAAGCATGATGTGCAACGTCCACCTGTGCTTCACAACTAAGCAAAATTGTTTTGCAAAATATCATGATTGGATCTTCTTTATTATTATTATATTTCCTTATCATTTTAGTTCTAATTTTCATGTCATAAAGCAAAGAATAAAATACTTATATAACAAATCATACTATTATTTTAGTTACCCTTATGGCCCACAGGGAAAAATATTTCCCATGAAATTACAAAAAAACTGTACAGTCTGCTTTATTTTCGTGGTGATATTTCATTATTTTACACCTATATCAGCTAAAAAAATTAGTTGCATACTTATATTTCGTCTTGGATATCTAATGGTCCTGTAAGGGTTAAACCTCCTCGCTGCCGCACACACATGTTCGTTGACCCCCGCTTGAAGACAACCATTCCGCTAGACACTGACCAATCAAGTAGCTCCCGGCCGCGAGCGTCAGCCGCCGGACATCCCCAAGCCGTGGATTTGGCATTGAAGTCGCCGGCGACCTGCCCGCTTTCTGGGCAGAGCAGCTTTTAGCGCCCACCGCATGTCCCGCCCGCTTCTTTGCCGCTTCGCAAAGCGGGCAATGCGCATCCGCAGTACATCCGCTTGATCTGTGCCCGGCGACACCGCAGCGGAAACAGCAATCGCTGCGGTCTGTCAGTGCCGTGCACTGCGCCCTCGCGTGCTCGCTCTGCAGGCACCGGTAACACCGCATGGCCCGGGGCTCCGGCAGCTGTGTGCGTGCCGCTACCCAGCCAACAAAGAAGCGCTGCTTCACAACCAGTTTGGCCGCCTCGACCGGCCAGCTCACCAAGGCCGAGCTGAGGCCGGCGACGTCCGCCCGAATTCCGCCGACCCTAACCAATTGCATTGGGCAGCCCCAGACTTTGGCAACAGCAGCCTGGACGTCCTCCTTGGTGACGGTGTCATCGAGACCCGATACCCGCAGCTCCAGGCATTTCGTCGGCCGGGCCACGCGCAGTACTACTTGGATTTTAATTATTGATTCTCTATAAATTCTATTTGATTTTTGCTAATGGTAATAAATCTTATGTTGATTTTCTATAATTCGTTTTATTTATTACTAAATACAAATAAACGTAATCGTAATCGTCGATTATTAGGCGCAATAATCGTAATTGTGATCGTAATCGCTAAGTGATAATCGTTTCATCACTAAAATAAATAAGATACTGAATAAATATTTTTCATTTATAAAAAAACACTTGTGGAAAATAAATTGGACAATCGAAAAAATAATATTTTATACATTAACTCTATTACAAAATTTAAATAAATTAAAATTAGAGATGCGCCGACTACTCGGTTATTACTCGGTACTCGGCATACTCGGCGAGTTTTAGAGTACCTACTCGTATTCGGCCGAGTAACTTGTTTTATTCACCGAGTGTAATATAGTGAAAGCTTTTTAGGTAGATAATAGATATAAAATAAGCAAGTACTTATTTATTAATCTATACTTATAATAAATCTGTAGAGAGGTCAATTCTGTACATGAAATATATTTCCAAAATAACTATCAGGGGGTGATTAGTGATCAATACTGATGCCAAAAATGCAATCAGTAAAATTTTTGTCTGTCTGTCTGTCTGTCTGTATGTTCGTTATAGAAACAATAACTACTCGACGGATTTTAACGAAACTTGGTACAATTATTCTTCATACTCCTGGGCAGGTTATAGTATACTTTTCATCACGCTACGATCAATAGGAGCAGAGCAGTGAAGGGGAATGTTGGGAAAACGGGAGAAGTTACTTTATTTTTTAAGCATCCGTCGCGTGTGCAGCCTTAATGGTTAAAGCTACACAGAAATTATGTATGACGGATGTGTTCTCCTTAAAATTATATAAAAAATATCCCACGACAGCATATGTCTATAGTTTATGGTTGACTCACAATAACACGTGTAACTTCCGATAGCTTAGCAGTTCGGAGTTTTCAGATTATATTTGTGTACTCTTACGTTAATAACACTCTCACTCAGCACTAATAAAAAAAAGTTAACTATTACCTATTCAATAAAAAAAATCATAGAAATCGGTATAGAAACACCAAAGTTATACATGAAATACGCTAATAAGCCATCGCGCGTGAATACTGACGCGGCTCGCGGCGACGCGACGCGGCGCGGCTATAAAAAGGCGGGGGGTCCGAGCGCGAGCTTCATACAATATTTGACTGTTGATGCAATAGACGTTCAGAGCGTTCGACCTTATTGACAGACAATAATTGATGCTTAACACTTTTGTCTTAAAATAATTTCGCGACTTTTAGTCTTTAAATAATTTATTTTTAGATTTCAAACGATTGTCTCTGGAACGGATAACGATATCACGCCTATCACATTCCTGGTCGACCAATACTACAGCAACTTCATTCGTGGATGGAGCGTTATAACGCCCAGGGTGTTCCTGAGTTGGACGCCTATCGGCATTTATAACAATTTTATAGTGTTCAGAATAATTTGGGAACAATATGGTTTTTAGATGCACCTGGAGGAACTGGGAAAACCTTTTTGACTAAATTAATATTAGCTTATGTTCGAAATCAGCGTAAAATTGCTCTTGCCGTCGCTTCATCAGGTATAGCTGCAACATTGCTACCAGGAGGTAAAACTGCTCACACTATGTTTAAAATACCAATTGATTTAGATCGCACAGAAAGTCCAACCTGTAGTATTTCAAGAAATAGCGACAAAGCTAAGGTATTACGTGAGTGTAATTTAATCATTTGGGATGAATGTACGATGGCCCATCGAAAAGGAGTAGAAGCGGTAGACAGAACTTTAAGGGATATAAGACAAAATGATCGACCAATTGGTGGTATCACGGTTTTATTTTGTGGTGATTTCCGACAAACCTTACCGGTAATACCACGGGGAACCCGAGCTGATGAGATTAGGGCTTGCCTGAAAAGCTCTTATTTGTGGCGTGATATACAATCGGTGCATTTGACTATAAACATGCGAGTGAGAACTGGAGATAACCCGGATGATCGTCAATTTTCAGATACGTTGTTAAAGATTGGTGAAGGTACCTATCCACAACTACACCAAGGAAAACTTATTCTGACGCCTGAGTTATGTTGTATAGTGCAATCCCAACCACATCTTATATCGTCGGTTTACGGTGACGTAACAATTATATTAAATAGGGACAATTCTTGGCTATGCGAAAGATCCATTTTAACTCCTCGCAATGACCAGGCATCTGAGATTAATAGCAAAATACTGTCGAATATACAGGGGGAAAGCAAAGTTTATAGGTCAATAAATAGAATGGTCGATGAACAAGAAGCCACTAATTACCCAATAGAATTTTTAAATTCTTTAAATATGCCCGGACTTCCTTCTCATAAAATTTGTTTAAAAATTGGCATTCCGATTATTCTGCTCCGAAATTTAAGACCACCACAACTTTGCAATGGAACTCGGCTAAAAGTAACCCAGTTGCAACAAAATATAATCGAGGCTCAAATTTTAACAGGTTGCGGTGCAGGAGAAACCGTCTTTATTCCCAGAATTCCCATAATACCAAATAATTTTAGATTCCAATTTAAAAGAACGCAATTCCCAGTATCGGTGTGTTATGCAATGACAATTAATAAGGCTCAAGGGCAGACTTTTCGTGTTGCTGGAGTAGATCTTGGTGTCAGTTGTTTCTCGCATGGTCAGTTGTACGTCGCTCTTTCCCGGGTTAGCAGTTCTAGAAATCTTTATGTTCACGTGCCGGACGGGTCAACTTTCAACATAGTTTACCCGGAAGCTTTGCGCTGAAGTATTTTCTTTCCATAGGTACTTAAGCTTAATGTGAACGTGATCTAAACAATATTACCAATACATTAACTTAATAACACACAAGGAGTTACACGCTGACGGAGTCGCGGGCACAGCAATAATACTGTGCGGTTCCGTATTGCGATATTTTTCAACAGTATTGTGGATTGACATATTATATTTCCCTACTAAAATACGAAAGTTAATTTATCTGTTACATCAAAACCACTGAACCGTGAGGAAGGACATAGGCTACTTTTTCACGAAAAACGACGGAAACGCGGACGAAGTCGCGGGCAACAGCTAGTTTGAATAATTTTATGACAAACTAGCGAAACCCGCGCAACTTCGTTTGCGTGTATCCCGCTTTCCCGTGGGAATTTTTAAATTTTTGTCTCCGTAAGAACCATCGTCGTACTTCAAGGAATATTCTAAAAAAAAATCAGCCAAATCGGTCAAGCCGTTTTCATGTTATGTCGTGACAACGGAAAACGGGTTTCATTTTTATATATATAGATTAACAATACACAGAGAAATGAAAAAATACGGCTCACTCACCGGTTGTACTCTGCGATCATGTATAAACGCGTTTTCGCGCCTAATTCTATTTCAATTGAACCGGGTCCGTTCACACAGACTGGCTCGGAGAGCATCGGCGGCGCGCATTTTTCTTTTCACACAGACCGGATCGTATACGCTTGGAGTTGGTTCGCCAACTATATCACATAGACCGGCTGGAAGCGATCTGCATGCATGCGAGCATGCAATCGTAGCCGAACGGTTATTATTTCACACCAAGCGCGTTCAAGCATTCATAATGACTAATGACAAAAGCGCACATACAAAAATAAACCTTACTACAAAAACTAAAAACTCTGTTTTCAACGTGCCGGTCTGTTTGAACGGACCCTAACTCGGCCGAGTACTCGGTTCGGTAAAGACAAAACCGAGTACACTCGGTACCTACTCGGTTACTTGGTAAATTTTGCACTCGGCGCATCTCTAATTAAAATATACTTAGATACTTAGGTAGGAATATATTTCATGGTCTTATTTAATTATCATTCATTGCGAAAAGTGTTATCCACAATGGTGACTCGTGTGATTTTATTTTATTTTATGATTGGGTCCACTACTCAGTCAATTTCTTTATACGAATATTCGATTCATCAAGTCGTGAGTACAGTTTTTGTTGCAATATATTGTATACAAGCGAGTGATCGCGGTTTACGTGAACGGTCATCTGTGGCCCAGACCCGACAGAAACAAGATAATAACTCTTTTTTTTTGTTATATTTTAAATAGTCGAATTATATATTTATTATGTTAGAAATCAATGGCTTACTTACACCAAAATATTTATATGTATTTGTTCAAGATTTATAAAAAAAAAAAAAAAAATACCCATTTATCTACAAAATTCTTGTTTGCCATCTTTTGGTATTAAAAAAACCATATACTCACCTAACTGTTTATTATGTAATAAATCGAATACCTATGTCGATTTTAATGAATCCTAAGTTCGTTGTTGGTTGTTTGTTGTACATAATAGAAGATAATATTATTATTAAAAATCTCAGATAGCTTTACACTCAGACCAAATAAGAAGTCAAGACGGAGCGCTGCGAACAATGATGTGAAGCCGGTTTTGTAAACATGTGTGCATTTAGGGAGTGTTGCCGTGCAGTAAAAATTTATTACCCTAATTTTTTATTTTATTTTATTTTATTTTTTATAGGTAAAAAAGTTAGCAATTTTTTTAATTGGATACCTCACTTTTATGAGATGTTTTGTGTATTCAGACGAGATAGGGGAATGAAATAAAACAATAGTAATATCAAACATTGGTTTTAATGGCCTTTATGTGGGGTCAATTTTTTGAAATATTGCCTTTTACTGTCCACCATTTTAGAAATTGTTTCCAATTTAGAAATATGGTGGAAACGAATAGATAAATATTTTTCAATTATGCATCTTATTAAACTTATGCTCTTGGCCAGCATAATTGTGCTCAGTCTCCAAGTTACAGAAAACGTTGTCAGTACCAATAAATCGTTTTAAAATATTAATTATTCTTTCTCACATCTCTTTAAATACCTTTATTTCGGTTCGGGAATCTTAAAAATACATATTTTTGAAGTGATGATAAAACATGGAAAAACCAAAAAAAATTAACGCCTATTTAGACTTACAATAATTTTATGAAAACTAACAGTAAAAATAGAAATAAGTAAAAGAAAGTGACGTTACGTTTCGCGTCACATTAATAACTACCCCAATAAACTGGGACTATTGTGACGCTTATTAGCGGCAACACTTGTGGAGTTTTTTTATTCCAAGCTGTCATAATAATTATTAAAATTGATTTGTTAAAAATATGTATTTTTATGTTTACTTACGTATGAAATGTGATTCCATCTTGCTTTTTATTCTTTGAGGAATTGTTTTTGCAGCCTTTCACCACACAATTCGGCATTTTTGATTATTAATTAATTAAATTGTTTGGATGTCATACGTCAATGACGAACTAGCTCAAACTAATCGGCGAGGCATAGTTTGGTTATAAATGTGTGCGTTAGGGGCGTATATGGACAGGGCGAGGCATAGTTTTGCCTGCTTCACATCATTGTTCGCAGCGCTCCGTCTTGACTTCTTATTTGGTCTGAGGCTTTACATAACTATTTACCGATCACCGTCATTCCAAAACATAAATAAATTTCTAGCTTCACTAGAAAAAATTCTAAGTCACTGCGCGAATCAGCACTGTGTGTTGATGATTAAAGAAGGTAAAACTGATGTCCGCGCTGACGAGTACTGACGACTACTTAAACCTTATGGCTCACTATGGCTATTAAGGATGGAAAGATTAGGAAAAGAGGAAGGGATAAAGAAAACTTATATTGTGGAAAAATGTTTGATGGTGAGAAAGTGAAAAAGTGAAGTGAAGATGACAGACAAAAAGAATATAAAAACACCATAAAGAAAAAGGAAACAATAACTATTTACAAAAAGGTTTATAAAAAGAGTTCGGTTTGCCACAATGACTTTATTACGGGGCATAATTGGAGCTAGAGGCCTTAATAGTCTGGACCACTGTTTGATAAAATCAAATCTGAAATCGATTACAGTTGTGTGTCATGCTGATGTAACAGATCATAGCGCTGTACTGTGTAGCTTGGGTATACCCCACCCTAAAATAAATAATGATACTACAGAATCTACCAAAATAGACATCAAGGCTTTAAAAAAACATCTAGAGCAAACTGAATGGTCAGAATTATATTATCATGAAAATGTAAATAATGCCATGAAGATTTTCAGTTGTGCTTTCGATACTGCTCTTGTAAAATGTAAAACTACAAAAAAAAACCGGCAGTCGGACTTAGTCAAAAAAATGGATGACGCCTGGTTTGTTAAAATGCATAAGACACTGAGATGAGTTACATAAAAAGTCTAGAAAATTCCCTAACGATAGTAATATTTTAAATGAATATAAAAAATACAAAAATATTTGTGTAAATGTAATACAAAATACCAAGAATGAATATGAACATATACAATTAATAGAAAATAAAAATAATATTAAAAAGCAATGGGACATAATAAAGATATATGCAAGATTAAAAAATCAAAAATTAAGAATGATAATCTGTTAACCTTACACACTAATCCTATGGAATCATGGAACACAGTTAATGAATATTTCAGCTGCGTTGGGGAGAAACTGGCTAACGCAACTCTAAACTTATTGGGACAAACTAAAACAGAATTGGCAAACCAAAATCATTCTCATACTATAACTATTGTAAATTCGGATAATTCCCTAATGCTTACTCCAACCGATGAATTTGAGATTTTTAAACTTATTGGTACGCTAAAATCTAGTAATGCTGTTACACATGATAAAATTAGCAACAATATCTTAAGGGAAATTAAAATTGTTATAGCTAAGCCCCTGACTCATATTCGTAATTTGGGCATATCAACAGGAATAGTCCCAGTAGCCAACGTAATTCCTATACTAAAGGCCGGAGATACTCTTGATCCAGCCAACTATAGACCTATATCCTTGCTAAGTGCCGTGTGTTTTTTTTTTTTTTTTTTTTTTTTTGGGTAGGCCTTGAAAAGAGGACGTCTTTACTGTGCTAGATTATAATATTAATATAAAAAATAAATAACAGTGCATTTAAAACTCTTATGAAATCTTAAATAAATCAGTTACCTACCAGCTCTCTTTTCTGATATAAATTTCACATAAACATAGCTTAAAAATATTTCACATTAAATCACATTGTCACATTTCACAACACTGTCATGGATGCCTATCAACGTATTGAAGACCTTGCAGAGGAGATGAATGCTAAAATGGCACGATTCGATGCGGAGTTGGCGGCTGCACGTGTGTCACCAGGTACAAATAAGCAGTCTTTGGACTCCATATACACGGAGTTCAAATCCTTTAAGTCTGACACAGTGTCAACATTTAATAGTCTGCATGCCTTGGTGTCCCACTTAGTTGAAGATATTGATAGGCTAGAAATGAGATCTCGTCGCAAAATCCTGCTTCTCCACGGTGTGCCTGAGCAGAAGGATGAGGACGCTGTGGCTGCTGCTGTGTCGGTGTTCGCAGGCTGTGCTGGGGACCATCACATTGATGCAGGAGCCATCAGAAGGTGCCATCGTATGGGCCGTGTAAGTGGTGACAAGCCTAGACCTCTCTTAGTTAAGTTCTGTGACATAGCCAACCGGGACAGAGTGTGGTTTGGAAAGAAGCAGTTGAAAAATACTGGCAGTACTGTGTCAGAATTCCTCACTTCTCGGCGGCATAAGTTATTTATGGCTGCGCGTGACAGGTTGGGTGTATCTCGCTGTTGGACCCGTGATGGCGACATATACTGTGTGGACGCAGAAGGCAAACGGCAGCGCATCGCCTCCGTGGCCCAATTGGAAGCCCTCGCTGGCTCTGGTGCAGTAAGCGGCTCAGGTTCGGTTGAGAGTAAGCCTGCAGCGAAGACTGCTGCGCAGCCTGCAGCGAGGACTGCTGCGCAGCCTGCGGGCCTTTCGCATCATTTTGTTTTTGTTTTTGTGGATTTATATGTGGCATGTTCCCTCAACATTATATCAGTTAACATTTCTTTTCTCAGCGCACACCCACGTTTTATCAAAATTATTTTCGACATGGCGGTATGTACGTAATGGTTAAATTTCTAGTAGGTTCTAAAAAAAGGCAAATTTTTCACTTCACCACCTTTATTTTGTTTGTAGGTTAGGTTAAAATTAATTATTTACAAGTGACAAGTGAATGAAATGTCAATGTTATTGTCTCTGGTTCTTTTTTTTTTTTTTTTTTTTTGGCTATCTTCGGTCTAATTCGTCATGCATGACTTATTGTTTTACGGCATACGGTTTTTTTATTTTTCCATGACATTGTACACATTACTACATCCATATATTGTATTCAACTTGTAAAACTTGTAATGGGTTGTGTAATTAAATTCTAAACGGGAGCATCGCCTTTTTCGTTAATTCTTTCTTTCAATGTAGCTGGCAGGTGGCTATTTCTGTCTGGGTGAAGAGTTGTTGTTTACTGTAATGTGAGTCAAGTACCGATGATTTTTTATCTATATCTGACGACAGTTTCCATAGTCTTGATGCATCCTCTCTAACCAACTCTCTTGTCACTACGTTTGCGAATGTCTCTAAAAATTTTAACATTGTTCATATCAATGCACAAAGCGTTCCGGCGCATTACATAGATTTGCTTTCAACCTTTGGCAACAATAGCAACATACATGCGATCCTAATATCCGAATCGTTCCTTCATCCCTCCTTGCCTTCCACTACGTACTCTCTTCCTGGTTTCCAACTCATCCGCAATGATCGAATTAGCTCTTCCCATGGCGGTGTTGCCATCTACCTTCGTAGTAATATTTCTTTCACTATAATTAGTAAATCTCCACAGCCTCCTCCGCCGGATACGGCTGAACACCTCTTTTTAGAATTGTCTCTTTCCTGTACCAAAGTCCTTCTCGGTGTCTATTATAGCCCGAACTTGTCAATTAATTATTTTCCCGCCTTTGAGACCCTTCTTGATGTCCTTTGTCCACTATACAATCATTCCATTATCATGGGTGATTTTAATACGTGTCTTTTAAAAAATGATTCCCGTACTAGACGCCTTCAAACTCTGGTTACTTCAGCCAATTTGAATATTCTTCCTCTAAATGCTACGCATTACTTTCCTAACTGTACCCCCTCACTTCTTGACCTTATCATGGTTAATTCACTCGATCATGTTGCGAAGCATGGACAGCTAAGTGCGGACGCCTTTTCCTATCACGATCTTGTCTATCTTTCCTATAAAATCCGTCCTCCTAAATTGAAACCCAAAATCCTCATGCAGCGTAACTTTGGTGGTATGAATATCGAAAATTTGCGTCGCGATGCTCAAGAAATTAATTGGTCTAGCATTGATGATACTGACACTGTAGACGAGAAAGTTAGGTTATTCAATAGTTTTTTACTCGATCTATATGATGCTCATGCACCTATTAGGCCGGTGAAGCTCAAGCATCTTCCTGCTCCTTGGCTAACTGATGAAATCAAACAGCTCCGAGAGAAAAAGAACCGCGCAAAAGCGCGCCATAAAGCAGATCCATCAAGCATCGCCAAACGTGAAAAATACCAAAAAGCCAGAAATCTCTGCAACAAGGTGTGTAGGGACGCACAGCGACGCCACATTCACCAGTGTGTTGAAAATGAAGACCAAGCTAAAGTTTGGAAATTTCTTAAAACTTTGGGAGTTGGCAAATCGCGAAATTCCTGTACTTCTGATATTAATCTTGACTCACTCAATAGTCATTTCTCTTCCAGCTCGTTTCTTGATAAAAATATCAAATCAAATACATTAAAAGTTCTTTCTTCGATGCCCACTCCCAATTACTCTCCATTTGCTTTCAAATCTTTCATTGACTGTGATGTTAAGAGAAGCATTTTGTCCATCACGTCTGATGCCGTCGGGTGTGATTGCATTAGTCGTAAAATGATCATCCCTTTGATTGACCTCCTCGTTCCCATCCTAACAAAAATATTTAATTTTTCAATTTCCACAAGCTCCTTTCCTGAATGCTGGAAACTGGCTCAAATCATCCCACTGCCTAAAAAAACCAATCCTACTGCCTTCAGTGACTACCGTCCCATTTCTATACTCCCTTTCCTATCTAAAGTATTGGAGCGGCTAGTTCATTGGCAATTGAATAGTTTCCTAAATTCAAACAACTTACATAACCCTTTTCAATCCGGTTTTCGGCCTGGTCATAGTACGACTACTGCTTTAGTCAAAATCACTGACGACATTAGGCGTGGTATGGAAAATCAACAGCTAACCTTATTGACATTACTCGACTTCAGCAATGCTTTCAACTCCGTTGATTTTGATATTATGTTAGGTATTCTCTCTTCTCTTAACATATCTCCGGCAGTGTGTGATTGGTTTCATAATTACCTGTACGGGCGTCAGCAACGTGTCAAAATCGATCTCCTAAATTCTACATGGTGTCATACGAAAGCTGGCGTGCCGCAGGGTGGTGTGCTGTCTCCTCTATTGTTTGCTATTTTCATTTCCTCTATCACTAGTTCACTTACTTCTTCCTACCACCTTTATGCAGATGATTTACAAATTTACTGCCAGTCGTCATTGAGTAATATAGCCTTAGCCGTTTCAGATACCAATGCAAATTTGAACCTCATATCACAGTGGAGTAAACGCTATGGACTCCAAGTTAATCCTACCAAGTCTCAATGCATAATTTTAGGTAGCCAGGCCTTTATTTCGAGGTTAGATAATTTTCTAATACCGTCGGTTATGTTTGATGGTATCTGCATTCCTTTTCAAAACTCTGTAAAAAACCTCGGATTAATCATGGACTCCACGTTGTCTTGGAAAGCTCAGGTGGCCGAGGTAAGTAGGAGGATGTTCGCTGCATCTGCGTCACTTCGGCGACTCAGAAATTTCTTGCCAACTGCCACCAAGGTTGCTCTTGCACAATCCCTTCTTCTCCCTATCCTTGATTATGCTGACGCATCGTACCCGGACCTTAACGTAGATTTGCTAAATAAATTAGATCGGTTGCAGAACTTTTGCATTAGGTTCATTTATGGTCTACGCAAATACGATCACGTGTCTGAATACCGGTCACAGTTGAAGTGGCTATCCATTCGCCAACGTAGGGACATGCACATCCTTTCCTTTCTCTACACCATACTTTTCAATCCTTGTACTCCCTCCTATCTTAAAGAATTCTTCACCTTTTCCTCCTCATCCCATAGCCTGTCACTCCGCTCCACTGATAATCTCACACTCCTTATTCCTATTCATTCCTCCAAATTCTTCGACCAATCCTTTTCTATCCAGGCTATGAGACTATGGAACAATTTGCCTGTAGCCATTAGAACTGCAAAATCCATCGATGTATTCAAACGACAAGTGAAAAATTATTTCTTAGATTTGAGTCTTTGATTCCTTTGTTTGCCTCCAAGTACAACGACATTTTTATTTATTTTATTATTAGGTATATATGTATTGTATAATATAGTATAATTATGTATTTATGGTAGGATGAATATGAATATCTATATAATATATTATAGTAAGTATAGTGATATGTTATAATATTTGAAGTTATTTATTCATTTTGTTTTAATATTTAGATGATGTCCTAAGTTTCTATCATTTTCTTGCTTAGTGTTTATTTTCTTCTCATGCTAGCCCTGCCCACTCCATACAGAAATTCGTTACCTTAAGGTTGCCTTGAAAAGATTGCTTTTTAGCAATAAGGCCGCCTTGTTGCATTTACACTAGTTTTTAAGATTGTTTTTTTGTACGTTTTCCTGTGTGTAATGCAAATAAAGAGTATTCTATCTATCTATCTATCTATCTATCTAAAGTAATGAAGAAGGTTGTAAACACTAGACTTATACGGTACTTCGAGGTACGTGGACTATTGGCTGAGAACCAGTATGGCTTCCGCTCTGGCAGATCCACGGAGGACGCTGTCACTGATCTTGACGACCTTGTTATTAAGAAAGTCGATAAAGGACAGAAATGTGGTGGTGTCTTTCTGGATTTTGCCAAGGCTTTTGATCCGGTATCTCGACTAATACTACTAAAAATACGGTTGGGAATACGGGGAATAGCTTTAGAATGGTTCCGATCCTACCTTAGTGATGGCAAATGATCTGTATGCATCACAAACCATCAGAGCGATTACATGAACACAAATTTTGGCGTGCCACAAGGCAGTATTCTGGGTCCTACGCTCTTCCTGGTCTACATAAACGACCTTTGCTCCATGGAACTAAATAATGGAAATATATTTACCTTCGCAGATGACACTGCAGTCATCTTTAATGCTGACTCGTTGTGCGGGGTCGCAGACCTAGCACAGGAAGGGCTCAATAAAATCAGTAGTTGGCTACAAAATAATCTGCTTACAGCAAATAGTTCAAAAACAAAAATAATCAATTAACAAAAATAATAAAGCCTTTAGAGTATCAGACAGAACGTTCGGCTCCATCACAAAATTTACAAATAAGGCTCCATACTTGTAATAATAATAAATAACATAATTAGCTGTTATTCTACAATATCTTGCCAATGTCCATTGCTTGAACAAGTTGATAAAATTAAGTGTTTGGGGGTAATTATTGATAAACACTAGGTAGGTATGGTCAGCCCAAGTTGACGCAGTCACATTAAGATTAAAAAAAACTAACACACGTTTTTTAAAAACTGAGTGCTGTAGCTAATCCAGAAGTACTTAGAATGGTATACCAAGCCTTATGTCAATCAATTCTGGGATATTGTGTGGTTTGGGTGCTACTCATAAAAACATATGTTAAAACTCGAAAGAGTACAACGATCAATATTAAAAATAGCTTTCAGAAAACCCTGGAGATATCCGACTGACTTACTCTATGCGGAGTGCTTCGTTTACTTTTACGTGTACGGCAGTTATATATTATTGAGTCCGTCCGACAAAATCGCGATTAATAATTTCAATTGAAAATTAACAGCAAATACTTATTAGTTCTTTTGAAACTTTATACTTTACTATTCTAATCTGTTAGTGAACAATCCGATTTCATTTAGTTTAGTCTTTCAAGAGTAGGTACCTAAATGTAACAATCCAATACCGATCGCTCAGTATTGGTTTCAAGAGTAGCTTAGCTGGTCAGACTATAGTACAAAATTATTAAATTTTAACACATTATAGCCAGAAAAGATCAACCATGATGGCTATGTAGCCGAAAGACACCACGTGACCACTGAAGATGGATATATTTTAGAAATGCATCGAATACCCTTCGCAAGAAATCAATCTACTGGCCGAGATGACAGACAAGTCGTACTTCTGATGCATGGGCTTTTAGCTGCATCGAGTCAATTTATATTTCTTGATGTTAGCCACAGTATGGGTAAGACTTTTTTTTACATAATATGCAACGGCCATATTATGGCCGTTAAACTTTCTACAAGACGTCACTCGTCACCGCAAAGACGGCCATCTTTTTGCATTCGAAATGTTACGGTCGCTATATGACGTCACTACTACCCTAAGAACAAAATAAGTATAAATACAGATTTTTGGGCAATAAAGGAACAGCTTCAACTATAGCTGAAGCGAAGTTTAAGGCAGCTGATGTCAGATTGCCTTTATTTATTAATAATGTTGATAAAGAGACAAGATCATGCGATATTATAGAATACATTAAAAATAGAACTCAAGTAACCGTCTCATTGGAAAAGATAACTATGAAGCTAAGAAAAGAATACGATGCCTACAAAGTATTCGTACCTAGGCACAAATTGAACTTATTTATGGACAAAGACCTATGGCCTGAGGGCATTTCATTCAGGCGATTCGTAGAGTTTCGCAAGCGAATAAAGGCTTCAGTAACAGATAACATACAAACTAATCTTAATGGATAATAGTGCGAACAGAATAAAAACAAGCTTGATTAGTTACAACTGTAAGTCAGTGACGCGATCTGTGGATTACATTAGAATATTGTGTCAAAAGGCAGATATAATCGCTCTGCAAGAGACCTGGCTATTTCCACACGATCTGACTTTTCTTGGAAATATAGACGACGCTTTTAGTTTCACGGGCAAGTCAGCGATTGATACGTCGGCCGGCATTGTACGAGGAAGACCGTATGGTGGTGTAGCGCTGCTATGGCGGAAAAGTGCATTCGAAGCAGTGTCGGTAATAGAATGCGACAGTGCTCGTCTTACGGCTATTAAAGTGTCTACGTGTGATAGGAGCATTCTAGTGTTCTCAGTGTACATGCCTGTGGATTGCAGTGACAACCTTGTAGAATTTACCGCGTGCCTAAGTGAGATAAGTGCAATTATAGAGAATGCGGAGGTAGCGTCGGTTTTCGTGTTGGGAGACTTCAATGCCCATCCTGGTGAACTGTTCGGTAAGGAACTTATAAATTTTTGTACCGACCAACAATGGACTTGCGTAGATATAGAATATTTGAAAAATGTCTATACGTTCATAAGCGATGCACACGGCTGTACTCGCTGGCTCGATCACTGCTTGGTGACCGAGGCTGCGAAACAATCAGTGATTAGTGTTAAGGTACTTGAGGATACGGCGTGGTCTGATCATCTTCCATTAGAGGTTACTTGTCACTTAAATCAACTGAGACCACACTGTAATACTGAAAATAAGACAACTTGTAATAAAGTTTTATGGGGCGATAGGGATAACCAACAGATACACCAGTACCATAGTATATGTAACTCGAAATTGAGAAATATACAGTTTCCATGTGAATTTTCTAAATGTTGTGATAGTATTTGTAATAATGAAAAACATAGGGTAGCTATTGATAAAATGTATAAAAACATTGTTGATATTTTAAGTGAGGCTGCCATGGAGAGTCATATAGGTAATATTTCTCGAAAAAGAAAGCGCGTGGTGGGATGGAATGAGCATGTCCGGTCTGCCTACAAAGAGTCGCGTCATCGCTACCAAGTCTGGCTTACACACGGCAGGCCAAGCAGTGGGCCCATTTATAATAATATGACTGAAACTCGGCGCATATTTAAATCAAAACTAAAATGGTGTCAGAAAAATTCTGAACAAATTAAGTTGGACATATTAGCATCTGAACACGCCAAAAAGAATTTTAAAACCTTTTGGAAACAGACCAACAAGCTCAATCCAAGACCGCAGATTCCTGTCAATGTCGATGGTATTATAGAAGCGGCTGATATAGCCAACATGTTCAAAAACAGTTTTAAAGTAGAACCTCCATCGCGACCGCAACGTATGTCACGGGTGTCCATATCCAAGTCCCACAAGTCATCGCCTACACCTATCAGGTTCACTGCAAAAGAAGTTGCTACTGTCATTAGTAACATGAAAGGGGGGAAATCTCCTGGACATGATGGGATTAGTATTGAGCACCTGAGACATGCTGGTGTGCACTTGCCCAGGGTTCTATCTATGTTATTCACGTTTTGCATAAGACATTCTTATTTACCGCGTGAGTGTATGCGCACGATTGTGGTGCCAATAATCAAAAATAAGACCGGTGATCCATCTGATAAGTCCAACTATAGACCCATCTCTCTAGCTACAACTGTAGTTAAGGTCCTGGACGGTTTGCTTGACCGTCACTTAGCTAGACACTTGAAGTTGCATGATGCACAGTTCGGATTTCGAGAGGGTCTGTCCACAGACACGGCGATTCTGTGTCTCAAGCAAACCGTCCGGTACTATACTGACAGGAAGACGCCTGTTTATGCGTGCTTCCTGGACTTATCGAAAGCTTTCGATTTGGTGTCTTATGATCTTCTATGGCAAAAGTTAAGATCCGAAACGGATCTTCCGGGGGAAATTATAAATGTTTTTGATTATTGGTACAATAACCAAACGAATGTGGTAAGGTGGTCTGGAGCTTTCTCTGAAGAGTATAGATTGGAGTGTGGAGTGAGGCAAGGTGGACTGACATCTCCTCGCCTCTTTAATCTATACATAAATGGGTTGATTGAGGCACTGAGCAATACCCCTGTCGGCTGTTCAATTGACGGTAAAATGATAAACAACATAAGTTACGCCGACGATATGGTTTTGCTGAGTCCCTCAATCAGCGGCTTAGAAAAGTTGCTGAGAAAGTGTCAAGATTATGCCGGGGCTCATGGACTTAAGTACAATGTCAAAAAGAGTGAACTGATGGTTTTCCAACCCCGCGAGCACAAAGTAACAGTAGTACCATCTGTTTTGCTGTATGGTGTTCCACTCGAGAGAGTTGTAAGATTTAAATACTTGGGTCACTGGGTCTCGGACAACTTGATGGATGACCTCGACATTGAGAGGGAGCGAAGGGCGTTGGCAGTCCGGGGGAATATGTTGGCTCGTAGATTTGCGCGTTGCACGGCAGATGTAAAAGTGACTTTATTTAGGGCATACTGTCAGGCGTTTTACTCTTGCAATCTATGGGTCGACTACACTCAGCGGGCTCTCAACGTTCTTCGTGTACAATATAATAACATTTTTAGAATGCTGTTAAAGCTGCCAAAACACTGCAGTGCCTCTGGAATGTTTGCAGAGAGGCACACTGATGGCTTTCATGCCATCATAAGGAAGAGGGTCGGCTCATTGATGCAGCGAGTCCGTACGAGTAATAACAGCATTCTGAAAGTGTTAACGGGCAAGTTAGATTGTCCAATATTGAGGCATTGGATCAAACTCCATGTCTCACACATGTAACTCTTTTTTTTAATTTTTTTATAACCACTAACATAGGTTAAGGTGCTGTATTACTAACAAATGGATCTATGAAATCTCAATAAAAATCATTTATTATTATAAGAAACCAGAGCTTGTATTGTATATAGGTTACTGGCGGCCAAAAGTTACGCAACATCCAAAAAGCAGCTAGCTACTTACCTACTTGAATCAGAGATATTATTTTATATTAACTTACTGAAATTTTAATTTTTAGCTTACAATTTAGCTGATGCCGGATTTGATGTTTGGATGGGGAATGCCCGTGGAACCAGGGTGTCTCGGAATCATACTTCCTTGGATCCTGATGACCCGAAGGAGAAATATGAATTCTTTGATTTCTCCTGGGAAGAAATAGGGACAAACGACATTCCTGCCATGACTAATTTTGTTCTAATGAAGACTGGAAATCAAAAATTACACTATATTGGTCATTCACAGGGAACAACAACATTTTTCACTCTTGCCACCTTGAAGCCAGAGTACAATGACAAGTTTATTACAGTTCACCTTTTAGATTGTGCCATTGGAGATGATTTTAAACATTATCCAGCTGTCCTTGTCCAACCTATAGCAGGTGCAGTTGGGACACTTTATGTAAGTATTGCTGTTTTGAAGGTATAGGTAGGCACAGAGCCCGCTAACCACTTCAACTTTATATAGCTGACACAATACCTACATTATTTTCAGGAATTGTTATTAGTACTGGGAATCCTTGAAGTTCCATTAATACCAATATTGTTCGGAAATGATGAAGTTTATAAAGCATGCCAAGACACAACGATAGGAGAATTGTGCAAAGCCTTCGAAAACGTGTTGGTAAGTCATACATTTTGAAAATAAAACAGTTCAAACCTAGTTTAAACAAAGATTTAAGATTTAACTAAACCGTGTTTTGACACTTTTGCACTTGACTTCATTATCCTTAGGTATGACATACAACAGATGTTAGTAAATCCATGGCTTATCTTTATTTGTTAAGAGTGCTTTTATAATTTAAATGTGTTATAAAATTTATTTATTTAATTATGTTTACTATTTGTTTTAGAAACTTCCTGAATCTCCTAGTCCGTCAGTTTCTGTCTTACCTATTGAATTTTATGGAGGAGCATCACTCAAACAAATAGCACATTATGGTCAATGCGTGAAAAACAAACGATTCTCCAGATGGGATTATGGTGTTGGAAATTTATTAAAATATGGCACTACATTTCCACCTTCATATGATTTTAGTTTAATAACAGCAAATGTAACCTTTTATTTCGCTCCTTTAAATCTTTTTGTAACCGGGGCAGATACTATAGCAGTGAGCAAGCTTATACCAAATTCAAGAGTCAGGTTTATAGAAAAAGAAACTTTTAGCCATTTTAGCTATATATTCAGTAATGATGTTAAAGAATATGTTACAGATCATATAATTGAAGATATATTATATTGGGATAAAAAGTAAGAGTACCGAAAAGAATAATACCGATACCGAATTTCCAATACAACGACTCGGACAGACGGACTCGAAGCAGATCGTAATGGTAAATTTCATATAAAAGTGTTTTCAGTAAAGGCACAGATACTTATTACTTACCTACACTACAATCCTAATTAGAAAAGCGATATCTACCTGTAATAATTTTTGTACATTGAATTACCTATACTTGTGCCTATACTTAAGCTCCAGATAATAATATTTATAAAAAAAATATGTATGAATTTTTGGTAGATCAATATACCTATTTACCTATATGCTTAAACAAAAAATACGTTGTGTTTTATTCCTAGAATCAGAATTTCGCCTTAGGTTTGGTTATAGTAAAATTGAACTGTCCTAATAGTATGTACATAGAATTGGTACTTTTTACTAGTTTTTACCTTGCATCAAATTAGGTACTTAGTTCTGTTCTATTTTTTTATGAGTTTGTAGTGATGAAATGGGTTATAAAAAATCCAAGTTTTCCTACACGAAAGCCTTCCGGATAATTATTAAATACTTGAAAATTCATTATTTAGCATTTTTGACTATTTTTACCACCAAGTTACGTTGCGGTAAATTTCACTATGGACACTTTTAAGAAGACACCAATCAAATGAGAGTAATTGGGTTTTAGTAGGAGGTAATGGACAACTCTGACAGTTGCACTTCGGGGATCGGCTCTTTCGGTTCTGGCTGGAGGCGCGACCGTCCTCGGGGAGCACATTCAAGGAGCTAATGGAGGCACTGGAAGCAAGGTACGTCGAACAACATCTGGAGCATGTCTTCAGTGCACAATTACGAGACCGATCTCAGCGTCCGGGAGAAAGGCTGCAGCAGAGGGCCTTGGAAATTGAGAAGTTTGTCCACAAGGCCTACCCATCTATACTATAGCGTTTTGTCGATGGATCAAAGACGAGAAGAAACGAAAGAGATGAAAGAGATTAGAGCTGTGGTAGGGCTTTGCTATCATGCCACTAAAGGAAGCCCTAGCGCACGCCCTGGAACGTGATGTTCGACCAGATTACAAAGTACGGGAAGTAATGGAAAAAGTGCGGGAGATAAAGAAAGACGTCGTTCCAGCCGAAGAAAAAGACCTAAGTGCTATACACCTAAGTGTATGTGGAGAAACAGGCTGTTGGATTTATAGTTGCAAAAATTAATTATAAAGTCGGTGTTTTTAAATAAATTGATGTACCGCCAACCGCCATCTTGAATTTTAAAAACTTATAAGGAAATGTAGTGAGTTTGTATCTCTCTCTTGACATTCAGCTGTAATAGGGGTCAGACTTATAAACGCTTTAGAGTTTAAAAATAGAATAAATAATCTATTAATTTGTGTAACGGATATTACTTTGTTTTTCTTGCTCTGCCTAACCTAGTTTCCAAAACAGGCCATTTGCAGTTCGAAGAAGAAGCCTCAAACAGCTAAACTTGCTCAGGAGTTGAGCAAGATGCAGGAGCAATTTAAGGAAATGGCAAAGAAGATGGATACTTCAGCTTCTGTTGAGAATCAGGAAAACGACTAACAGCCAGAACTAATTAACCCAGGGCGGGTGCTGGCTGGAACGGAAGAAGCCCCGAGAATGATCGTCTCACAAGCATGCAATGGGAATAGTTTTAGGATACGCCGCGCCGCTCAGTGAACCTGTTACACTGAGCGGCGTATCCTTAAACTAGAGTATCCTTAAACAGTTATTTTGCATCTCTCTCTATCTCTCAGGAGAGACTGCAAGATAACTGTGGAAACAGGAACCTCTAGGACAATAATCACGCCGAAACTAGTGCAGACCACTGATGTCCAGCTTATTTCCGTTCCGGTCAGCATATACTTACCCGATTTAGAGGAAATTTTGGTCATATTGCAAGTGGATGAAACATCACACACTTACAACGTTATCGTGGCTGAAATTATGGATGACTGCGTATTGGGCCTCGACTTCATGAAAACTTCTGGCAGCCAGGACAATAGTCAATGGGAACACGACTGCATTTGTAAGTTAAGGGACTTCCATACAGTCCAAGGGAAGCATTCTTACCTTCGAGGAATTCACCATAATACTTACTAAGATCGAATCGGTTTTCAACTCACGACCTTTGACTCCGATGTCAGAGGATCCGTGTGACATGGAAGTACTCACCCCGGGTCATTTTATCATCGGTCAACTTTTAACTGCTTTACCAGAACGTCAATGGAATGACACTAAGATGTCACGATTATCGCGGTTTCAAACAATTCAAAAAATGACTCAGTCAATTTGGTCACGTTGGCACCTTGAATATCTCAACACGTTGCAGGCACGTAACAAATGGTTCACTCGTGTAAATAATATAGAATTAAATGATTTAGCTTTAATCATAGATGAATGCGGAGAGCATTGCATTGCATTGGAGACGAGGTAGAGTCATTGAAGTTTATAAGGGTTCAGATAATGTAGTTAGGTCAGTTAAGTTAAGGACACGGTCCGGTGATCTTGTTAGACCGGTTGTCAAGCTCTGCAAGTTACCGATAGATTGTAAGTAGTTAAGTTGGTCATAAGTACTATTTATCATAGGTTCTAAATATTATGTAAACATTCAGGTGGCTGGATTATTATCAATGTTGTCAATGGTTTTCGAATTGATAAGGGCTTCAAGGAATCAGCTCACCCTTTCTGGCACGGGCAGGAATGTTCACGCAAAATGAACATGTTTTCTTGATATCGGTAGAAATAATCATAGTCGTGCATCTGGCTAAATGAATGTCATTCGAAGTACATCGAAGTGAATGTTTGATATTGTTATGTAATTTTTCTACTGGCAATAATGCATCGTTTAATCATTCCATTGTTTTTGATCATTCAACATTCACTCATGGTCTTTCACTTGGGTTTGAGACGTGATGGGCGACACATTGCGCGGGATTCATGCACCTTATAGTCTGTAGAAAAGCGCATGGCACCGGCCATTACGCGCATGTTCGTAGTCAGTTCAAATAGTTCATAAAGTAATTGTATCAGTGATTTGCGCGAGTCATGCGACCACGATATTGTGATAAGGGAAAAACACCTATCAAGCAGACTTTGGGTTTCATTTTCATCGTCTTCATCACCACGTGAGCTGTTCCGCGCCCAGGTTGGGCGACGAACTGCAACAGGCACTGATAGGGGAGGCTGCTCGTGCAATTATCATTTTCGGTGGCTTAGAGCCATCTGGTGGCCCAAACCATTCTCACCGGCTTAGGGAAGGCTGCGGGACCTTCATCTCATCATCTCCGGCGCGTCGGGACGCCATGCCGAGAAAACTCACCGAATCATCAACACTAATAATAATCCCTCGTGGGCACTTTAAACACATCGTTTACAATGAGAGTTATATTTGTGTATTAAATATTACATAAATAAGCTACTCTATAATTATGGAAAAACTGATCATTATTATTGATTAGTTCAACAAATCATTGATTTTGTGATTCACATTGTATTATGACTTTTCTTGTTAATTAAGACACTTGTTAACAATTACTACTCAGGTTTTATTCAAGCAATTACTTATTACAATTACAATTTAGACACCGCTCTTGGTGGCCACATGCTTGCTACTCTCGGACGTCCACAGATAATCAAACTCCTCTTTTTATATGTGGCAACTACAACAATAATCATACTACACAAGTAACTGGTGAATTTGAATTAATATCACTGCATGATGCTGATGATGGTTTGTTTCACCTCACCAGTGACCTTCAAGTCACTGGTTGGTTTGGTTCAGGTGTTCTTCATAACAAATTCATCCATGCCTGCATCAGAAATTCCATCCAGCATTGCCATTTTAATCTCTCCTTTTTTACTTGTTCTATAATATTTGTTCTTGAACCATTCTTCGAATACTTTCGAGTTCATTTCCTTGTGGTAATCTCCATCTCCTTACTTTAAGCAGGTTTTTTTTTTAAAAGGAATCAGAAATTTCACCACCATTACTAACCTTCCCGGTAGCTCAGTAGTTATAGCCCTCGGCCGGGTATCGAGGGGTCGTGGGTTCGAATCCCACCTGAGGGGGAGGGAAGGTGAAAATTTTCTTTCAAAGATCAATTTCAAAATATGAATGGCTAGTTGCCTAATAACTATAAATAAAAATAATAAACTTGAATACTTTGTTTATGGACAGGTACTTATATAAATTTAATTTTGAATTCAAAATTGATAAACTTACCTTCATCATGGACTTTCTGGCGAATGCTACCATTGTCTATTTCCATAATTATGGAACGCCGTCATGATCATGACGTTATATACATAACGTTTTAATTAGATCGGGGTTTTAAGGTGTGGTAACCCGCCGAATTAAATATCACATAAAGAATATGAATTGTTAGGTAATTGAATTACTACTTTTATTGGGCGCTTATATTTTTTTAAATTAGTTTTAAGGGTTGACGAGCCAAGAGAAACATTTCGATTTTTACAAAACCAGCTTCCGTGACCAAATGATTAATTTTTTGCAATGTAGTGGTTTCATTCGTATTAAAAAAAAAATTATTACGACGCTGTATTAGAGGAGTATTGATGACATTCACAATGATTTTACAAAAAAAAACTGCTAATGCTGTGACAACCTTAAATATGGTTTGTTTGTACATCAACTCTACGGACTTTCTATAGTTTGTGATTAAGGCAAAATGCGTTCGGCGATGAGGCGCTTTTGAGGGGGTGAAGCAGCGCGCGACGGAGCACACGGCTCCCCGCGCGCCCGCACCGCGCTGCCGCCGCCCGTCGCGCGTCATACTCGGCTTGAATTGAATCAAGTTTAATCTTTGGCTCGAATACTGCCGTGCATAGGACAGTCGCATGCACTAATATGTATACAGAAACTGTTTTGCCATTATTATGTCATATACTTTATATACTTTTGATATCTCAAATATTTCAAAAATAAGTATCTGAGTAGTCCTTTTCCTTACTATTATTATAAATGCGAAAGTAATTTTATTTTTATTTTTATATTGTATTCTATATTTCAAATAAAATAATTTTATTTTATTTTATATTTGATATGATATTTTATTTTTATTTTATACTAATAATAATAAAATAAATACAAATAAATAAATAATAAAATAAGAAATAAAATATAATAAATTTATATATTTTATTTTTATTGTATAGGTATGTACTAATAAAAAATATAAAATAAAATATCATATTAAATATAAAATAAAATATGAAATATATATTTTATTTCATATTTTATTTTATTAATATTTTATTTTATATTTTATAATAGTATACAATAAAAATAAAATAAAAAATATAAAATATCATATCAATTACAAAATAAAATAGAATATAAAATTAAAATATAAAATAGAATATAAAATATGAAATTAAAATATAAAATAAAAGAAATAAAATATATAAATTTATTATATTTTATTTTTATATTTTATTAAAGTATAAAATAAAAATAAAATATATAAAAATATATTTTATAAAATATCATATCAATCATACATAATCATAATTATAACTTTATTTTATAAAAAAAAAATTAATAATAATTTCATATCAATCATAAAATATTTTATTTTATTTTTAAAAAATGTCATATCCATCATAAAATAAAATAAAATAATTTTATTTTATATTTGATATGATATTTTGTTTTATATTTTATTATAGTATAAAATAAAAAATAAAATTAAATAAATAAAATATATTAATTTATTTTATTTTTATATTTTATTTCATATTTTATTTTATTAATATTTTATTATATATTTGATATGATATTTTATTTTTATTTTATACTATAATTATTATTTTATTTTATTTATCATTGTGATTATAAACAAACAAATAAACAACTATAAATAAAATATTTTATAAAAATCCATGCCAATCAGAAAAGTTCAGTTTTTCATAATGACTCGAACCCGGGACCTCCTGGGTGGCGGTCCGGCATGGTAACCATTACGCCACAGGGGTCGTCGGTATCAAATAGTAGACTGCGCGAAGCGCTGACAACAGGAAGTACGCGAGTGCTCGGTACGAGCCGCCCTTTAATATACGAAGAACGCGTGTTGCTGTAGATGTATAATGGTTTGCGGCGCCCGAACGCTGAAACTATTGATTTTACAAAAAAGGTAATACATAAATATTATATTACTTATAGGAAATTTTCTCTAGTTTAATTTACTATATAGGTAGGTAGCTATTTTGATCGAAAAATTAGTTTGAAAGGAGATACTGTCAAAAACTGTTTTTAGACGCCATTTTTCAAATATGGCGGCGCGAGTGGCAAAGATACGAGGTGGAAAAGGTGAAATTCGCAAAGAGCATGTGGGGGCCATAAGCACATCGAAATCTATTAAATTACCAATTTTCAAAACTCCCGGATTTCCAGGTAAAACTACCAAATGACTGTAGTAATTGTGGCAATACGCGTATGGTGTGGTATACTATACGCGTAATACACTGGACGCTCTCTTTCACAGAAAGGTTAGTAAACCCTGTTTCTTTTAACTTGACCAATGTAGTAAACAATCTTAGCATGTCTTTTTAACAAAAATAGGCAATTAAAATTATCATTCACACCCAAATAATAATAATATGGTTAGAAATGGCATATAACACAACACTGTTATTATTCTGGCGATTTATCGATTTTACACATGGATATTTGAATAAAAAGACACGCTAAGATTGTTTACTACATTGGTCAAGTCAAAAGAAACAGGGTTTACAAGCAAACTTGAGCAGTTTGTGGTCAATTTGGAAATACTAGTATTTGTGCAAGTAAATCGTTACGTAAATCGAATCAAAATTGGCATATAAGCATAGGGTGTGTTCGGCAGAATAAATCGATTTAAGCGATTTACAAAAAAATGGCGACTTTTTTAAATATTAACCAATCAGAACAAATGAAAAAAGCGGGAAACGCCATTTTTACGTAAATCGCTTAAATCGATTTATTCTGCCGAACACGCCCATACATTCACACAGACTACAGACAGACTTCATTCTATACCATGTAAAGAAGAGCCCGGAAACTCAGGTATTTTCATACTTACAACGAGTTACAAGCCACATGTTAACAAACGATACATGTAAAACAAACTGAATAAATATTTTTCATTTAATAATTTATAAAACATACATCTGTGGAAATAAATGGGACAATTGAAAAATATGCGTCATGACAGGTTAAACAAAATTGACATAAATTAAAATTTACTTAGATACTTAGATAGGTACATAATTTCATGGTCTTATATTAATAATCATTCATTGCGAAAAGCTTAGATCATATAAGACATATAAGACGAAAAGTGATATTCACAATGGTGACTCGTGTAATTTTATTTTATAATTGGGTCCACTACTCAGTCAATTTCTTTATTCGAATATTCGATTCAACAAGTCGTGAGTCGTGAGTACAGTTTTTGTTGCAATATTTTGTATACTAACGAGTGATCGCGGTTTTACGTGCGCTATCCAGTTATCCGGCATTTTGTGACTTTTTTCTAATGAAGAACGGTCATCTGTGACTCTGTGACCCAGACCCGACAGAAACCAGACATAGGTATCTAGCGTTTTTGTTATTTTTGAAATGGTCGAATTATATATTTATTATAAGTATATTTGAAATCAATGGCTAACACCAAAATATTGCCTTATGTAAAGCATTTGATCAGGATTTACACCAAAAAAATATTACAAAACCACCATTTCCTGTTGGACCAACAATACAAAACGCCTGTTTATCTACAAAGTTCTTGTTTGCCATCTTGTGGAATTAAAAACAACATATACCTAACTTCTTAGTATGTATCTATACATAATATATAAAATTCAAAGTCCTGACTGACTTAACTATATATCAACGCACAGCCCAAACCGATGGGTCTAGAGATTCCAAATTTGGACTGTAGGTTCCTTACGAAGATAAAAATTAATTACAATCCAGCTGCATCCAATCAGCACGCATGCAATCCAGGTTCACCTAGATACATCCCATAATAGCCTCTACTAATAAGCCGATAATGCTTTTGTAGTCAGTCGAGCGCTCTGGAAACCTATATAATTTCGAAGAAAGGTGAAGGAGAGCAAAAAATGTTATGATGGTACCCTTTCATCGGTGAAGGAGCGTCGACACTTCGACAGGCTTTCAAACATTTGTGTCGCATCGCATCTGATCAATGTTCTATGTATTCTATGACAAGTGATGACGTAATAACGAATGGAATCAGTAACAATCCGGCGATGCGTAGGGCACATCTAAAACGATTTACATCGAAGACGCGACGGACAACCGCTCAAGCGTCCATGTCAATTGTCAACCTAACGGGTGACATGGCCTAGGTATATCCAACAACGTCATACAACAAATTACATAATTTATTTGTCCTTTAGTATAATTCGTAAATCCATACCTTTCCTAATATGTCTCAAGTCTCAACGAAATGTACTATTGAAATTTTGAAAGATAAAATACCTCTTACAAAATGTAAAACAAAACGCAAAATGATAGGTAGGTAAGTGGGTGAATTTCAACAGGTCCTTTAAAATCTTCATTCCGTGGTTTTTTTTTATGTTTAAGTTTTTTTTATTTTTTATTTGCGTTTATTAAAGTTTCGGTTCAGAGGAGTTTCCTCTCGCGAACGCTGAGGCTGTGGAATGAGATCCCCGCCGAGGTCTTTCCTTTAGACTATAATATGGGGTTCTTCAAAAAGGGCATTAAAAGATTTTTACAGGGTCGGCAACGCGCGAGTGATGCTCCCGGTGTTGCAAGCGTCCATAGGCTGCGGTGACCGCTCACCATCAGGCGGACCGTAAGCTTGTTTGCCACCTTTGTGGTATAAAAAAATATAAAAAAAAGTTTTTGATAATGTATGTATTCTTACTTAATATCTAGCAGATAACTTAAAAAACTAACGAGATATACAACGTTAAAAAATTCGTACCACTGCGATGAAACATGCGTGCACGGGAATGAAACCTGCAGGCACGGCAATGAAACAACTGTGCCACGGGAATGAAACAATCAATCCACGGAAATGAAAAAATCCAAAAACATAATACCTATTTTATATAGGTACTTACCTGAGTATTATACTTACATACAATAGATACACGCCTGTCCCGAGAGGGAAAGGTATACCCAGACTGTGTTTCTCCAACGGATCCTACAAATTCCTTCCATACCACAAACAATGGCTTGGTTCCATTCAAAGTTTATGTTTGGGAGTAAGATTTGGTAATATCTATCCAAATCTTACTCCCAGACAAAGGAAGAATGGGAGTAGAATTAGGAAAGAAAGACTGTAGTATTGAGGTCTCTAAGAAGTGTTGCGAGTCTACCTACAATCCAGTCTTTATTTACTTATTCTATTTACTTTTACCACCAAGACCTCTTTATTTACCTATCTTTACTTTATCAAGACCTCACCAAGACAACTTCTTGCTTCTCATTAAAATAATGCAGGACCTCATTCATTCGATTCTCAATGTTTACTATCCTCCTAATATTCTGTTTTTTAGCATCGGCCACTAACTACATCCGCTGTCAGACATATATTGTTTTCTTTGCCTAATCATACCATGGCGATGAAAACATAAGTCACGGAAATGAAACACTTGCCCACGGCAATGACACTAAATTATTTTACCAGGCATGGCGATGAAATTTTTTTCATTGCCGTGGTTTTTTTTTCATCGCCATAGCAATTTTTGGCCACGGAAACCACGGAAATGAAAGCACGGCGATGAAAATCAAGGCAAAAAATATAAAATAACAAAAATCTACTAATTATTCGAAGTAATGAACACTGTACAAATAAAGATAAAATAAATGGCGTTCTATCGAATGCCTAATTTAGAGGACAAACTTATTCAAATAGAAGTTATACCTATCCACGGCAATGAAAGAAAAAATGTCCACAGTTCATAAAATGGAATACTTTCATTTAGGGCGCGAAAACGCAGCACGTGGTGGACGTCCTTCCACGTCGAGCACTTAGGCGGCACTAATATGCAACGTTTGGTGCACAGGGGGATGGGACAGCAAGTCGTTAGATAGACCAAATTTTCAAAAATGTTTAGGCCACGGCGATTAAAGGTAGTTCTGGGACAAATGAATTTTTATTAGCCATTCGTTGTATTGTTTAAATATTTGAATAAATGTATTCCATAACAATACTTTAACTATTCACGTTTCAAATAATAACTAGGTTTTTTATATAAATATAACCAATAGATTCAATCAATGAAATAACCACCAAGGTGACGTGTGGACAAACACGGCGATGAAAAATTTCGAGGTTTAATAATTTTTTTTGGAGTTCCTATTAATCCTATAAATAAAATATTCAGTGCTACACATAGATTTCCATTTCACCTAACCAGAAAAAAAGGTTAGAACATCATAACTATGTTTTTTAGTACCGATTTCATTGATGCCACGCAATTTTTTGTCCTGGGATAATCACCCAAGTATGAGATAATTTTGTAAAAGAAAAGTATTTGTAAATCAAGTGTTTAATACAATGCAAATATTAAAAATTAAAAGAAAAAATATATCTATAGGTACTTAAAGAAAAAAAATATATATTTATAATTTATTTTATACTAGCTTCTGCCCGCGGCTTCGCCCGCGTGGCCTAGTAACAATTAGCATATTTTTCTTCAGAAACAAATTCCGGTCTTGCACGGCTCGGTACGGTACGGTTCCATCCGGTCCGGTCGGTCCGGTCAGTCCGGGCCGGTCCGGTCGGTCCGGTCCTGATATAGAACCTACATGCCAATTAGCATATTTTTTTACAGAAAAAAAAACCGGTCCGGTCCGGCACGGCCCGGTACGGTGCGGTTCCTTCCGGACCGATCAGGTCTGATTCGTTCCGGTCCGGTCCGGTCGGTTCCGGTCCGGTCCTTATATGGCAAATACCCTACATGACAAATTTGGCATCTCTAGACCCAGCGGTTTGGGCCGTGTGTCCTCTCGCAACTACGTTTGCGCATATCTCGCTTTCCCGTGGGATTTAGAAAAATCCTTTCTTAGTACATCCTTAGACGACGTAAGGAACCTACATGCCAAATTTGATATAGCCTCGCAACCTCGTTTGCGTATATCTCGGTTTCCCGTGGGAATTTCGAAAAATCCTTTCTTTGTACACCCCTAGACGTCGCCGTCGTAAGGAACCTACAGTCCAAATTTGGAATCTCTAGACCCACCGATTTGGGCTGTGCGTTGATATATGTATAGTTAAGTCAGTCCGAACTTTGAATTTTATATATATATACATATAGTCCGGTCCGATCAGGTCCAGTCGGTCCGCTCCGGTCCGGTCGGTCCGGTCCTGATAAGGTACCTACATTACATACCAATTAACATATTTTTCTTCAGAAAAAAAAAACCGGTCCGATCCGGTTCGGTCCGGTCCGGCACGGACTCGGTACGGTGCGGTTCCTTCCGGACCGATCAGGTCTGATCCGTTCCGGTCCGGTCCGGTCCGATCCGGTCCGGTCTGTTACGGTCCGGTCCGATCCGGTCCGGTCCGGTCGGTCCGGACCTTATAATGACCCTACATGCCAAATTTGGCATCTCTAGACCCAACGGTTTGGGCTGTGCGTCCTCTCGCTACTTCGTTTGCGTATATCTCGCTTTCCCGTGGGAATTTTGAAAAATCCTTTCTTAGTACATCCCTAGACATCGTAAGGAACCTACATGCCAAATTTGGAATCTCTACACCCAGCGGTTTGGGCTCAATACCCTCGCAACTTCGTTTGCGTATATCTCGGATTCCCGTGGGAATTTTGAAAAGAAACATACACTAAATGTTAAGTTGAGCAAATTGCCACATATGAATGAAAACCGCATCCAAATCGGTTCAGCCGTTTCTGAGATTACCGTGTGCAAACATACATACAAACATACAAACAGACGGACAAAAAAAAACGGTCCGGTCCGGCACGGACTCGGTACGGTGCGGTTCCTACCGGACCGATCAGGTCTGATCCGTTCCGGTCCGGTCCGGTCCGGTCGGTCCGGACCATACAAGGACCCTACATGCCAAATTTGGCATCTATAGACCCAACGGTTTGGTCTGTGCGTCCTCTTGCAACTTCGTTTGCGTATATCTCGCTTTCCCGTGGGAATTCTGAAAAATCCTTTCTTTGTGTATCCCTAGACGTCGTAAGTAACCTACATGCCAAATTTGGAATCTCTAGACCCAGCGGTTTGGGCTGTGCGTTGATATACCCTCGCAACTTCGTTTGCGTATATCTCGGATTCCCGTGGGAATTTTGAAAAGAAACATACACTAAATGTTAAGTTGAGCAAATCGCCACATATTAGTGAAAACCGCATCCAAATCGGTTCAGCCGTTTCTGAGATTAGCGTGTACAAACATACATACAAACATACAAACATAAATACATACAAACATACAAACAGACGGACAAAATTTTACGAAATTCTTGTTCTATTGCTTATTCTTCATCGCCCTAAACAATTTTTTTGGAAATATATTCAATGTACAGACAAACTTTTTTTACACTTTTATTATATTATATAGATATAGATATAGATAGATAATAATTTGATTTGCTTGTCAAGAATTAAATTTAGCGCCATCTATCTGTGTCTAATTAAACCTATCTTTGTCTTTTTGTTTTAAAGAAAGCGATATCTGTTGTGTGTGAGCTTGTGACATCAAGTAAAATATTTATTTTATTTATTTTTTATTTATTTATTATCCAAAAAGTACATAATTATACGATACACAGTTTATCGCCAAACTGTTTAGACAGTTTGTTGGCGAATAGAGCACTCTTACAAACTAATTTTATGTACTTACAGTATTACTTAACTATCCTATTATTATTTACCCAATACCATGCAGGCCACCCCTTACGCGGGCGAAGCCGCGGGCAACAATAGCAGCTATTATTAATATATTATAATTTTATTGTGTAGTGTAATATGAAAAACAGTTCACGTAATCCCGCTATGGTATGTATCAAGTAACAAAACCTTTAGTTTATTTTTGAAAATATTTTTGGAGTGACACTCATTCTCAGGGAAAATTTCGTTAAATAACCTTGGAACTAAGTAAGTTAATGTTCTTTCCCCGAAATAATTTTTTGCAGATGGTCCCTTAAATCTCTTTACATGTTTATTTCTAAGCTTCTCGTAAGGTTTTACTACTTGTTTATATTTTGTACAATTATATTGATCCAAACATAGTACATATTTAACTTTTTCTTTAACTGGCAATATATTACATTTCTCAAAAAGCAACTGATAATTTTTATTACAATTTTGTTTTGTTTCTTTATTCACCAATAGTTTAATTAATCTTAATTGTATGTTTGTAATTTTTTCTAAATATGTGGGAAAGGTACGTCCATATGCACACAATCCATAGCTTAAAATAGCATCTGCAAGGGAATGATACAGCATATACATGATTGGCTTACTCATTACAGCATTAAGATGTACAAATTTACATAGAACTGTTCTTAATCTGTTACATACTAGATCGATATGCATTTTCCAACTGAATTTACAATCTATTGTTAGACCTAAGTATTTATAATGCGAAACAAATTCGAGTTTTTCACAATTACAGTCAATTTCATTACCATGCAGACACTCGTAAGTATGACCAATTATGCTTACAGCATCATTGGGTTTTGACATATACGGAGAATATATTAACATACATTTTGTTTTCCCTATGTTTAGTATAATACCGTTGTCGTGCGACCATTTTAATATATTATTGAAGTCGTACTGGATATTACTCTGTAATAAATTGATATCCCTATCGGCATATATCAGGCATGTGTCATCCGCATACATGTACATAGAACAATTTTTAACGACATTACTCATGCTATTCACATGCGTGATATATCCGACAGGGCCGTACACAGACCCAGTTGGCACACCATACTGCACACTAGCCTCTTCTCCCACAGTTCCCCGAACCCTAGTACGCAGTGTTCTGTTCTCCAGATAATTTTTAAACCATTGATTCACCGGACCACGTATGCCACACTCTTGCATAGCTTGAAGTAACAATCCGTGGTCCAGTGTATCAAAAGCTTTTTTAAAATCAATAAACAAAGCAACTACATACCTTCGTTTATCCAAGTGATCATTAACATCATCCGTGAATTTAGAGAGTGCCGTTGCAGTACTCCGCGCCTTCCTAAAACCGTGCTGTGCGTCCGATATTACATTATAATCTTCAAGGTACTTGCCTATTTGTCCCACTATCACTTTTTCAACTATTTTATTTACTACTGATAATATGGCAATAGGGCGGTAGTTTAAGTAATCTAAATGACTACCTTGTTTAAAAATTGGGCGAATTATAGACTTTTTAAGATAACTGGGGTACACACCCCTTTGTATACATAAGTTAACAAATTTGGCTAAAACCGGACTTATTTCTTTGTTTGTATACTTAAGATCTTGTACACGTATACCATCCAACCCCGCGGATTTTCTACAACTTAACTTATCTATAATTTTTTCAATATGATTAGCAGTAACTTTCTTATATCTAAAACTGAAGTTAACATTTTTTACATAATCATCGCGATTTAAAAAGTTTCTTGTACACTTATGTTTAATTTTATTAATTTCTTCTGTAAAAGTGATTGAAAAGTTTGTACATACATTGTTTACATTTGTAGTCCTTGATAAATACTTCATTATTACATCATCTATATTTGTTTTTTCTTTTCCTAACCATTCGTTAATAATTGCCCAGATCCTTCTACAATCACCCTCACAGTTCTTTAACTGATCTTGCTTATATTTATTTTTTATTTTATTTATGTACTTATTCGTAAAGTTTCTAAATCTAGTGTAATTTAGTCTGCGGCTCATATTTTTCGGATCAGACTTCCACTGTTTAAATAGTTCATCACGGTACGAAATCATTGATTTTAATTTGTTGTTTATCCACGGTTGCGATTCCCTTCGGTTCCCACCAATAACACTAGCTTTAGAATCCCCATAAATAGTATCAAACGCACAACACAATTTTTCGTAAATAGCAAGGGGACAGTCCAGTTTAAGGAACGCATGCCAGTCTATTCCATCCAACCCATCACGCACCGATTTATTATTCACTATAGTTTTAATGTTTACACTACTACACTGATTTGCGATCAAACCCGTCGACAAGGTCAACCCTACTAAGTAGTGGTGTGGTAGTGGTCTGACAACTTCACAGTGAGCATGTGTGCCGCGGCGCTATTCCCGCTACGCACCCACACATGATCGATACACGATGCAGCCAGCTGACCGGCTATTATTTCTTCGCGCGTATAATTCGTTTATCGCACACTGTAGGCCGTGTCCACACAATGTTGTTTTGTACAATTTAATAGTGCTGCTCGATTGTTCCTGGACAATATTTATATTTATGTCGCCAATAACCACAACATCATGTTTTAAAGGAATTTGTTTCAATATATTATCTAACTCCTGGATAAAGCTCAATTTGTTCGTGTTTGGCGGTCTATATATTGATATAAGATGTATGTTTCTTTTATTGTAAATTATTTCACTGTGTAATATCTCAGCCGATTGACTATGGATGGGTTTTGTTTGTATTTGTAACTCATTTTTTGTATATATGACTATTCCACCGCCTCTGCGGGATTCTCTTGTAATAGAATACATACTATATCCATTTATATGATATAATGAAAGTTCATCTTTTTTTACGTTGACTTCACTCAATATTATAGTATTCACGACGTAATTAATCTCCTTCAATAGTACAATAAATTCACTATAGTTCTTTCGCAATGAACGAATATTAAGATGTATTATTTTTAAATCCCTGTTAGTAGATAATAAGTGGCTGGACCAATGGGATATACTGTCATACCTTTGATAAGGAACACTACTATTTATGTTGTCAAGCGCATCATTGAATTTTATAGCATAAAAAAACCACCAGTGTGAGCACACACTATCACAGCTGATAGTGACTTTATTTCTTAGCATTTATTGAACAGCTCAAATTGTTTAAATCTCCAATGTTTCGTATGCCATATATTTTTGCCCCGTCTTCCTTTCTGATTAGTACTTTACCGTCTTGAACCCATATGTATTTATATGTCCCTTTTAGTGTTGTTTTTGCACTCCAGAAAATATGACGCATTTGTTTCGTTAGGCAATCATTTATGAACAGCTGATCGGCATTACCATTCGGGTGTATGTCATTATTTTTAATTCCCGTTCTCTTTTTTGACAGCCATTGATGTTTAACTGTTCTTGAGCTCAATGATACCACGATTGCTCGTGGTTTCTTGTCATCAGGTTTTACTTTGCCTAATCGCTTTGCTTCTTTTATATCAGAGACGGACAAATCAAGTTTTTTCGCAATTTGTTCTACTAACCTTCTTGTACCGTCATTATTCTCATCTTTTGCTGCCTCTAATCCAAAGATTTCGATGTTATTTTCCACTTGTTTTTGTTCCAATAATGAAACCCTTTCCTCCAGGGCATCATTTATTTTCTGTAAGTTTACATTTTTACTTTCTAACGATTTGATTTTCTTTTCTGTGGTATCTTTAAAATCCACCATTTTTTGGTATTGTTCTGCGTAGAAGTCGACTGTCTCTGTTAATTCTGTAATTTTTTCTTTCATCTCGTATAAACATTCTAACTTACTATTTACTTCAGCAAGTAAGTTTTCCACAGATACTTTGTTAACATCAATATTAATCTTCGGAGTTTGTGTTTTTGGACTACCTTCAGATTTTATACAATCGTCACACAGCGACAGCTTCATAAACTGTTTGTTATTTTGCACACATTTCTTATGGTACACTGTTTCACAATTCCCTTTACATTTCACCACTTCATCCTTGGTTAATGATAAAAAAAGTTTGCACTTTTTACACTGCACCATGGTAGTTTTTTATTTTTTAACAGTCACGGTAATACGAGTAACAAAACAACTGTCCGTACGGAGAGCGCGAGCGCACGGGACTGATTTAGTAATAAATTACGAAACAAAATTAACCAATTTTATTTTACAGTACATTCTTCGCTATTTTCAGGATTGCATTTCATTATAAAATTATAAAAACTATTAAAATATTGTTTTCAGTGCTCAATTTTACTTTATTTTGGACTAGCTGTACCCGCGGCTTCGCCCGCGTGGATACTGCCTTTCCCGTGGGAATTCTATAAATTGCCGTCTTTATCCTTGTCAACATCATAAAAGGAAACCATAAACAAAAATCCAGCTTTCTAGGTTGAGCGCCTGCGATAATACTCTTACAGTCCTATTACTCCTTTCCCGTGGGAATTCTATAAATTGCCGTCTTTATCTTTGTCAACATCATAAAGGGAACCTCTATACAAAATTCCAGCTTTCTAGGTTGAGCTCCTGCGATAATACACTTATAGTCCTATTACTCCCTTTCCCGTGGGAATTCTATAAAACCCCATCTTTGTCCGTGTCAACATCATAAAGGGAACCTCTATATAAAATTTCCAGCTTTCTAGGTTGAGCGCCTGCGATAATACACTTACAGTCCTATTTCATGAGGAAGGTTTATGTATAAAATTTGTCAGGATTTTATGTAAATTGGCTGAAATATAAAGATTATTGTTGGGAGTGTCGGAAAAAACAACCCGCTTGGAAGCTGTCGACAAAAACGCTGGCGAAACCCTTTGATTGAGATATAACAAAACAAAAATTATTAGGTCCTCCTCTCCTATTCCTCTTATTTAGGTCTCCAAAAAAGTCCGCGATAGCATAATATATTTATCGTTTACGGATGACTTACTATAAAATAAAAAGTTATCTTATCCAGTTAACTACGTTAGTTACCTTAAGCATTTCATGTACATTATTATAATCTTTACACCATATAATTTAAATAGACACTTTAGTTTAGAAGTTATAGCAAAAAATTTACGCGCTTGCCAAAATTAATTCAAGTTCTTTCTATTCTACGCTAGATGGCGCTATTTCCGCATTATTACTCGGAAATCGCTTTTTATTTTAAAGTAAGTTATCCGTAAACGATAAATATATGCTATCGCGGACTTTTTTGGAGACCTAAATAAGAGGAATGTCCTATAATTTTTGTTTTGTTATAATCTCAAAGGGTTTAGCCAGCGTTTTCGTCGACAGCTCCCAAGCAGGTTGATTTATTCCGACACTCCCAACAATAATCTTTATATTTCAGCCAATTTACATAAAATCCTGACAAATTTTATACATAAACCTTCCTCATGAACCAGGCTATCCGTTGGTGAAAACCGCAAGAAAATCCGTTGGGTAGTTTTTGAGTTTATCGCGAACAGACAGACAGACAGACGCGCGGGAGGACTTTGTTTTATAATATGTAAGGATTTACATAATATTCAATTGCAAATCGATACTCTTAACGCCATTTACTTATATTATTTAGGGTTGAACTACATTTAGTTTATATGGAGTTGACCACCTGTGCTACAGCCAAAAATCGTTGAATTAACTGTTTTTGCTATTAGCCGCTAGATGTCGCCTGTCGTGCGGGGTGCGACATAGGTGCGGGGATGTGTTTAGACACCCTCACGTACACCCGCCCGTCAGCGACGAGGTCGTTCATACGAACGGGCTATTGTAACAGCACCTCTTAGTATCTTCTTCAACGTGGAGATATCCGGACAACGACCCCAAGAGCGGGACTTCTAACATAAGTGTTATCATACTTAGGCTGACATCAGACGGACTGCATCGCAGCGACCGCGCGCGGTCGATATATTTAACTGCATGCAGTTGATATCAGACTTCACTCGACTGCAGCCGACCGCGTGCAGTTGATATCATGACTGCACGAAGTCGAACGTACAACTGGATGCAGTTAAATATATCCGTCAGATACAGTCCGTCTGATGTCAGCCTTAAGGAGTTCCCAGCTACAAGTTAACGAAACATGTAACATTGTGCAATTATAAATAGGGAAATTAATATACATAAGTTATTGAATAAATATTTTTTATAAAAAATACACTTGTGTCCTTTCCCGGGGTGGATCACGTGGAGATATCCCGACAACTACTCCAAGAACGGGACTCCTACCTGACACAGGCATATTCATACTTAATAGGAGGTCCCAGCAACAAGGTAACGATAGGTAGGTACGTGATTTAACATAGGTACTGAATAAATATTTTTCGTGTAATAATTTACAAACATACACTTGTGAAAATAAATAGGACAATTGAAAATATAATATACATTGTTATTTTTTATTTAAGTAAGTACATATTTATATAATATTTAATTACAATACAAAATTGACATAAATTAAAATACATATACTTAGGCAGGTATTGTAGGTAGGTATATAATTTCATGGTCTTATTTAATTATCATTCATTGCGAAAAGTGTTATCTACAATGGTGACTCGTGTAATTTTATTTTATTTTATGATTGGGTCCACTACTCAGTCAATTTTATACGAATATTCGATTCATCAAGTCGTGAGTACAGTTTTTGTTGCAATTTATTGTACTAATAAATCCCTCGCCACTTCGTTTGCGTATATCTCGCTTTCCCGTGGGAATTTTGAAATATCATTTCTTAGTGCTACCCTACGTTATAAAAGGAGCCCCTGTGCAAAATTTCAAATTTCTAACCCTTATAGTTTAGGCCCTGCGTTGATATGTCAGTCAGTCAGTCAGCTTCTCCTTTTATATATATTTTATATAGATACTAGCGAGTGACCGCGATGGAGTGTGCGCTATCCAGTTATTCGGCATTTTGTGTTTGCTAAATGACTTTTCGAGAAGACGATCGGTCATCTGTGACTGTGACTGTGTTTTTTTGTTATATTTTAAATAGTCGAATTATATATTTACTAGCTGACCCGGCAAACTTTGTTCCGCCTTAGAGGCACTACCCTACCCCTACCCTACCGCTACCCTACCCCTACCCTACCGCTACCCTACCCTACCCCTACCCTACCCTACCCTACCCTACCCTACCCTACCCTACCGCTACCCTACCGCTACCCTACCCCTACCCTACCCCTACCCTACCCCTACCCTAGTTTTCATTGTTTTTAAGATGTATTCTGCTATTCGGGACGGAAACAAATCCAACAAATCAAAAACCATGGCAATCGGTCCAGCCGTTCTCGAGTTATAAGTGTTGTAACAAACACGACTTTCTTTTATATATGTCGGATGGCCTAACGGTTATTCTTTGTGCAATTCAACATCACAAGGGCGTATCGAGGGTAATCGTGGTATGAGAGAAACAACAGTTTTAGTTCTACTTTAAATAACTTTATTAAACTACCAGCACTTCACAATGACCACTGAGGGAAAAGAAGTGCCGCAAGAAAAACCCCAGTCTAAGTCTTTTTATTCTTTTGTAATTAAATTATAATCATCATTAAACTATTAAACTATAAGCCATAATTTAAACAATAGGTTAAGCTAAATAGAACGGCGTTATGACAGCGTGTGCATCGCGCCAGAGCCGGGGAGAGAATGCCCCTTCCCTTTGCGTTCCACGCCTTTTATACTGTGGCTAGTGCGTCACCGCTCCGCCCGGTGCAACCGATGACTCACGGCGCACGTGCTGTTTTGACGTTGCGCCGCCAGCTGCCAATGATTCATCGGTCGGTGTCGTTCTCCACCACCCGTGCCGTCATATATATAGATTATTTCGAAATCAATGGCTTACATCAAAATATTTATATGTATTTGTTCAGGATTTACACAAAAAAAATCCAAAATGCCTATGCCTGTGTTTGTTTTTGCAAATTCCCTCACTCCCTTACTCGCATTAAAAACGGCAAATTTATATACACATTTGTCAGCATGTATATAAGTATTAATTGACTTATAAATATATAAAAAAGCCTTTTATTCCTTACTGATTAAGTATGAACATTATGTATGTTATATTTATATTTACTTCGAATTTTATAGTTTTACATATTATTTATCTTAACTATTTATTTAACTTAACATTTAAATATTTATCTTTACTTACTTATAGCTTAATCTGACGTGCTTGAGTATTTCAAGATATCGTTTTTTTTTTGAACTACGATTATTCATTTGTCATTTGAAAAAAGGGATGCCATCTCAAGAGTCTTTCAATTTGCCGCTGTTTTCGAGTGATACGATTCGATTGCCAGACTCTATATCTTAGATCTTAATCTTAGTCTGAAGCCCTCGAGTAACTGCAAAAATCACCCCTCTTCGGCTCCTCTATTAAAATATAAAAATATATAAGGACAATTCATACAGATTGAGCTAACCCCAAAGTAAGTTCGAATCTTGTGTTATGGGATACTAACTCAACGATATCATATTTTAAAAACGAGATTATTCTGATTGGCCTCGGGTCTTGGATGTTTATCTATATGTGTATTTGTTATAAAATATAATATCGTTGAGTTAGTATCCCATAACACAAGTTTCGAACTTACTTTGGGGCTAGCTCAATCTGTATGAATTGTCCCTATATATTTATTTATTTATTTATTTATTTATTTATCACAAATACATACATAGATAAACATCCAAGACCCGAGGCCAATCAGAATAATCTCGTTTTTCATCATGATCCGACCGGGGATCGAACCCGGGACCTCCTGGGTGGCGGTCTGGCGTGGTAACCATTACGCCACGGAGGTCATCTATTATAACTAATATATAAATAAATATGATGTAACTAGGATGATAATATTATCATTTAGTTACATACAATTGTAGACGAACGATGATACGAATTTTGTAGTTAAATAGGCATTTTGTATTTTATTTTAATCCTAAACAAATACATAAGGCATTATTTTAGTGTTAGCCATTGATTTCGAATATAAAAATATATAATTCGACTATTTAAAAAACTACTAAAAAATGTCTCGTTTCTGTCGGGTCTGTTTTTTTTCTATGGATCGTTCTTGCTCTTGCCGGTGTAACAGCCTCCATTTTTCTCTGTCTCGTGCCAGTTCTTTCATCTTTCACTAATTACTTAAATAGATAATAATACCTTTAGGATAGGATTTTTCGAAATTCAGGAACCATTCAAAAGTAGGTTGATAGGACATGCAGTGCATTCACGTTTTTACTTAGCGATCTAGACTTGTATTGTAAGTTTATTATATCGTAAATTATGTTAAGATACTGTTCTGTTCTGCTACTCTGCAACATAGAATAAGTAATAACCCGAGGTAGAATGGCCACTCTACGCCTCGGTATTACCTTACCCCACGCGGGTATCGAGGCGGGTGCAGTTGCAAAGGTGTGCGCTTAGTAAACGAATGTGTATACGTGTGCGCATACGTAGACGCGTCTACAGACGACATTGGCCTATGTAGTAGAAATAGGTAATTATTTCACGCTCGTTGTATGGAGTGTCCGGGTGTGTCTGCAACAAAATCGCGATTTTAATTATGTCTAATTACAATTTAAAATTAACAGCAAATAGGTACTTTAATAAGTAGTTAGATAGTAAAGTATAAAGTTTCAAAAGAACTAATGTTCTTTTGAAACTTTATACTTTACTATCTAATTTGTTAGTGAACAATCCGATTTCATTTAGTTTAGTATTTAGAGCTAGTTTAGTCTTTCAAGAGTAGGTATCTAAATGTAACAATCCAATACCGATCCTGAGGGATCGGTATTGGATTGTATTGGATAGGTATTGGATCGATATGGTATTAGTTTCAAGAGTAGCTTAGCTGGTCAGACCATAATACAAAATCATCAAATTTTAACACATTATAGCCAGAAAAGATCGAAAATGATGGGTATAAAGCCGAAACACACAAGGTGACCACTGAAGATGGATATATTTTAGAAGTGCATCGAATACCCTTCGCTAGAAATCAATCTACTGGCCGAGATGACAGACGAGTCGTACTTCTGATGCATGGGCTTTTTGGTGCATCGAGTCATTTTATAGCACTTGGTCTTAACTACTGTATTGGTAAGACTTCTTTCCATAATAATATGTAGCGGCCATATTATGAATGACCGTTGAACTTTCTACAAGACGTCACTCGTCACCGCAAAGACGGCCGTCTTTTTTGCATTCGAAATGTTACCACGCGTAGCGTCCAAAAAGCAGCTAGCTACTTACCTACTTGCATCAGAGATATTATTTTTAATTTACTGAAATTTTAATTTTTAGCTTACAATTTAGCTGATGCCGGAATTGATGTTTGGATGGCGAATGCCCGTGGAAACAGGTTGTCTCGGAATCATACTTCCTTGGATCCTGATGACCCGAAGGAGAAATATAAATTCTTTGATTTCACCTGGGAAGAAATTGGGACAAAGGACATTGCTGCAATCACTGATTTTATTCTAATGAAGACTGGAAATGAAGAAATACACTATATTGGTTATTCACAGGGAACAACGTCATTTCTCGCTCTTGTCACCCTAAAGCCAGAGTACAATGACAAGTTTATTACAGCACATCTTTTAGATGGTGCCACTGATTTTAAACATCCACCAGCTGTCATTGTCCAACCTTTGGCAGGTGTAGTTGATACACTTTATGTAAGTATTGCTTTTTAGACGGTATAGGTAGGCACAGGGCCCGCTAACCACTTTTACTTTATAAATTCAAATTCAAATTCAAAATATATTTTTTTAAATAGGCCTAATTTAGGCTCTTTCGAATCGTCACAAACTGGTAGTCTTGCTTGCCTTACCAATTTTTTTTGGTTTAAATGTTTACTTTCCACATTTTTTCAAGAATAGGCACCACCCTCATAAAAGGAAACGAATATTTTGAATCGTAGGTAGGTACAACAGAAAAAAAACCGTTTAGTTTTGTAGTAATTTAAGTAAATAAAAAAACAGGGCAAGTCCAACTTATGACTTACATTGATTTACATTTATATTGCAAGTCAGGAGTACAGAACCTATTAAAAAAAAAAAAAATATAACATACAGCAGACAAATAGGCAACGACCATTGAAGGCATTCAGCCTAGGCGTCTCACACTCGTTTTGTATTTTTTTTTCTCAAAATAGTATCCTTACATATTATAAAACAAAGTCCTCCCGCGCGTCTGTCTGTCTGTACGCGATAATCTCAAAAACTACCCAACGGATTTTCTTGCGGTTTTCACCAACGGATAGCCTGGTTCGTGAGGAAGGTTTATGTATAAAATTTGTCAGGATTTTGTGTAAATTGGCTGAAATATAAAGATTATTGTTGGGGGCGTCGGAAAAAATCAACCTGCTTGGGAGCTGTCGACGAAAACGCTGGCTAAACCCTTTGAGATATAACAAAACAAAAATTATAGGATATTCCTCTTATTTAGGTCTCCAAAAAAGTCCGCGATAGCATATATTTATCGTTTACGGATAACTTATCCTTACATATTATAAAACAAAGTCCTCCCGCGCATCTGTCTATCTGTCTGTTCGCGATAAACTTAAAAACTACCCAACGGATTTTATTGCGGTTTTTACCAACGGATAGCCTGGTTCATGAGAAAGGTTTATGTATAAAATTTGTCAGGATTTTGTGTAAATTGGCTGAATTGTTGGGAGCGTCGGAAAAAATCAACCCCCTTGGGAGCTGTCGACGAAAACGCTGGCTAAACCCTTTGAGAACAAAACAAAAATTATAGGATATTCCTCTTATTTAGGTCTCCAAAAAATCCGCGATAACATATATTTATCGTTTACGGATAACTTACTATAAAATAAAAAGCGATTTCCGAGTAATAAGGCGAAAATTGGAAACCGATTTTGACGTATACAGTATTAATCCTTATCCAGTTAACTACGTTAGTTATCTTAAGCATTTCATGTACATTATTATAATCTTTACACCATATTATTTAAATAGATACTTTAGAAGTTATAGCAAAAAATTAACGCGCTTGCCGAAATTAATTCGAGTTCTTTCTATTCTACGCTAGATGGCGCTATTCAAAAGATACATCGCGCTATGGTTACGTTTTCATCAAATTATAAAGCACTTTAAATCTATTACGCTAGGTGGCGCTGTTTAAAAATCTATACTAATATAATGCTGAAGAATTTGTTTGTTTGTTTGTTTGTTTGAACCTCAGGAACTACTGGTTCGAATACTTCGAATTGAAAAAAATCTTTTGGGTTGGATAGTACATTTATCGAGGAAGGCTTTAGGCTATATAACATTACGCTGTGACCAATAGGAGCGAAGCATCAGTGAAAAATGTTGCAAAAACGGGGAAAATTATTAGGGCTTCCGTTGCGTGCGCTGCAAAAACGGTTCAAGTTACCCAAAAAATATGTATGGCACTCAACCTAGAAAGCTGTTATTTTGTATAGAGGTACAAGGATAAAGATGGGATTTTATAGAATTCCCACGGGAAAGGGAGTAATAGGACTATAAGTATTATCGCAGGCGGACAACCTAAAAAGCTGGTATTTTATATAGAGGTTCCCTTTGATACTACTATATACTACTTTGTTCCCTTTGATTTTGTTCATAACGAGTCTTGATATTATTTCCGAATGGGGAAATCGTAACCGTCTAGAATTTGCACCTCATAAAACGTATCAACTTATGCTTAAGGGAAATTTACAAGTCCCTCCGCGCTTTCGCTTTAATGGAGTTCAGTTTCAAATAAAATCACAGTCTGCTACTTAGGTTTACTTTTAGACAAAAACTTTAATTTCATTGAACATATAAAGCAGGTAGGAGAAAAAGCCAAAAAGAATTTTTATGCCTTAACTCAAGTATCTGCCGCAACCTGGGGTTTAACTTTTAGAACGTTAAAAATGGTTTATACTGCGACATACCTAGGTTGTATAACATATGGTTCAGCGGTTTTCGCGAATCGTGTAACAATTGGGGTCGCGCGAAGAAAATTATTACAAAGTCAGCGTCTTGCCTTGATATTTTTGTGTAAGTCTTACAGAACTGTCAGCACGGAGGCACTCCCTGTGCTGGCTGGCGTAATACCCGTCGATTTGGAGATACAGCGTCGCGCGTCGATGTACTATAGATCAAAAGAAATGACCCCCGCATTCCTTAAGACACGTGATCGTGACAAAATAAATAGACTATTTAACCCGTTAGATGACGTATTACAGAATCTTCTATCGGAATGGTAGGAAAGGTGGGAGACTTCCGTAAAAGGCCGCCACCTGTATCTGTTTTTTCCCTCGGTGAGAGACAGATTAAAGAAAATCTGGCTAGAGGTCGACCATCAAGTAGCTCAATTTTTAACGGGACACGGAAACATTAAGGCCAAGTTATTCTATTTCAAGGTTGTACCTTCTCCTTTCTGTGAATGTTCTACCGCGAATACCAGAGTAGAACAAACAGCTCATCACGTTCTGTGGGAGTGTGATCTTTGGCATGACGAACGCGTAATCATGTTGGATTCTTTACATGTCACTTCGTGCGTAGTTTATTATTCTGATCTCGTAGCAAGCAGAGAGAATTATTAGGCATTTAGAAGGTTTTGCAATACATATTATTGGAATCAAAATAGTAAACAACAGCTCATAGCATTAGGTCCCAATTGTTAAGATGTGAAGAAAGCCTGATGATCAAAATGAAGCAACGACGAAATGTCAAAAGTGCAAAATTGCTCGTATATTTCTATCAGAATACGTACTTCATACAATTGTAATATTAAATACTTCACTTCACTCACGGACGCTGTAGCATCTACATCGAATACAAAATTATACCAAAATCTAGTTATTATGTGCCACAGTGTATAACTAAATATACATATTGGTGGCCCATGAGGGGAACTAAACGAACAGTACAATATTTTAAGAAGAATTTTCTAAAATTACGGCGAAGCAAGAAACAGTTGGAGCGCGGCACGACTCACGCAAGACGAAAGATAAGTGCCCATTCCTGTCTCTTTTCCTTCCCACTATACCAGAATTTAATTTATTTGTGCAGATTAAGGTTTTGTTTTTCATTTATTTTCATATTAATTTAAGTTTCATTATACAAATTGTTCCAAAATTGTTGCATCAGATTTTTTTTTGTTGCCCACCCACATTGGTAAATTATCAATTCACTTTTAATTATTTCACCATATATTATAGTGGTATAAATGTTTATTTATTCGATCATTCACGTTAATAATATAAAATACTAGTATTTATAATTGTAATCCAGCAAAAGATATTCAAATTATTTGTTTTTTTTGCTTACATTCTAACTTCATTTCATGACACCATCGAAATAATATTACTACGTATAGAAATGACAGCGCCTTCAAATTTTGGCGCCGCGTTCGGCCGTGCGGGGCGCGCCCCTCCCTGGCCCCGCCCCCAACCGAGTCATAGAATATGCACTACGCAGGGGCGACAATTTGTTTATATTCTGCCTATTGGACATCTAACTGATTATTTTATTTTATTACAATATTTTATTTTACTTAATAGAATAAACTTAATAGAAAATAGGTATAATATTAGCTTTATAGGTAGAAAGCTACATTACATTTTTGTTCTTAACTTAATATTAGTCAAAAATAAACTCAGATTAAATCAAAACTTTATAATGAAGCTATTTATATATGGAAGTATTTTGTAATATATGCAATAACTAGGAGAAGGTCGCCTGCCAGCCAAGAGGAGTTGTGTTGAATGGTAACGTATATTTACTCCGAAACTTGTTTGCCCGAATTTCATTTGTTCGAAAATGGTTGGTCGAAATTTAAAATGCTGTTTCGTTTTCCATCTTTTTGTTTTATAGAAACTATTTTTTTACTTAGTAACTTTATCCACCACTTTAGATTTACGTATTTTTTACCTACTATATAAAAATATTTTGGAAATATAGTTTAAAAAATCAATATTTAAATTACATATTATTTTAAAAAAAGAATTATGAAAATCGGTCCAAAATTGAAGGAGTAATCGGCGGACCTCCAAAAAAAAACAATGAAATGTTAAAAAAAAAAGCTAAAAAAAATCAGAAATACCTAAATTATATTTTAAAATTGACTCACGCTTAGTATCTACGTATCCCATCTGTACGATTATTTTTTGATAATCTATGATTTTCACATAGAAATGGCGGATGCAATCATGATGCAATAGAAAATAATGAAAAAAAATTGTTTTACTTATTTTTTTGTATACTTAGCGATGATAAGTCACGCCTCTATCTTTCTTCCTTACTGTTGAACGGTTTTTACACGTTTTTATCGAACATGACGGCATTTTTCAATGTTTTTTTTTGTCATAAGTGCGAGGACCGATCGCGATGAGCGTAGACAAGTGACTAAACGAGTTGATGTCTATTGGCCTCAACGTATGGGGACAAAAATTTTGTTCGCGGTGTCCGTTCTATACGTAGTAATATTATTTCGATGCATGACACCTATTTAGGTCCTACATTTATTGTGCTAGGGCTTGAAGTTAAATAGTTCTGCCGAATATTTCAGGATAATTTGTCGTCGCCGCGCCAGCTACTTACTATCAACCAGTGATAACGCAAAACAGCTGAGCAGGCGCAACCGGTTTCCTGAGAGGCAAGTGACGTTGAAACGAGGAACGTGAGCTATTGATTATTATTTATTACATTCTAAATTTAATATTTTTGTAGTTATACCTTTTGTTGTTTACAATGTCTATTGATATTAGTAAGGCTCGTATTCGAGAACTAATAACAAAACGATCTTCTATAAAAGGGCAAATAACGAAATTTAAAAACTATTTGAGTAATATTTCTGATGCGACAGAACTAGATAAAATTGAATTAACTGAGTTAACTTTATGATTAAAGAAGTTTGAATCACTATCAGTCAGAATTGATGACTTGCAAAACGAAATAGAGGTTTTAAATGCGGAAAATCTTTCTGCGGAGGTTGATGAGCGGGATTCTATTGATCGTGACATTATTTTCAGTATTTCTACCGCCCAAAATTTAATAGAAAAATATTCCAAACAGCCAGAATGCGACCACCATCGCAATTCTTCTTTTGAAAAAGAATTGCGATGGTGTGTGGATCACTCAGAGTTTGCACTAAAATTGCCACAGATCCAGATAGCAAAATTCAATGGTGATTTTTATCGTTGGTTGGAGTTTCGTGATACCTTCGAAGATTTAATTCACAACAATACCAGACTTACACCTATTCAGAAGTATCATTACCTCATTTCTTATTTAGAATGTGATGCGGCCAGAGTAATAGCTAACCTTGACGTTTCCTTTCCTCTGCGATTATATTTAAGCGTGGAAATTAGTATACAATCGTTACAATAAAAAGGGAACTTTAATAAACAATCACTTAAGTTCATTATTTAGTATTAAGCAACTTCCACGCGACTCCGAACGTTCGCTGCGATTCTTAGTTGACCAGGTTACAAAAATCTTGCGTGCACTAGATAGCTTAGGTCAATCTACAGATAAATGGGATGTCATAATTATTTTCATGCTTACCACTAAATTAGATGAGAACACTTTATTGAAATGGGAAGAACATCGCAAGACTTTGGAAGGTGAAGTACCAACCTTGGATGATTTTTTTGCTTTTTTAATAGACCGCGCAGATGTTTTAGAATCATATTATCGCAACAACAGGGATATAAATTCTATTAAAGCAGTAACTTCTTCATCTCAATCTCAGCGCAATTTTGTATCAAATACTCAGCAACAAAAACAAAATAATTATTCAAAATCATTTGTGAGTTCAAATAATAAACAAACAAAATTTAACACGTACACTTGTATCATTTGTGATGAAAAACACAGAATCTATGATTGTTCAGTATTTAAAGCTAAAGATATAAAAGATAAAATGGCAGATGTAACGAAATATAAGCTATGCGTGAATTGTCTTAGACAGGGACATCCAGTGAGTGAATGTCGTATGGGACCCTGTCGCGAATGCAAAAGAAAACATAACAGTTTACTGCACTATCCTTCTACTTCATCAAATAATATGGCAACCATAGATGAAGAAGAATCAGTCGTAAGCTTTACAATTCAAAATTCAAATCAAGTATTACTGTCGACTGCTATAATTGAAGTTGCGAATCCAGTGACCCAACAAAAGGTGAAGGTTCGTGCACTTTTAGATTGTGGTAGCCAATCTTCATTTGTAACTAAATCACTAAAGGACATGCTTGCACTAGAAACGACTCCTATGGATTTACTAAAGGTCATAGGAATTGGCAATAATGTCTCTAATAATGTTGTAGAAAGTTGTAAAATTGAAATGCACTCTCTAAATTCTAAATTCAATACTTCTACTTCATGTCTAGTAATGAATGAATTAACGGGTCCATTGCCAAAGACTCCTATCAATATACATTCACTAAATTTACCTGCGGATATTCAGTTAGCTGATCCGTCTTTCAATCAACCATCACCAATAGACGTGCTAATAGGCGCTGATTTGTTTTGGGATATTATAGGCACTGAACAACGAAATGTCGGTCCTAATAGTCCTAAACTAATAAATTCAAAACTAGGCTGGATAATATCGGGCCCCATGTTTACATCTGAGTTGCGCAAAACTACTCAATGTAACCATGTAGCGGTTTCGGATTCTTCAGAAAATATAGAAATAATTGTTACAAAATTTTGGGAGCTCGAGGAAGTACCCCCAAAGGCAATTATGAGTGAGAAGGATAAGTATTGCGAAAAACACTTCCTTACTCATACCCGTCGCGATGAAAATGGTAGGTTTTGTGTTAAACTGCCACTAAAGGACACTCCCGATTGTTTAGGAGATAGTTACAAATTGGCCAAAAGACGTTTTCTTAATCTAGAAAGGCGATTTAAACGAAATCAAACACTAAAGTTAGAATACACTAAATTTATTAAGGAGTATGAAGATTTAGGTCATCTCTCTTTAAGCAATGTTGAAAATCTAAAAAATTCTTATTACTTGTGTCATCAACCAGTTTTTAAACAAGACAGTGAGTCAACTAAACTTCGCGTAGTTTTTGACGGATCTGCCTCCTCTACGTCTGGCTATTCATTAAATGATATTTTATATGTAGGTCCGAATGTTCAAAATTCACTTTTTTCCATATTAATACGTGCTATTAATATTGAATATTGACATGAATGCCCATGATAATCTAAATATCAGTGAATCTACATCTACGCTCGGTCTCGGGTGGATTCCTTCCAGTGACACTTTACACTTTCCTATTAAAAAATTTGAAAGTGAAAAGAATACAGTTATTACTAAAAGATCTATTATGTCTAATTCTTTTAAAATATTTGACCCACTCGGCATATTAAGTCCTGTTGTAGTTGTACCTAAAATACTCCTACAGAAACTTTGGCGTGAGAAGGTTGACTGGGATCAACCCGTCCCCGTAGAAATTGAAAGGGAGTGGACATTATTCGCAAACAATGTAGAGTATCTTACTAATTTTAAAATCCCGAGATTAGTGTTGTGTGATTTGCCAGAAACTATAGAATTCATTCATTTTGTGATGCGTCGCAATCAGCTTATGGCGCGTGTATTTATATGAAATCAGTAAATTCAAGTGGAGACGTATCAGTTAATTTGCTATGCGCCAAGTCTAAAGTGTCGCCACTGAAGTCTACCACGATACCGCGTCTTGAGTTGTGCGCAGCATTGCTCGCAGCCAAACTTTGTAAGTCAGTTACAGATTCACTCCGATATACACCAACACGCATTGTACATTGGTGCGATTCAAGTGTAGTTTTAGGTTGGATTAATAGTGACTTACTTAAATTGAAAATGTTTGTTGCTAATCGCATTGCAGAAATTATAGAACTAACTGTGCCCTCCGCATGGCGCTACGTGCCAACGGCATCAAACCCTGCAGATCTTATTTCAAGAGGCATAGATGCAAGGCGCTTAGTTAATTTGAGTCTATGGTGGTCAGGTCCTGATTTCTTGTCTAAAGAGGAGTCTGAATGGCCATTATTAAACGCTAATAACAATTTAGATAATTTACCTGAAACAAAGGCCCATTCGGCTATTGTTACTACTAAAGAGCCGTTTATTGATTTTGATAAATATTCATCTTTTAATAGACTACAAAGATCTATCTCATACGTTATGCGATTTAAGCATAATTTAAAGAATCCAAAATTCAGACTGGTTGGTCCTTTATCAGTAGACGAATTGCGTGAGTCTTTCCATTTTCTGTGTGTTGTTGCTCAGCGTGATTCATTCTCTAATGAGTATGAATCCCTAATTAAGGGCAAAACACTGCCTAACAAAAGTAAATTATTATCACTTTCACCATATTTGGATAAGGAGAGTTTAATTCGTGTGGGTGGCAGAATCGACGCGTTACATTATGCTCACGAAAAGAAGCATCCTATAGTGCTTCATGCTTCACATAAATTTACAAAACTTTATTTTGAGTGGGAGCATTTAAAAAATATGCATGCCGGCCCACAGTTGCTATTGACAACAATAAAGAGACAGTGTGGCCCGTGAATGGTAGAAACCTCGCACGGCGTACAGTTGACAAGTGCGTGCGCTGCAGACGCCTACGCGGAAAAACACTGTGTTCAAAAATGGGTAATCTACCGGCCCAACGTGTAACTCCGGATTTCCCATTTTTATCTGTTGGTTTGGATTTCGCTGGACCATTTAATATTTTAAATCGCAGGGGTCGTGGAAGTCTCTTAATTAAATGTTATATGTGTCTCTTCGTGTGTTTAAGATTTAAATGTATTCATTTAGAAGCAGTTAGTGATCTAACTAAAGAAGCCTTTATTATGTCGCTTCGGCGGTTCATAGCTCGCAGAGGTAAACCGAAAGAGATTTTTTGTGATAATGGGCGTAATTTTGTCGCGGCGGCTAAAGAAATCGGAACATTTTTGAAACAAAATAATGAACCTTTATCGGATTTTGCAAGTCAGCAAGGAATCAAGTTCATGTTTATACCTACTTACGCTCCTCATTTCGGCGGCATTTGGGAAGCCGGTGTAAAATCATCCAAACACCATTTAAAACGTGTATTAGGAAATAGTCATGTAACGTTTGAGGAGCTTCAAACCTTGTTTGCACAAATAGAGGCGATTTTGAACAGCCGTCCCTTATGTCCATTGTCCTCCAGTCCTGATGATCTACTCCCCCTTACCCCCGGGCACTTCCTCGTTGGAAGACCGCTTACATCACTGCCTTCGCAAAGCTTCGAGAACGTCAAAGAGAGCAATTTACAACGCTATGCACGCCTAGAAAGTATGCGTCAGCATTTCTGGAGAAGATGGCAACGAGACTATGTGTCAGAACTACAGCAGCGGACAAAGTGGCGAGAGAGCACTGGCGCACTAAGAGTGGGAGATATGGTTCTTTTACAAGAAGACTTTACATCACCATTGAACTGGCGCCTTGGCCGAGTCGTCCGTCTTTTTACCGGCCCAGATGGAGTGTCAAGAGTAGCCGACATCAACACTACCAGGTGCTGCGTGCGACGAGCCTTGGTTCGCATCTGCCCGTTGCCCACAGCTGAAGAACTCAAGTGTTGAAAGTAGCCTTTCAACGGCGGGGAATATGTTAAGATGTGAAGAAAGCCTGATGATGAAAATGAAGCAACGACGAAATGTCAAAAGTGCAAAATTGCTCGTATATTTCTATCAGAATACGTACTTCATACAATTGTAATATTAAATACTTCACTTCACTCACGGACGCTGTAGCATCTACATCGAATACAAAATTATACCAAAATCTAGTTATTATGTGCCACAGTGTATAACTAAATATACACCAATAGTAGCGTAACAATAGACCGTGGTGCTCGGCAATCGAGCCTCACTTGATTTGCCATCTCTCTAGGGTATAATGCCTTTTGCTTCAAATTGCTGCTTCTCACGTAGTTGTTAAGGAGGGAAGTCCTTTCAATACTTCCTACTCTGACTATCTTCTTTCTGATTAAATTCGTTGTGAGTTCCAAGACAGCTGTAGTTTTCTTCCCCGGGACGTCAATAAGCTTCATTGCTTATTGTCTATCTGAGGTCGCCGTTGTTGATCCTGGCTACACAGGAGACACAGTGGTGGGAATTGTGGTGGGCTTGTCCCGATAGAGGTTCCCTTTAAGATGTTGACAAAGAAAAAGACGGCAATAAATAGAATTCCTTCGGGAAAGGGTATAATAGGACTGTAAGTGTATTATCGCAGGCGCACAACCTAGAAAGCTGAAATTTTGTATAGAGGTTCCCTTTATGATGTTTACAAGGATAAAGACGGCAATTTATAGAATTCCCACGGGAAAGGGAATAATAGGACTGTAAGTGTATTATCGCAGGCGCACAACCTAGAAAGCTGAAATTTTGTATAGAGGTTCCCTTTATGATGTTTACAAGGATAAAGACGGCAATTTATAGAATTCCCACGGGAAAGGGAGTAATAGGACTGTAAGCGCCTAGAAAGCTGGAATTTTGTATAGATGTTCCCTTTATGATGTTGACAAGGATAAAGACAGTAATTTATAGAATTCCCACGGGAAAGGGAGTAATAGGACTGTAAGTGTATTATAGCAGGCGCTCAACCTAGAAAGTAGGAATTTTGTATAGAGGTTCCCTTTATGATGTTGACATAGATAAAGACGGCAATTTATAGAATTCCCACTGGAAAGGGAGTAATAGAACTGTAAGAGTATTATCGCAGGCCCTCAACCCAGAAAGCTGTAATTTTGTTTATGGGTTCCCTTTATGATGTTGACAAGGATAAAAACGGCAATTTATAGAATTCCCACGGGAAAGGCAGTATCCACGCGGGCGAAGCCGCGGGTACAGCTAGTAATCAATATTTCAAAAATACATAAATACTTTCATTTAAATTATGTTTACTATCGAATAATAATTTACAATAAGTATGTACACATTTAAATAAAATTATACGAGTAGAAACAATGCGTCCATAAATCGTGTTCAAATTCATCGTGTAAAAAGAAATGGATATTCAACTGTTTTCTGCCGCGTTCTAATATTCGAATATTTTAACAATAATAAAAAACCGGACAAGTACGTGTCGGGCCACACACAATGTAGGGTTCCGTATTTGCTACGCTTTGCTTGATGCAGATGAGTACAATGCCATATTCTATGACATTTTTAAATTTTCATCAATGGAATTTTGTTTTATAAGTTCGTCGGCTATTACTCGGTAACTAGTAAAGCCTACTAAACGGTAATTTTTTTTATTGAAGGTTCAGCATATGACAACTACCATGATTTTTTACAAATTTCTAAACACAAGACTTTTGGAGATAGAGGGGGGGGGGAGGGGGACGACCGGGGAAAAAATTTTTCATTTTCACTTTACATGTAGGGGAGGCAAAAAAATATTGGGAGGAATTAGAGGGAAAAAATATTTTTCTGAATTTTGTTCCAGCACTTTGTTACCATTGTTAATATGTGTATACATACCGAATTACATCTTTCTAGCATTAAGTGTCTAGGCGGTAGACCGCGGACAGACAGACAGACGGACATGGCGAAACTATAAGGGTTCCTTGTAGTTTACTACGGAACCCTAAAAACGAAACTCATGCTATGTATAGTCAACAAAGGAATTGACTGACCCCCCCCCCCCCATATTTGGTATCAAATCAATGCATCCAGTATGATGTACAGAACACAAATGTATGAGATGAAAAGACGCGAAAATGGTGGGGGTAGTAACTGTGACGATATAAAGTTGCCAGTACAAAAAAAAATTGTTCTAAACATATCGTGTGGGGTATCATCGAAAGGGCTTTGTGGTAGATTACAAACACTATAACATTTTCACGATTTGGCCTAAGGGAAATCGTAACCGTCTCGAATTTGCACCTCATAAAACGTATCAACTTATGCTTAAGGGAAATTTAAAAGTCCCTCCGCGCTTTCGCTTTGATGGAGTTTCAGTTTCAAATAAAATCTCAGTCTGCTACTTAGGTTTACTTTTAGACAAAAACTTTAATTTCATTGAACATATGAAGCAGGTAGGAGAAAAAGCCAAAAAGAATTTTTATGCCTTAACTCGAGTATCTGCGGCAACCTTAACCTTTAGAACGTTAAAAATGGTTTATACTGCGACGTACCTGGGTTGTATAACATATGGTTCAGCGGTTTTCGCGGATCGTGTAACAATTGGGGCCGCGCGAAGAAAATTATTGCAAAGTCAGCGTCTTGCCTTGATATTTTTGTGTAAGTCTTACAGAACTGTCAGCACGGAGGCACTCCCTGTGCTGGCTGGCGTAATACCCGTCGATTTGGAGATACAGCGTCGCGCGTCGATGTACTATAGATCAAAAGAAATGACCCCCGCGTTCCTTAAGACACGTGATCGTGACAAAATAAATAGACTATTTAATCCGTTAGATGACGTATTACAGACTCTTCTATCGGAATGGCAGGAAAGGTGGGAGACTTCCGTAAAAGGCCGTCATCTGTATCTGTTCTTTCCCTCTGTGAGAGACAGATTAAAGAAAACCTGGCTAGAGGTCTACCATCAAGTAGCTCAATTTTTAACGGGACACGGAAACTTTAAGGCCAAGTTATTTTATTTCAAGGTTGTACCTTCTCCTTTCTGTGAGTGTTCTACCGCAAATACCAGAGTAGAACAAACAGCTCATCACGTTCTGTGGGAGTGTGATCTTTGGCATGACGAACGCGTAATCATGTTGAATTCTTTACATGTCACTTCGGGCGTAGTTTATTATTCTGATCTCGTAGCAAGCAGAGAGAATTATCAGGCATTTAGAAGGTTTTGCAATACATATTATTGGAATCAAAATAGTAAACAACAGCTCATAGCATTAGGTCCCAATAGTAATGTAACAATAGACCGTGGTGCTCGGCAATCGAGCCTCACTTGATTTGCCATCTCTCTAGGGTATAATGCCTTTTGCTTCAAATTGCTGTTTCTCACGTAGTTGTTAAGGAGGGAAGTCCTTTCAATACTTCCTACTCCGACTATCTTCTTTCTGATTAAATTCGTTGTGAGTTCCAAGACAGCTGTAGTTTATTCCCCGGGACGTCAATAAGCTTCATTGCTTATTGTCTATCTGAGGTCGCCGTTGTTGATCCTGGCTACACAGGAGACACAGTGGTGGGAATGTGTGGTGGGCTTGATTTGGCCTAAGAAATTATAAGAAAACGTCAAAAAATTTCACAATTCAGAGTTGACTTTGAACTGCTTTAGATGGAAAACGACTGGATGGATTTTTCCAAAATACATACCAAGTAACACTAAACATCCTGTACATAATGTTCAAATATATTATTATCTCTCATTACACCCTATTCCCGTGTGGATATGGTTGTTACTGTGGCCCCAGTGATCGCCCCCCAGAAAACCTTGAACTCTTTCTGCAGAACTCCGCTATGCGACCAATTTCCGCTTTATATCTGGTAGGTTAGTATATCAAAATAGAATATAATAGAAATATATATAATACTTCTCGAGTTATCAGGCACAGGTAGCTGACCTTAGCTGAAACAATACATTATTTTCAGGAATTGTTATTAGTACTGGGAATCCTTGAACTTCCATTACTACCAATATTGTTCGGAAATGATGAAGTTTATAAAGCATGCCAAGACCCAACGATAGGAAAATTGTGCAAAGCCTTCGAAAACGTGTTGGTAAGTCATACATTTGAAAAAAAAAACAGTTCAAACAAAGTTTTTAAGCAAAGATTTAAGGTTTAACTAAACCATGTTTTGGCACTTTTGCACTCGAATTCATTATCCTCAAGTATGACATTAACATAACAGATTTTAATTAATCCATGGCTTATCTTTATTTGTTATATGAGTGGTTTTATAATTAAAGGTGTTTCAAAATTTAATTTATTTAATTATGTAAACTTATTTGTTTTAGAAACTTGTTGAATTTCCTATTCCGTCAGTTTCTATCTTACCTATTGAATTTTATGGAGGAGCATCACTCAAACAAACAGCACATTATGGTCATTGCGTGAGACTCGAACGATTCTGCAGATGGGATTATGGTCTTGCTGGAAATTTATTACACTATGGCACTACACTTCCACCTTCATATGATTTTAGTTTAATAACAACTAATGTTACCTTGTATTTCGCTCCTATAAATCCTGCTGTAACCAGACCAGATGTTATAGCAGTGAGCAAGCTTATACCAAATTCAAGACTCAGGTTTATAGAAAAAAAAACTTTTAGCCATTTTAGCTATGTAAGCAGTTTCGATGTTAAAGAATATGTTACAGATCATATAATTGAAGATATATTATATTGGGATAAAAAGTAAGAGTACCGATAGGAATAATACCGATACCGAATTTCCAATACAACGAAGCGGACTCGGTGCAGATCGTAATGGTAAATTTCATATTAGTGTTTTCAGTAAAGGCACAGATACTTATTACTTATCTACACTACAACCCTACTTAGAAAAGCGATATCTACCTGTAAAATAATTTGTACATTAAATTACCCATAGGAACTTAAGCTCCAGATATTATAATATACCTACATATTTATGTAAAATTTTTGATGTATGAAATTTGGTAGATCAATATACTTACCTATATGCTATATTGAGTTTTATTCCTAGAATCAGAATTAATCGAATAAGGATAATTTGGTTAGAAATAGTTAGAATAAATTTTAACTGTCCTATACTATACATGGAATTGGTACTTTTTACCTTGCATCACATGAGGTAGTTCTGATTTTTTTTGTGAGTTTGTAGTGATGAAATGGGTTATGAAAAATCCAAGTTTTCCTACTCGAAAGGCTTCCGGGTCATTGCTAAATACTTGAAAATTCATTAAAATTTTGCATTTTTGTCAATTTTTACCACCAAGGGCCTACGTTACGGCAAAATTTACTATGGGCACTTTTAAGAAGACTAAATTTCCAATCAAATGAGAGTAATTTGGTTTTGGTAGGTTAAATAGTTTCTATGATACGGCTATTCAAAAGTTTGCAAATTTAAAAAAAATGAAAATATTACAGCGTTTTTTAGTTTTTGTCAATTTTTACCCCTAAAGAGTGGGCTTATGCGAAAAGTTATTAAAGTCCACTAAATTTTCAACAAAATGAGACCAATTATGTCAACTTAAAGCCCACCATTCACACGCAGATTGGTCCGGCGGATTGGTGGGCCATCGGACTAATCCGCCTGTGTATGGAAGCGACGAACCGGTACGCCAGACTGTCAAATGGGTTGGCGTCGCGTCGGGCTCGCAGGTCCGCGGTTGCGAGCCGCGTGCGCCTGTCGAACCCCACATGCCATACTTCGAGTGGAGGGTTCGTGGAGGGTTCGTGCAGTGTATGGGCAACGCCGGATTGGTCCGCGGTCGGGTCCGGGTTGCGAGTCGGGTCCGGGTTCGTGTAGTGAATGGTGGGCTTTACACCTGATAGTTCCTGAGACACAGCTGTTCAAAGTGGTTGAGGTAAATAAACAAATATATGTACGAGAAGGGTTTGCAAAATGAATTACGCCCTGTTAGTGAAATAAGCAATAAGTATAATTTATTAAAATAAAGATTTAACTAATTAAAGTATTTATATGAAAAATTTATTGAAACGCAAAGGAGGTGCTGAGAGGTGTCCAAGTGGGTTTTGTTTTTAATTTTATGTGTAACGTAAGATACAGGGTGTTTGCTAGAGGATTGGACATGGATATGACAGAAAGGTGAGATGGTCTGCAACTTGCTGAGCCAAAAAAAAAATTACCTAGGGCCCAAAGATGTTTTTAATATTTTTTTTATTTTTAATGATTTTTTTTTAATTTTCACCAAACTTTCTTCCTTCCTGAACTTGAAGTACGATAACTTTTTTTAAAGAATCAATCGGTCAGCTTATTATTTTATTTTTAACATAACTGAATGTAGCTTACTTTTAAATTGATATTTGTCGGTTAGAGTCACCAGAAAAAATAATATAAAGGTCGCTGTATACGTAATGTGTTTTTTCCCGGACGGGACGGGACGAGAAGTTAAATATAGTTCCATTCAAAATGTATGTGAATATGCATATGTCGCGGATACACGGACGGGAAGGGAACGTGGCCGTGTCGAGCAAAAAGTCACGTCCACGTCCCGTCCACGTCCCGTCCGAGGTATTATCCCGTTGCGTAAACAGCGACCTTAAGTCCTCAAATATCAAAACGACGAAAATCACGCGTTAAACGTTTCACTTTGAACAGCTATAATATTGAAAGCTATAAAACTAAAGGTACAGCAATTCTAATTCTATGAAAACAGCTCTAGATAGTTCATGCCCTTTCAAACAGCATGTAATTTGCATAGTTATTCTTTTAGTTATTGGGCCCTATATGCTATGAGCTGTTGTTTACTATTTTGGAGGATACAATGCAACGCCCCCACAAATTTTGTACAATGGCTTTGAATTAATTAAACAACTTACAACGAATTTCACAACAATTTTGTATTTATGGTGATTTTCGGCACACACACATTGTCTGTTGGAAAATTATAGGACTAGCTGTTACGCGGGGCGTTGTTTAATACACGTAGGTACTGTTAAGTATTATAATATCTGTGACTACACTTGTAGTCCTATTATTCCGAATCCTGTGGGAATTAAAAAAAATCCTGTCTTTATCCTTGTCTACTTTATAAAGGGAAGCTTATTACAAAATCTAGGCGTTCTAGGTTGAGCACCCACAATTCATCCCGTTCCCGTTGGAATAAAAAAATCCCGTCTTTATCCTTGTCTACATCATAAAAGGAACTTCAATACATAACCTCAGCTTTTTAGGTTGAGCGCCCCCGATAATACACGTGTAGTCTAATTATTCCTTTTCCCGTAGGAATTTAAAAATTTCCTGTCTTTGCTATTGTCCACTTCATAGATAGATAGAATATACTTTTCACCTCACAAGCTCGGAAAGAATCTGTTTGTCATTCGAAATCTGAGCGCAAAAGTGCATTTTGTGCCCTAGCGTGGAAAGAATTTTTTAAATTCGAACCTGTCTATTCTATAATTTTTTACGCCCCCAGTCCTCTAAAAATGCATTAATACTTATTTCATGCCAGTGCGCCAACCTTATTTTTAGAATAATCGAACTGGCCAGCACGACACCGCATGTAAAAAAATAAACACTTATTTAATATATTATTTGCGTTTTTCTTGCACCTAGCATTTTCCTCGCTGTAGTGAGGTGAAAAGTTGTGTGTTTCGCTCGGCAGCAAAGTTATTCTGCGTCTCGTACCTTTGAAACCCTCGCTACACTCAGGTTTCAATATAAGTACTCGCGCCAAAAAACAACTTTGCAGCCTTGCATAACAAATAACTATTTCACCTCACAAGCTCGGAAAGAATCTGTTTGTCATTCGAAATCTGAGCGCAAAAGTCAAGCAAAAGTGCATTTTGTGCCCTAGTGTTTTTTTTTTTAAATTCGAACCTTTCTATTCTATAATTTTTTATACCGCCTGTCCTCTGAAAATGCATTAATACTTATTTCATGCCAGTGCGCCAACCTTATTTTTAGAATAATTGAACTGGCCAGCACGACACCGCATGAAAAAAAACCACTTATTTAATATTTATGTATGTGCGTTTTTCTTGCACCTAAAAAGCATTTTCAAAAAGCATAGTAGTGAGGTGAAAAGTTGAGTTGTGGTTGAGTGTTTCGCTCGGCAGAAAAGTTATTCTGCGTCTCGTACATTTGAAACCCTCGCTACTTTATTTGTCTTATTTTTTATACTCTAAGCTCGCTACGCTCAGGATTCTATTTATTCAATATTGGACACAAGATTTTATAAAACTAGTTATGAATATCGCTGATGAGGATATTTTACCGATCAATACCCGGGTATTATTAACTCAAATAAAATAATAAAGAGCAACTCAAAAGTTTAAATTATTCAAAAAAACATTGTTTTTTTCAAATAATTAATTAAGATATAAGATACGGATAAGATATTTGAACGCTTCGCTCGTGGTTCAATCATAGAATCCTTCGCTAGCTCAGGTTTCAATATAGTACCTACTCGCGCCAAAAAACAACATTGCAGTCTTGCATAACAAATAACTATTATTTACAATTCACAATAGTTAGGTAGAACACAGTATACATAATCACAACATACACACTAGTGAAATCGCAACAAGGCGGCCTTATTGCTTATTACGTGTCTCTGTCTGCCATCTTATGTACGCACTAACAAACAGGTAATCACTACGTGTGCACTAATAGAAATAGTAATTACCTAGTTGCACCCAGATAATTTTTTATCAATCGGCCGGGTTTTGTAAATGGACAACGGCGGCCGCTCAACTACATAATAAGGGGAATATTGTCATTTTAGAAATGTATGAAGGTAGGGTATATAAAATAAAACCGGACAAGTGCGAGTCGGACTCGCCCACCGAGGGTTCCGTAAAGAGATTTTTTTATACTACTAAGGTGGCAAACAAGCTTACGGCCCGCCTGATGTTATGCAGTCACCGTAGCCTATGGACGCTTGCAACATTGCACAGTCTTTTATAATCCCTTGGAAGCGGTCATTTTTTGTTAATCAGCTAGCTTTACTAAACAACAAGCCATTCTTAGCAAATTGCTAAAAGTAACCCATAGTCTGTCTTAATTAGTTTCCGAGAAAAAATATATTCAAAGTTGCTCTGCAGAACGAAAAAAAAATCTTTTCTCTTCCGCTGTTGAGAACGTAACATGATTTTGTTATTTGAGAGATAGCGTATAAAATTACCCGTTTTTTAAGCTATAACTCAAGTACCAAAACGTCACAGATCTGGAAATAACGTAAAAATATTGATTTTTTGTTTTTATTTATTTTTAATTAAAATTTTACATTTTGCTAACCTTATTCTTATTGTTTATGTGTTCCTTAACGTAAACGACCCTTAACTAACTGCCTACCATGTACTAAACTAAAATGACCTTTACGAATCGCGTATCCGCCTGTCATGAATTAAATAGCAATATCAAAAAAGGTATTTTTGCTGTATTTTATGCCAAGGCGCTTGGTAACTTATAACAAATTCTAATATCTCAAATAAGGTATTGGCGTATTCTGGTAAAAATAAAATTATCTTAGGATCTGTGACGTTTTGGTACTTGAGATATAGCTTAAAAAAAGGGTAATTTTATCTCAAAAAACAAAATCATGTTAAGTTCTCAACAGCGGAAGAGAAAAGATTTTTTTTCGTTCTGTGACCATCACTAAATGAGGAACTTTGAATATTTTTTTCTCGGAAACTGATTAAGATAGACTATGGGTTACTTTTAAGAAAGGCTTGTTTAGTAAAGCTAGCTGATTAACAAAAAATGCCTGCTTCCAAGGGATTCTAAAAGACTGCAACGGGAGTATCACTCGCGCATTGCCGATCCAGTAAAAATCTTTTAATGCCCCTTTTGAAGAACCCCATATTATTATAGTCTAAAGAAAAGTCCTCGATGGGGATCTCATTCCACAGCTTCAGCACTTCAGCGTTCGCGGGAACCATTTTGGTTCGGTTGGATTCGGTGACGAGCAGATCGATGGTAGAAAGTGGTTGTAAGCATCAAGTCAAACAATAGTAAATAAATAATGCAGGAATCGACTCCTGCAATTTTTTTGCGAGAATACCTCCCTATTTTAAAGGTTTAATTACAAATGTATAGTTTTGAGATTTTGACATTGGAAATGTCTTTTCGTTCGCTTCAGTATAGGCTTCGATTTCACGAAAAAATGCGATCCCCTTATATCTCGGAGAGTTGTGAAGATATGATATTCATAAAAGGCTCAAAAGACGCGTATTCACGAGAGCTGTAAGGTGCAAAAAGAATTATTTGAGAAAGTCAAAAACGAAAAAAGTTATGGCCGAAATTGTGAAAATAAATATCATTTCTTTCCGAATTTTTGATTTTGGCGCTCGATATTTTGGAAACGAAGAATGATATCAAAAATTTGAGAAAAACTCGTCTGAACAATTTAGTCAGCTATAATTTGAGCCTAAAACAAAGATGATCGGGTTAAGAGTTTGCCCTGTAGCTTAACCTTTTTGAACAAAGTCAAAAACGTTGTAGTTTTATTTTGTAACCTTTTCCTTATCCCGACTTTATCGTCGCTCATCATCATCATCATATCAACTCATAATCATCCCATTGCTGGGATACGGGTCTCCCTTCAGTCGAAGGTGATTAGAGCGTACTCTGCCACGCTGCTCCAATGATGGATTGGCAGAGGTCGGTGTTTTCAAACCGCCCTAAGGCCACCGACTTAGCCTAACGACTGTCATCCATCGATAACAGCCGGTACCGACGGCTTAACCCGTTATAGGACATAAGCATCTAGGGTAAATTAAAAAAACTATGTATTTAGATTTTTTTATGTTTTATGTAATGTAAACACGGTGGTAAAAATATTCCCTCTGCCCGTGTGGCTTGAGGTTCTGAGGTCTGCTGTGTCGGTGCCATAGGCCCGTCATTACGCTCGTCATAGTTTTTTAGGATCGTTCAATACAGTATCAAAACCATCATCAGATACATCGGGAAGACAAAATTTGTCTTCCAATTCGTTGACTATTTGTAAATCTATATACATATAATAAAACAGTAGACCCCGATATGTCTGAACATATTTGGCAAAAATGGAGAGGGAACAGTTAGAGAAAGGTAACAAAAGCAAAAAAAAATTGTTTTTGTCTGTCTGTTTGAACGGGCACATCTTCTAAATTACTGAATGGATTTTAATGCTGTTTTAACTTAAGGAAGATAGAGCTCGGCTTGGAGCAGAATATAGGTTTTGTCGCATTTAAATCGGATGCCAGGAAAATAAGTTATGGTCATTTAAAGGTCTCTACCCTGACTATGTAAGAAAAAAATATTTCTCGCACTTACAAACTTGAGACTTGGTACACCATAACTACCGACAACAGACTAAACCGGACCGGACCGAACCGGACCGAACCGAACCGAACCGGACCGAACCGAATCGAACCGGATGTCAGGAATAGAAGTTATCATTTAAATTTTCAAAAGCCTAAGAATTTTAAAATTGTCACCCACTGCAGAGTCGGAATCGCCCGATATCTCATAACGACCATTTTTAAATTCAGTAGCACTGTGTATGAAAGTTTTTTTTTACTTGAGTTAACCATTTAAAATTTTGTTCCTCTCAAATTCACTAGATGGCACTGTTAGATTCTGAATCGCACTATGAAAGTTTTTTAGTATAACTGAGCTGACGATTTTAATTTTAACATAATTTTAATTTTTCATAATTATTTTACATTAGGTATTTTGATTAGGTACGATAAAATGAAATAACAAACAGCGGCGAGCAAATAGACAATGAGCAATAAAGAACACTGACGTCTCGGGGAAAAACTATAGCTGTTGTAATAGGAGACTGTTAAATCCGTCTATACTATTATAGTTATAAGCCCAATTCCACTCGGGTGAAGCCGCGGGCACAGCTAGTCGTTAAGTATTCTCTACTCCTACTCATTTGCCAGATAGTCTGTAATAAGCAAAAAAGGAAATAGGATTAACGTGGTCCGAGAGTCTCTTCGCGAGTTTTTCAAAAGCACTAATATTCTCACGGTGGCATCTCAGTGCATTCTTGACAGCATCATGTTTGTTCGTAAAAACATTCATGACTATAACCAGATGTGGATATTCATAATTTTAATACGCGTCACAGAAATAAATTAGCTGCTCCTAAATTCAGGCTTAGGAAAGCGGGCAAGTTATTTATGATTCAAAGTTTGCATTATCTATATATATAAAATGCTTTGTCCTGACTGACTGACTGACTGACTGACTGACTGACTGACTGACTGACTGACTGACTGACTGACTGACTGAGAATCAACGCACAGCCTAAACCGCTCATTGTAAAAATCTGAAATTTGGCAGGTAGAACTATTATAAGACGTAGGCGTCCGATAAGAAAGGATTTTTCGAAATTCGAACTCTAAGGGGGTAAAAAAGGGGGGTAAAGTTACTATGGGACAACTTGATTCCTTGGTCCAATCTACTTCAAATTTTGCTTAAAAATTGTTTAAGAGAATTGATGGAAGATGTGATTCTTATTTTATTGAAATTCTTGAAAAAAATGTATTTTGTGGGTAATTTTCTTCGAGTTGATATCAATACTCATACTCCTTAATGATTTTGATTTCAATTACATTTCATTTTGACACATCCGTGAAGTGAAGTGTATCATCTGTCATGTAATTATAAATTGTGAATATTCATTAATAATGTCGTCTATTTATTCTGTTTGTGATATCGGAAAAACAGCTAAAATTCTAACTATGTATATAGCGGACTGAATCATATTCATCGATAATAAATAGTAAGTAATTAAATATTAAATTTTATAATATTTGACAGGGTTCAAGTTAAATTGGTCAATGGTTAAATGGCATACATTTTGATATTGTCTCTTTCTCACTTATAGGAAATCTCATTACGTCGACTCGCTTTATTATTTCGTAGTGTTGTTGTAGGCTGAGGTTGTAGGTATTGAATTACCGATATACATTTTTTTTTTACGGAAGTGGTTGGAAAACAAGCTCAGGAATATGGCAAATGATTTTGATATTAGGTGATTACCGTCGACTATGGAGCACATAGATTCCTAACCCGTTGCCGACCTATAACAGGAAAAAACAGAATATAGCGAGAAATAGTATAAGGAATGAGTAGCGCCCGCGTGGCCTAGTAACAATTAGCATATCTTTCTTCAAAAACAAACGGCCCGGTACGGTACGGTTCCATCCGGTCCGATCAGGTCCGGTCGATCCGGTCCGGTCCGGTCTGGGCGGTCCGAATCTTATAAGGACCCTGCATGCCAAATTTGGAATCTCTAGACCCAGCGGTTTGGGCTGCGCGTCCCCTCGCAACTTCGTTTGCGTATATCTCGCTTTCCCCGTGGGAATTTTGAAAAATCCATTCTTAGTACATCCCTAGACGTCGGAAGGAACCTACATGCCAAATTTGATATTCCCTCGCAACTTCGTTTGCTTATATCTCGGTTTCCCGTGGGAATTTTGAAAAATCCTTTCTTAGTACGCCCCTAGACGTCGTAAGGAACCTACAGTCTAAATTTGGAATCTCTAGACCCATTGGTTTGGGCTGTGCGTTGATATATAGTTAAGTCAGTCAGTCAGGACTTTGAATTTTATCTATGAAAAAAAATCCGGTCCGGTCCGGTTCGATCCGGTCCGGCACGGCCCGGTACGGTGCGGTTCCTTCCAGATCGATCAGGTCTGATCCGTTCCGGTCCGGTCCGATCCGGTCCGGTCCGGTCCGGTCAGTCTGGACCTTTTAAGGACCCTACATGTCAAATTTGGCATCTCTAGACCCAGCGGTTTGGGCTGTGCGTCTCCTTGCAACGTCCTATGCGTATATCTCGCTTTCCCGTGGGAATTTTGAAAAATCCTTTCTTAGTACATCCCTAGACGTCGTAAGGAACCTACATGCCAAATTTGGAATCTCTAGACCCAGAGGTTTGGGCTGTGCGTTGATATACCCTCGCAACTTAGTTTGCGTATATCTCGGTTTCCCGTAGGAATTTTGAAAAATCCTTTCTTAGTACACCCCAAGACGTCGTAAGGAACCTACAGTCTAAATTTGGAATATCTAGATCCATTGGTTTAGGCTGTGCGTTGATATATAGTTAAGTCAGTCAGTCAGGACTTTGAATTTTATCTATGAAAAAAAATCCGGTCCGGTCCGGTTCGATCCGTTCCGACACGGCCCGGTATGGTGCGTTTCCTTCCAGACCGATCAAGTCTGATCCGTTCCGGTCCGGTCCGGTCCGGTCCGGTCGGTCTGGACCTTATAAGGACCCTACATGTCAAATTTGGCATCTCTAGACCCAGCGGTTTGGGCTGTGCGTCTCCTCGCAAGGTCGTATGCGTATATCTCGCTTTCCCGTGGGAATTTTGAAAAATCCTTTCTTAGTACATCCCTAGACGTCGTAAGGAACCTACATGCCAAATTTGGAATCTCTAGACCCAGCGGTTTGGGCTGTGCGTTGATATACCCTCGCAACTTCGTTTGCGTATATCTCGGTTTCCCGTAGAAATTTTGAAAAATCCTTTCTTAGTACACCCCTAGACGTCATAAGGAACCTACAGTCCAAATTTGGAATCTCTAGACCCATTGATTTGGGCTGTGCGTTGATATATAGTGAAGTCAGTCAGTTAGTCAGTCAGGACTTTGAATCTTATCTATGAAAAAAAATCCGGTCCGGTCTGGTTCGATCTGGTCCGGCACGGCCCGGTACGGTGCGGTTCCTTCCAGACCGATCAGGTCTGATTCGTTCCGGTCCGGTCCGGTCCGTTCCGGTCCGGTCCGGTCCGGTCGGTCTGGACCTTATAAGGACCCTACATGTCAAATTTGGCATCTCTAGACCCAGCGGTTTGGGCTGTGCGTCCCCTCGCAACTTCGTATGTGTATATCTCGCTTTCCCGTGGGAATTTTGAAAAATCCTTTCTTAGTACATCCCTAGACGTCGTAAGGAACCTACATGCCAAATTTGGAATCTCTAGACCCAGCGGTTTGGGCTGTGCGTTGATATACCCTCGCAACTTCGTTTGCGTATATCTCGGTTTCCCGTAGGAATTTTGAAAAATCCTTTCTTAGTACACCCCTAGACGTCGTAAGGAACCTACAGTCCAAATTTGGAATCTCTAGACCCACCGGTTTGGGCTGTGCGTTGATATATAGTTAAGTCAGTCAGGACTTTGAATTTTATATATATAGAAGATAGATTTAATTTTATGAATGGCACTATTTATTGACGTAATGTTGCATGTACCTAGTTTTAAATTTTATGGTAAAAAAACACAATATATTTATAAATTCCAAAAAAGAGCGTAACAGGTTTTCTTTCGCCATTTATTTTACCAGTGGTCATTTTGCTTTTGTTTCCGAAATAGACGTACTACTCGCATAGTCAAAAAGTTATCAGATCTCATGTAGAGCCAAGCTTCTTACTCTACACGCCCTACCTCTACAAGGCCTAACTTCACAAACTCTACACTTGCAAGTGACGAAATCGGGGGTTTTAAGACATTAATAAAATCTAAAGTATAATAGCTACGACATTCAAACTTTATGTTTAATGATTGTACTGGTGTCATTATATCTTGAAATTTTAAACTATTTAGCATCATCCAAAACAAAGTTATGAGAGTTCAAAAAAACGACGAAACGTTTCGAGAAAAGGTAGGTAGTGCTCGTCTCGTGCAAGATTTATACAAATCATTTATTACAACTGTATACTCTGACAAGAGAACGTGTTTGTGAAAGCTTATTCTCTAAATAAAGTTTTGAATTTGAATTTGGTCACCCCACGGGCAAAGGGAATATTTTTACACCACAAAAAAAGAGTGTATGAAAGGCCTCGAAAGTTTAATAACAACTTATCTTTCGAAAGTCGCAAAATTTGAAGATGCATTAAGATTTAACAGCAGGTGTCGAAATTCAGTTGTTTTTAAACTTGTAACTGTCACAGAAAAAAAAAATATTATGACGTCCGTTCTTAACTCCTAGATAAAAAAAAAATAATATGAAATCCACAATTTGTTGCCATAGGAATAAATTCGATCACTAGTTTCGTTTTCAAAAAAAAAACAAAAAAATATGGTGGGAAATAATATATTCCCGCTGCCTTATAAAGAAAGGGTCGTGCCCACGGGTCGTGCCCTCCGAAGCACGGAGAAGCTCAAGATAACAAAACCTATCGAGACGCTGGCTAGGGTCGATGTTGCTTAACTTGCGTGTTCATATTAGTGCAGTGCGATGCGCGCTCAGAAATGGTCACGTTCGCAACTTGCACAGTTACGAAATAATTTGTTTTAATTACTTCGCGAATTGCGCGGCCTTGCCGCTGCCCGATAACGTGCTGCTATGGGTTCCGAACAACTCATAGCCAACGAGTTGCTGGCATTTATACAACATGCCATCGACACTATGGACGAGGTCAGCATTATGCAGATCTGCAAGTCCAGTTTCACTGAAGCTGAGATTTGCAGTGGCAAAGTGCTGCTGTACCAGACGCTCGGCAAGGCCGACCGAATGCCGTCTCGCAGGAGAGATGAAAAGGGAGAAAGAAGTCTCCAAGATATTATCACCCTATTGAAGGAGACCGACCCTGACGACGTGCCTGCATTCGTGGCGAAGCAGCTGCATAAGCTGCCTCCAGTCACGTTCGATCATGTGGATGTCACCAGGTTGCTGAAGGAGATAACAACTCTAAAAGCAAGCTTGGCCGAAGTTAAGTTGAAAGTTGAGGCTTCGGAATCTACCATCTCCGAATTGCGTGCCGAGTTATTAACGCTAAAACGTAATGACTCGGTAAGTAGGTCGCCCGTGGCCGCGAACATCAACATGCGTCGCGGAGCGCAAGTCAGCAGTTTTACGTCGGCAACGGAATGCTCGCTAATAGCTGTTGCTGAGTGCGCTTCCCCGCGCCCCGCTGTCCGCTCCTCTCCCCTGGAGCCGAAGAAAAGTGCTGAGACGGGTCCTCCGACCCGCGCCTATGCCGCCGCTGCCGCAATACCACCACGGCAGCCTAAACCAACGGGGAAAACACAAACGAAGTTGACATTGACACCCTGTCAACCGAAGATAAGGTGCGACGAGGAAGGCTTCACAAAAGTGGAAAGAAGAAGAAGGAAGCCCGCTAGCCGAAACCATCTCGGCACTGCACCGACTGCACCGGAACATCCGCTACGTCCGGAAGTACGCTCGACGCAGCTGTATGTGTCACGACTGCACTGGTCCACGAGAATCGAAGATCTCGTAGACTACGTCCGTAAGAAGTTCACTTTCACTCTGAGGGCCGAACGGTTGGAGTCTCGCCATAAAGTGAATTTTAGTTCGTTTGTGGTGAGAGTACCAACACACCATCTGGAGACCTTCATGAAGGAGGACTTCTGGCCGCAGGGAGTCGTGTTTCGGAAGTTTCGAGGCCGGCTGCCAGCTGACAACGCACGCGTTTTATCGACGAAGCATATTTAGTGTGATAATTGTTGTCTTATTTTATGTATGTTAAATTGTAAGGTATATATTATAATATTGTATATATGTTAGACTATAAGGTATGTATTATATGGGCCATAATTTCATTGTTAAATTCGTTGCCTGAAATAAATGATTAAATAAAAAAAATAAAAAAATATTAGAGTGCGACACACCACACAGCAACGCCATCGAGCTCCTCCGACGCCATCGAGCTCCTCGTCGCTCAGCGACAATATTTTTTCGAATTCTGTAGATTCATTTCCAATGTGCACGATAGTCGTGTGAAGCACGAAATCTGTGAATTTTTTCTTGTACTTGTAGTGTCTTTCCTTTTGATGTACGGAACCCTAAAAACACAATATTTAAACATATAATAAAACAGTAGACCCCGATATGTCTGTACATTGGACATATTTGGCAAAAATGGAGAGGGAACAGTAAGCAAAAAAATTATTTTTAATTTTTTTATCTGTCTGTCTGTCTGTTTGAACGCGCACATCTTCTGAGTTACTGAACGGATTTTAATACTGTTTTCACAGGAAGATAGAGCTCGGGATAGAGCAGAATATAGGCTTTGTTTCATTTAAATCGCATGTCAGGAAAAGGAGTTATCATTATTTTAAGATTTCACGCGGACGAAGTCACAGCTAGGGCGTGCAAAACCGGAAGGTTTTCAAAACCGTTTTTGAATTCCGGTTTTGAAGGCCCCAAAACCGAAAACCGGTGTTAGCCCCGGTTTTGGTAAAAAATATATATAAATAATTATTAGTAGTATTTGAACAAGAAAACATTCTTAGATACCCACAAAATTACAAATAAAACTAATTGTATGATTAACTAACTGAGTTCTTTAATTACGAATTATCAACAAGTCAACAACATTATTAAAGGATTCTTATTTGGCTTTATAACGAGATCAAATCAACCGTGTACCTTTACTTACTTATATAAACAATAATTTTTTTTTTTCAAGAGACCGCTGTTCTTGATAATGTGCTCTTAAGAATAGAAGTGCATCTAACATTTTATCAGACAGCGTACTTCTTATTTTGTTACAAAAGTACCCAGCACTCGAAAAGCCCTCTCACTCTCAACGCTAGTTGGTAGTACACACATCAAATAGCTGTAAGCTTCTGTGAGATATACACCGCGTTGCCCTCCGTTTTCATACCTGGCTTGCTCTACCTTGACAAACCCTGCAAGGTCGAAATCAGACCGATTTTTGGGGGTTTTCCTGCATTTATCCAATTCCTTATCCAGCTGCTCTTGAAGAGTTAGCTCATCAACTACAACTTCAGCGTCAGATGATGACGATGACGAACGCACGGGCCGGTTAGAGAGAACTACAGGGATGCTATCAGAGTCTTTGGGCTTATATTTTAGTTGCTGCAATAAGTTCGTAATAGTATCAGAAATGTCAGCACCATTAGGTTTGGGAAAAGTATCATCGTCATCTTGTGTGGAGAAATCTTCCCAATCGTGCAAATAGTGCAAGACACCTGCTAACAGGAGACGCCTTTGCTTGATATGACGTCTCAAGTTCATCGCTAGATTAGAAAAAATGATTTAAGTTAAAATATAGTTCAACTACGGGAAACCCGGACTAAACTCCGGTTTTGTCTCTCAAAACCGGTTTTAAAAAATCGGTAAATTTTTGCCGGTTTCCGGTTTTCAGCAAAACCGGAAAACCGGTTTTGCACGCCCTAGTCACAGCTCGTTAAAAGAATATAATATATAATTACATATTATAAAACAAAGTCCTCCCGCGCGTCTGTCTGTCTGTCTGTTCGCGATAAACTCAAAAACTACTCAACGGATTTTCTTGCGGTTTTCACCAACGGATAGTCTGGTTCATGAGAAGTGGAGGGTTTATGTATAAAATTTGTCCGGATTTTGTGTAAATTGGCTGAAATATAAAGATTATTGTTGGGAGGGTCGGAAAAAATCAACCCGCTTGGGAGCTGTCGACGAAAACGCTGGCTAAACGGGCTAATTCCTTTGAGATATAACAAAACAAAAATTATAGCATATTCCTCTTATTTCGGTCTCCAAAAAAATCCGCGACAGCATATATTTATCGTTTACGGATAACTTACTATAAAATAAAAAGCGATTTCCGAGTAATAAGGCCAAAATTGGAAACCGATTTTGACGTATACAGTATTAATCCTTATCCAGTTAACTACGTTAGTTACCATAAGCATTTCATGTACATTATTATAATCTTTACATCATATAATTTAAATAGATACTTTAGAAGTTATAGCAAAAAATTTACGCTCTTGCCGAAATTAATTTTTTTCACAATGATTTCACAAAAAAAAAGTTCTACTAATGCTGTGACAACCCTAAATATGTTTTTTTTTTTGACGATGTTGTGCAAGCTAGTGAAGCGCTAACGGGATACGCTTCACCAGCAACATTGGTTTTACGTGGGCGAGGTGTCAACCCGCCGTACAACCCCCGAAATGCTGGAGGACCACACCCGTCGTTGGTCAGCGAGTCCATCGGACTTAGCCGGTTAGTGTAGCTAGGCTGTACTACCGACCATTCCCCTATCCGCCACCTTGGGGACGCTCCCCTACGCTGTGAGGGCCAGCGCGGGGACCCTAAATATGGTTTGTTTGTACATCAACTTTGCGGACTTCCTGAACATTGTATAGCTTGTGATTAAGTAGTGTACTTATTTGAACAAATTAAAACTAGTGTTAAACTCAATATAATATCTATATCTATCTATCTATCTATCTATCTAAAATATAATAATCTATAATATAATAAAAGTGTAAAAAAGTTTGTCTGTACATTGAATATATTTCCAAAAAAAAAATTGTTTAGAGCGATGAAGAATAAACAATAGAACAAGAATTTCGAAAAAATTTGTCCGTCTGTTTGTATGTATGTTTGCACACGCTAATCTCAGAAACGGCTGAACCGATTTGGATGCGGTTTTCACTAATATGTAGCGATTTGCTCAACTTAACTTAACATTTAGTGTATGTTTCTTTTCAAAATTCCTACGGGAACGGGAATAACGGGACTGAACGTGTAAATCACTGACTACTTAAGGGATTATAATGAAATTTGGTTCACGAGTAGAATTTAATCTGGAGTAACACATAGGGTATTTTTATCCCGAAATTCACATGTATTACCCGGGACGCTCAACCTAGAAAGCTGAAATTTTGTAAAGAGGTTCCCTTCCTTTTTTCCTTTCAAGGATTTCCTCCCAAGGATAAAGATTTTTTCCCTGGTAGTAAAGTTCACTTTTACGACCCATTTTCTGAAAATTAAAAACATGTTTTACTGATGGTATAGAAAACACTTTTACACTTACTTGAACATTTACTAATACCTAAGTTTAAATTTATCGAAGTACATTTTGGAAAAAATACTCACAGTATCAAAATTGCTTAGGTGTAGAATAAACTCGCGAGCAATAGAGCGAGTTACGTTGGGAGTGGCATAGGTCACGCGACACAGGTCCAACGTCGAGAAGCCCTCGGGCGCAACTGAATGTGACAGGCTTGCGCACCGAATTATAAGCATTTTTTTAGAATATTTATTACAAAAAAAGGTGTAGTAAAATAAATTTTAAAAATTTGTATTGCTTAGATAAACACCTCAAGTTTCATAACGTTTAAAAGTTGTTGACAAAATAATTGTATTTTGACGAGTAAAATGACGTTTTCGCGCTCGATTGTCTTGGAGTTATTCAGCGAGGAATTTCATTGTTTTTGAGTAATAATTCAAAAATTTTAAAAATAATTTTTTGTCCACCTACTAATAAACTATACGACCAGTACGTATATTTTTTTTGAGATTGATATTCACTACCAGTTAGCTAAAAAAGGACTTGGAAAACTTTGTGTTTCGCTAAAATGTTAAAACGTATGTTTGATTTTTTTGTTTTTCTAATTAATATTGAATGATAATCAAAACGAAAAATTGTCAGCTTACTAGATAAATAGGTGATGTATGACTGTGTGTAAGGTAAATTACCAGTAATCTTATAGTTATTGAGAAATTAGCCTTGAAAAAGTAGTATTTTCGGTTTTCTGGCCTTCTGGCTTATAGGGACTCTTAACTATATATCAACGCACAGCGCAAACCGGTGGTTCTAGAGATTCCAAATTTAGACTGTAGGTTCCTTACGACGGCGACGTCTAGGGGTGTACTAAGAAAGGATTTTTCAAAATTCCCACGAGAAACCGAGATATACTCAAACGAGGTTGTGAGGGTATATCAAATTTGGCATGTAGGTTCCTTACGACGTCTAAAGATGTACTAAGAAAGATTTTTTCAAAATTCACACGGGAAAGAGAGATATACGCTAACGAAGTTGCGAGAGGACGCACAGCCCAAACCGCTGGGTCTAGAGATGCCAAATTTGTCATGTAGGTTCCTTACGACGTCTATGGATGTACTAAGAAAGGATTTTTCAAAATTCCCAATACCACATGAGTAAATAAAACCACGGAACAGAAGCTTAACTTCTAAGGCGCGTTCAAAATTTATACCTAATCTGGTAGAAAAACGAAAAGACCAGTTTTTTTATTAAGTTATCTGTTAGTTTTCTTACAAATTACATATTTAAAAAAAAAAATGTATTATTTTTGTTTTTCAATAATTTGTTATTTCTTTTGATTGAGTGGTAAATCCTAAATCTAATATAGAGTTTTTTTAGATAATCGAGCGGGAAGCACTCTCATGGTATATCAAAAGTACAATTATGCATACGTTTAATTAAATGATTACTTTTTTTTTTTTTTTGTAGCATACTAATTGATATTATTAAATACGCTAATATAATTACAATCTAGCCTAAATACAGACTAATGAGTAATTTTACGTTGACCTAGTTTTATAAAGTTGTAATATAAGAATGTGTCCATCGGCACTTTTCTTACTGTCTCTATTAAGGGGAAGTCACTTTGTTCATGTGTCTTTGTTTACACTATATTAACACTGTTATATTGTTACTAATCACTACACTAGTTCGAACGGTTTGGTTCTATTGAGTCTACGCACTATATCCGTATTATCGAGGAGCTGGATCGCCTCGACATTCACATGATGAAGCAGTCTATATTCGTGTGCTTCTGCATATTTTTTTATAACTTTATTGACGAACTGTATATTAAGGTCCCGGTGCAGGTCGTCGTTTCTTATATACCAGGGAGCATTCACTATTGCTCTTAGCACTTTATTTTGAAATCTTTGGATAACTTCGGTATTACTCTGTTTAGTACAGCCCCACAACTGTATCCCATAGGTCCATACGGGCATGAGGACTTGTTTGTATATAAGTAATTTGTTATATACTGATAGGCTGGAGTGTCTTCCAAGCAGCCAGTACATTTTTTGGTACCGTAGTTCCAGTTCTTCCTTTTTTTTTTTGACATGAGCTTTCCACCGAAGCTTAGCATCCAGCGTCATGCCTAGGTACTTGGCGGAATTTTCATGTGGTATTATCTTTCCATTTATATATATAGGAAGGTACTGTTCATGTTTGTTTGTAAAATTCACGTGAATAGATTTTGTTTCATTCAGCTTTATTCTCCATGTCTTTGTCCAATTGTGAACTCTGTTAACAGCTAATTGAACCTTTTCTGCAGCTTCAGCATGGGTAGTTCCAACCGCCATTAGAGCCGTATCATCCGCAAAGGTTGCAATAGTGTTTTCTTCTAAGTCAGGGATATCACAGGTGTATAAAAGGTACAGGACCGGACCTAATACACTTCCCTGAGGTACTCCAGCTCTTATTTGTTTAATGGCAGAGTAAGCTTCTTCTTGCTTTACTCTAAATACTCGATTTTTTATATATGAAGATAATATGTCTACATAGCTTTTAGGTAGCATTCTTTTTAGTTTTATGATTAGGCCTTCATGCCAGACTTTGTCAAAAGCTTGCGCAACATCTAAAAAGACTGTAGAGCAAACTTTTTTATCTTCAAGACATTTTTCTATTATATTTGTAATCCTATGTACCTGATCTATTGTGGAATGTTTTTCTCTGAAGCCAAATTGATGTTCTGGAATGAGGTTCTTGGCGTTTATTATAGGTTTTAATCTCTTTAATAGAAGTTTCTCGAATAATTTGGACATCACAGGCAACAAAGAGATCGGTCTGTATGAAGTTGTCTCATTTGGCGGTTTTCCTGATTTCGCTATCATGATCACCTCAGCGATTTTCCATAGATCTGGTACATATTTCAGTCTCAGTGCTGCGTTAATAAGATTAGTCAGCTTAACTATAGCTTTTCTCGGGAGTTTGTGCAATAACTCACCAGGTATAAGATCAAAACCTGGTGACTTTTTAGGGTTGATTTGATGTTTAATTTGTTGTAACACTTCTCTTGGTGTTACAAGTTTAATCTCTATTTGTTCCTCGTGGTTGCAATTGATGGGTTCGTCACCAAAGTTTTCATGATTTGGTTGACTTTCGTTTGGTTGGAAAATGTCCTCCAGATATTCAGCAAACCTTCCGGCTTTCTCTTCATTGCTAATTGCCCACTTACCATGATCCATTTTTATTGGCGGGATTTGTGTCAGTGGCTGCTTCGTGCGTTTGGTAGCTTTCCAGAGTGAATAGTCGGTATTTCGATCACTGGTTAGCTTTTGGAGGTACATGCTTGTACAATTATCAACATAACTTTGAATTAATCTTCGTAGACGTTTTGTGAGATTATTCAACTTTTTCTTGTCTACTGGTGACCTAGTTTGGTGCCAAAGTTTACGTTGTCTTCTTTTTTCGGTAATCATATTTCTAATTTCTAATGGGTACATATATTTCGCTGTCCTCTTTTTAATAATGGGTGTATTGTCCCAAGCGGTTTTTTGTACTAATTTAATAAAATTTTCTAAATCTATATTTAATTGATCTGGAGTTTTTAATGGTACTCTGAGATCAATTTTATTAACTAATTCCAATTGAAAGTTCTCCCAATCAGTGTATCTATTAATTAAACTTAAGTAACTTTCCTTATTCAGTACATTCTCCATTATTTCTAAATATATGGCTGAGTGATCTGAACTCATGTCATAACTTTGATAGGTTCTTATATAGTTAGATGATAAGTTCTTATAAATAAAGAAATCTATTAGATCAGGGATTTTATGCGGATCAGTAGGCCAGTAAGTAGGTGATCTTGTCGATGCAACATCACACTTATTTTCATTAATGGCATACATAAGTTCTCTTCCCTTTTTATTCGTTAAACGGGAACCCCAATGTATATTTTTGGCATTAAAGTCACCGCCTAGGACGAATCTGTCGCCGAGTGTTTGTAAAATATCTAAATAAATATCTTTTTCTAGTTGATGTTTGGGTGGGCAGTATATTGCAGCCACAGTAAGTGGATACTTTTTAGTGTTTAGGCAAACTGCTACACATTGCACCTGCGGAGTTTCGTATTTATTAAATTCCTGATATTGAATATTTTCCTTAATAATAACAGCACTCCCGCCTCTTCCTTTGTTTGATGGGTGAAGTGCGTGATGGACTTTGTATCCTTTGAATTTAACATATGTTTGATTTGTAAAGTGTGTTTCTGATATTAAGCACACATCAATATCTTCTGTGTCTAGGATCACTTGTAACTCATTCTAATGATTACTAATTAAATGATTACTAATTATAATATTTATTTTGAGGTCGAAATATTCTCGAAATGTTTTCTCAAGCAATTCAACAAATGCAATAAAATTGTCTGGACGTATTATTAATAAACCTGATTTTACACCACCTTCGTTAAAATCTTTATAATGGCTGAAAAACGATTCTTTGTCCATATTTATAGCTTGTTCTGATCTATTAATGTTATATCCTAATTTGGTAATTTATTAAAACACTATTAGAATATTTGTTATATTTTATTTCTGCTAGAAAGAATTACAATGATCAGACATGAACCAAAAAGTACGGGCGCTCTACAGATTAAAAAACCAACGCCGTCCCCAGTGACATTTTGGTTTGCCACATTCAGTACTAAACACAACAATTAATATACACTTTATTAATTGAAAAATCGATTTGATAATATAGTCGATCGTGGTTAAAAAACATGTCTCTCCCTTCACTACTAGTATTGAATTTTTTTTCTGTGGTGGCCGTGGCAGAACTTCATAGGTGTGCATTGTCAAATCAAATATTTAATAAAGGAAATGTCATAATTTTCTAGTTTATCGAAAGCCCTGATGTTTGTCCTCGAAGCAACCGGTTTAGACTGGTTTGCCGCTCGTACGTGACGACAGCTCTGAGGTCACGCACGCACGCGCCTCATGCGTGTACTCATCGCAGCGACATTGTATGAAGTGAAGTCTTCCATGGTTTTATTTACTCATGAGCTAATAATAGCATTGAAATTTATACACTTGTGAAAATAAATGGGACAATCGAAAAATATATCTACGTCATGATAATACAAAATTGTCATAAATTAAATCCTATCCTAACTAATAATATAAATGAGAAAGTGAGTTTGTTTGTTTGTTATTCCTTCACGGCTTGACTAATCAGCAGATCATTATGAAAATTTGTATACATATTGTCAGGGGTACAGAGCCCAACATAGGCTACTTTTTATCTCGTGAAAGTATGTCATTCGAATTAGAAAATATTTATTCTACTGTAGGTGGCGCTGCAATTGCGATGTCGACCAACAGATGGCGCCACAAGTAGCGCTATGGGTTGTGTAGCGCAGGAGACATGTTGGTTTTAGTGGATGGAGAAATTATTGACTAGGCGACTTCTCATCTATTTGTCGCAAATACTTTCTAGAGTTTTAGAAGAAATGACGTCAGGCTAATAGGTCCTGGCGTTGCAGTAGTAATCCTGGAAAGATGTCCTCCGGTTCTAGTGCTTTGTATGGCGAGAAGCTGTTTAGCGCCCAGACCACTTTTTCTGGTGCTATGACATTTTTAGCGTCCCAGCATGTTGTTGAGGGTCCTACCGGTGTATCGTGCCTCGTGGGTGTCACGGCTATCTGGCAGTCTTGGAAATGTGTATTTAGCAGAACTGTCTCGGGTTCCTGGGTACTAGACGACAGGGTACCATCAGGTTTCCTGAGGCATCCCACTTGTGGAAGGTTTTTCTAGGCGAGGATTTACCTCGCTCTGGCTAAATTTCCTCCAGGCGAATGATTTTCAGTTTCTGATATGCTTTTTGAAAAGCGCTAGGGTGTCCTTCCGACTTTCAAACTCCGGACCCCACCGTGGGCAGGGGGGTCCCACTCCGCAGTTAAGGTACGATTGACCTTGGGACCGGCCCGGCCGGTTAATCTCAAGGCTACCACCACTCGGCTCTCGCTCGTGCCGCTAGCTAGACGCATCGCGCGGACTCGGCCGCAACGTCGAGTAAATAAAAATGACAAACTATACGAAAATTAGGTACTATACCCTAAGCACGAAAAACATTCGAATTCGTATCGTCTACGTAAAATTTCTCGCTACGATTACGCACTCGATACGCTTACGTCCAATGTCGGTAGCACGAAAATTATTGCGCTCGCTATCGTAAGCTCGCAAGTTGCTCGCAAGTAACTCGATACGATTTGAATGAACAATGAACAAATGAATGAATGACGCGTTCCGAAATCTAAACATGAGTATTATTATGTAAATAGAATTTATAAATGTGCCAAATAAATAAGGTTTTTTACGTCTAATACTATAAATTCGTATTATAATAGTGATCTATTATACAAATAAGCACAATATTCTCCTAAAAACAATAAATTTTACATTATTTTACGAAATTAATATTTGTTGTGAGTTATGACAGAAGTTCGTTTTGGAACGTCTACTTACTGGCGGACGCTGGCGGCATTTTTTTGCAATTTTTGAGTTTTATCAAACTTTGCGGTAAGTGGAGGCCAATCACAGGTTAGATATTTTATTAATTTATTTTATATTTATTGCAAACTTTACAGCATACATTACATAACAATCAGAGGCGGATTAAATGTCGAGAGCGCTCTAGGCAAGCATCGCATGGGCGCCCCTAGCGGCCATATTACAATTTTTTTACTAAATACCACGGGTAATAGTAAACATAGATGACTGTATTTTATCTGTCTCATTGGATCGCTGGAAGTTTTATATACCTACACTACATAAATAAAATAAAAATTCTTGGACGAATCACACAACGCCATCAAGTCCCGAACAAAGGAACTAAGCTGTTATGGGTTACTACTAGTATTACTACTACTAGATTGTTGATACATATAATTTGTTTTTTGTAAATGAATACTTATTATAATTGAAATCACCCAGACCAAGACAAACAGACATGTTCATGCACACAAATCTTTGCCTTGCGCAGGATTCGAACCCGCGGCCCTCGAGATAAAGTGACCATTGTTAGCCACTCGACCACCAGGTCTGTCAAACTTGTCACTTTATATTAAAGACGAGGCTGTTTCTATCACTCCATGATAATAGTAACGAACATGGAAATCCATCTCATCATCATCATCATCTCAGCCACAATTTGTCCACTGCTGGACATAGGCCTCCCCCAAACGTTTCCAGTGCGACCTGCTGGCCTGCTTCCTGCGACTTGCCTTAGGTCGTCTGACCACCGTAGGCGGCCGTCCTACGCTGCGCTTTCAGTACGTGGTCGCCATTCCCAGACCCCTTTTGCCCCATCGGACATCGGTTCTGCGCGCTATATGCCCTGCCCACTGCCACTTCAGCTTGCTGATACGTTTGGCTATGTCGGTTACTTTGGTTCTGCTACGGATCTCCTCATTTTTGATTCGATCTCGTAGAGAAACCACAAGCATAGCTCATTCCATGGTTCGCTGAGTGACCGTTAGCCTTCTTATGAGGTCTATAGTGAGCGACCACGTCTCGGATCCATACGTCATCACTGACAGACAACACACATTGCTCGAAGGTTCTTCTTTTCAAGCATTGAGGAATTTTGGACGAGAAGATATGCCGTAATTTCCCGAAAGCTGCCCGTGTCGGATTCGTCGATTGACCTCTTTCTCGAAATAAGACCTACCTAATTGGATGGTTTGTCCAAGGTACTCGTCAAAGACTTCGAGGATCTAGCTTCCAACTGAGACCGGGGCGAGTGTGACATGGACATTCGACATGATTTTTGTCTTGTCCATGTTCATTTTTATACCCACATATCAAAGTCCTTGCGACACGATATTCGCTCCTTCAATGCTAAATGCATCAAGGAGTCAATTGAGCGAAATAAAGGTTCGAAAGTGTTCGCAAGAGACATTTTTATTCTATTCGAGGGCAAAACGCCTGACGCGTGGAACAGAAGCGTGGTGGTTCTGTTCTTTAAAAAGTGCGATAAAACCCTCTTGAAGAACTATAGACCTATCTCGCTTCTGAGCCACGTCTACAAGCTGTTCTCAAGGGTCAACACGAATCGTCTCGCTCGCAAGTTATATCGAAGCGTTGACGTGCTTATACAAAAATCCCACCATGTCAGTTCGAGTACAGGAACAGAACACGATGGCAATCTCATTACACAGAGGCGTGAGACAGGGAGATGTCATATCTCTGTAACTGTTCACGACCGCTCTGGAAGATGCCTTTAAGCTTTTGAACTGGAAAGCATTCGGCATCAATGTCAAGTTTATCACTCACCTTCGATTTGCCGACGACATCGTGATCATGGCGGATAGTCGCTGGAGGACTTAGCACCATGCTCGAAGGCCTCAATCGAGTTTCCCAACAGGTGAAAATCCATCAAATTTTATGTAATTTTTTAATTCGTTTAAAAATTCCACGCGCCCGCGCGCCCCTTTGTTACCTTGCGCCCCTAGGCACGTGCCTAGTTTGCCTTAAGGATAATCCGCCACTGATAACAATACATACATAAACGAAATACTTATGCTTATTTCAACTCAATGAATTCATACCTAAAATAAAAATTTATACTTCATTTCAGATGACAATGATTGGAATTTGCCTTCCACTTCCCAAGAAAGACCACAGCTACAGGAGACAGAGATAGAGTACATACGAATAAGTTCACCTGTAGCGGCCCAACAACCTGCATCTTCCCCAAAATGGAAAGCACCACCGAAGAAAATAAAAAAAAACATTAAATCCAAGGCAGATTCCTGCAGAGACGCGTTTTTAGGGGCTGAAAAGAATGCGAGAGAATATGAAAAAGAGCGTGATAGAATGTATTTTGAATTAGAAAGAGAGCGGATTCGCCAGAGAGACATTGAGCTTACTTTACAAGCTCAATGGCTACAATTTTTGAAAGAAGCGATGGATGTCTTAAAGGTATATTTGGAAGGGAGAAAGTGAATGAGAGGGTTTGAAAGAAAATTAATATGTACAGCTACCTATTTATAGTTAGGTTTTTTTTTGTTTTATTTTTTTTAATTTAAGAATTGTTCTATATACGTATTTTAAGTAATTTAAGTTAGCATTAATTTTATGTTCTAGTAATTAATCTTATATGTATAAAATAAAATCCATATTATTTAAAAGTGAAATATATTTTTATTAAAAATAAATACCTATTTTACTTGGTTGGTGCAGTTATTTCAAATTATCCTAATAAATTGTAATATAAATTAATTTCTGACTTTAGATCCACAATTTGTGTTAACTTAATTAATACATTTAAAAATCAAGTACATATTTGTAATAAAAATAAATATCTTGTCGTAGGTATTTGAAGGCTACCCTAATCTAATAAGAGTTGAAAAAAATCAGTCCAATTGAGAACTTCCTCCGTTTTTTGAAGTCGATTAAAAAATAACATAAATGCTTCAAATGCTATCTACATGTCCATATGGCGTTTCATTGCTTTGTGATTGGGCTGGTGTGTAATGAATTCTATTGATTCTATCAACTAAAAGATTTCTCAAAGCTCTGCCTCTAAACAAGTCATCCCTCGCGTCTTCATCCTCATAATATGGTATATTTTCTTGTCTTACGAATGCTTCCCTTTCGATTTCTTCATCATCTGGGTCTGGTATATTATAATTGAGTGCTATGTTGTGTAGTACGCAGCAAGCCGTTATTATTCTTGCACATTTCTCAGGCTTATAATGCAGAGTCCGATGTTTACTGACGCAACGCCACCTATTTTTGAGTCTGCCAAAGGTATTTTCTATTGTGACTCTGGCTCTTCCATGAATAGAAGTATACTTAGCCTCTGGACTCCCTTCTACTGTATCAGGAATGGGCGTCATCAGCCAAGGCCGCTGGGGATAACCGGAGTCTCCTAGAAAGTAATATAATAAATAAATATAGGGGACATTTTGCAAAAAGTTCCAAAACTAGGCTAAGCCTATACTATGGATATCAGAGACCGATATGTTGTACTATAGTACTATTAGAAATATCTAATACTTGCCTATCTATTTGGCGCAGCGCTAGTGACTGCTTTCTGCGTCTTGGGTTGTGGGTTCGATTCCCACCCAGGATAAATGTTTGTTCATCTATACGAATAACACTGACACAGAACAAATATTTATACATCACACTAACATTTATCCTTGGTAGGAATCGAACCCATAACTCACGGCACAGAAACCAGAGTCACTACCACTGCGCCAAATAGATAGGCAAGTATTATAGTGCAACAGATAAAATTGAATAATTTAAATAAATTAGGTATATAGTTAGGTACCTACCTAATAACCAGACTTGTTCATTATTGCGATGTAGGTTCTGCATGAAATTATTAACTGCACTATTCTCCCATACAAATGCGTCATGTGTTGCTCCACCATATTTAGGATTAACATTGAGTATGCGGCAGTCGCTGTCACATATCTATAAAAACAATTGTTATGGGTGAGCAGTAATAAATGAATTTTTAATGACAAATAGGCGCCTGCGCTGCTTCTACACCGATGGATAATTAAGAAAAATCTTTCTTTTATTATATTTATAACTTGCTGTTATTTTAACGATAGTCATAGAAATTACTAACATAACATTTGGGCTATATAATCTTACCATTTGAACATTTAGGGAATGGAAATGTTTTCTGCAAAAGAATAAAATGTTCAATTTCTTTATTGGGTGTAAATATGTGGAAATGTGATCCGTCGATACAACCAATAACTCCTGGAATACCAAATCGTGTGTAAAATCTGAAAAATAAACAATATAATTTTTGTAAGTTTCAGTTTTTTTTTCAAAAATCAGAACTCTCCCATTGTGTGTTATAATAATTAAAATATTTTATGGGCACAATAAGCAACAAGTAGAATTTCGTTTTAGAAGTTTTAAAAGAATATTAAATACCTTTGTTTAATAGATTCTCGTTCCAATCTTGTTACAGGAAATTTTATGAATTTATTCAGTATCGCAGGAGTATTTAAAGCATTTGTGACTTCTTTTACGTATTTACTAACTGTAGTTTGTCCTAAATGTTTACCCATACCAACCATTCTTTGGTATGAGCCCGTTCTATAAAATGACAAGGCACACAGAATCTGTAACAAATAAATTGTTTATTATACATAACTTACAACATTTGTATACCTAAAAAAGGTACAAGTTAATTTGTGGAATGTGATCCAAGTGGGTACTTACCTTATGTTCCACTTGGACTCGCTTGGTCGACTTAAGTGTCGTGTTGGCCTGTAGCTCTCGACTTAAAAAAATAAATGCGTCTCTAGTAAGCCCATATCTTTTCCAAAATTCTGTGTCATTAATTTCAGCAGGATTCAATTTTTTTCTAAGACAAGCTCTCATCTGAATATCCCTGTGTTTAAGATACAAACGAATAAGTCTAATTTGAAATAAATAATAATAATGAATATAGGGGATATTTCACACAGTCATCAAGCATTTTACAGGGGTTATTGTACAGGGTTACAATGGGAATCAGAAACTTCATAGAGTGTTTTTTTTTACATATGTAGATAAATAATAAACAGAAAGACAAAAATTCATGTTTATCGCACAAACATTAAATTTGTCCTGGGTGGGAATCGAACCCACGACCTCTACCACTGCGCCAAGTAGGCTGTCCACTAAAAATTACTAAGTAACAAAGGGTTTAATGCTTACCGTTTAATTTCATGTTCCTCATTCCTAATTTCGTCTATTAGCCGCCACGCAAGGTAATAATTAATAGTTGGACGTCTAAACCTTCTCAACATGTTATTTTCAAACACTAATACACTTCACAATCAAATAAAACTTAAATATAAAAATCAAGAAGCACTGCTCGAATAATCTCTCACTGTCAATTTGCAAGTGAGTAAAAATTCGATATCCAGACTTCGAATGTTACGATACCGTACGTCAAAATTAAGTTCGTGCTACAATGCTCCATAAAGAGTTGATTAAACGTTACGTGAACTGTTCGATCGCGATACGCTTACGCTACGCGCCAAATGTCAAACCGTTTGTGCTTATGTTTTTTAGTTCTCGTTACGTCCGTTGAGGCGCTGTACAAGTTTCCATACTAAATTTCTCGATGACGATACGAATACGCAAACGATACGAATTCGAATGTTTTTCGTGCTTAGGGTACTGTTGTGTGCCCGGTTGTTTAAATAAACGTCGATGTGTTTTTTGGCTCGTACCGTACACGACGTACACAACACGTACCGATAATCTTTAAGGAAGTGCTACTATCATTGTTTACTTATACTTAAATACTTACCTACCTTTAGTAATACAGTAGTTTAGTACCTACATATTACTATTTATTGAATTAAGTGATACACTCATGTTATTTTTATCTATTATTTATTAAATAAGTAGGTACAATTTATATCGGCGAGTGAGAACCTTATGCTCTTGCATCGAAACCGATTTCAATTTAGCGCTATCCAAGGGAATATCTAAATATGATATTTTGTTATCTTCTTAGATTAAAGAAATAGGCACATACCTAACTGGTAATTTAATATTCATATTAAATTCTTCTCTAAAAGAAGACAACCCTAACGTCGTCAGAAGAGGTAAAAAATACGCGATAGAAAGAGAGGCAACTTCTAGGTGAATATAACTGTAGGTTGTATGCGCTGTGCGAGCTGAATTGCACCTTATTGTATCGTAGCGAAAGTCCCTATTTCTTTAATTGATTTTGCGGAGTGAATCTTCTGTACGTAGTACTATTATCTATTCTGTGCCGTGGGTTAGTTTTGGTTGAATTATCTTTAAATAGGGTAAGTGGACAGGACTGGTGGTAGCAGGCTAAAATGGTAAATAATAACGAAGGTGATGTTAAGGAACCGTTTAGCGACAATAGAGATCCCACCAAAAACATACCTGTTAAAAAGGGTTGAAATCCAACCCCATGTCAAGTTTAGAAGCACTTTAAAATCGATCATAATCATCTTCATCAACAGCCTGATCCACTGGTAAACATTTGCCACTCCCAAGCCTCGCCACCACATCCAGTCCTCCGCCTTCCGCCACTACCCGCCACCTTTTTCACGTCAACGGTCCATCTGGCCGAAATCTGGGGGCACGGCAGTGCCGCCGCCAAGTCGAGCAAAAAAGCGGCACGGCCGTACCATTCTTTTCTCGAAGCAATACAGGCCATTTTCGAACCCCTATAACTTCGTTGTGGATAAAAGTAGAAGTCTGAATTTTCAGTTACAATACAATGCAGGCATTGTATAAATAGTGTATATTTAAAATTTCATAAAATTTGAACCAGTAGTTTAAGAATTATAACGAGCTCAAGTTCCTTAATTTTGTCACTGACTGCCCGATCATCAAAATTCAAATGCACTTCTAGCAGACATAGATAGATAAGATAGATAGATAAAACATTTATTCGTTTGCCACGGACAATACAATTTACATAACACAATTAACACTTATTACTAACTTACAATAACACAACAGCAACTTAAATACAAACAATCCTGGCACATCCGCAGCAACGAAATGGTCGCACCTCAATGTATACTAATTACATAGAAGCTTCAAATTTAGAATATAAGTAGTGTTTACTGTTTAGTGTATGAATCAATGAAAAACTAAAATATTTTTCAATTTCAGTCTAGTTTTCTAGATACATGAATGCATAAATAACTTTGTAATCCAATACATTACATTTGCAGTTATTTAAAAAAAAGCTTATAAGACACAGAGACGGCTTTAAGAAAATTGTTGAATACTAAACAATGTAATTTATGTATGTATTACTTGTGAGATAATATTGTGTTTACATGCGATGGCCGAGTCAATATAGTTATTTAAAACGTTAAAGATTTTTAATATTGATTATGGTCATTATAAGATGTAGTTAGGTTAGATAATTACGTAACAACATAAAACAGAAGGTCCCTGAAGTAGGAACTGAATAAATTAATAACCGACTTGGTATTCACAACACGGATCTCACAACTTTTTACGGTAGAACAACTGAGTTGTGAGACTTGTTTTTTTTGACAAGTATTGTTTTTTATGGGTTCACTTTACAACACACACAACTTAAAATATGGTATAGTTGTGAAAATACGTAGGTACTTGGTTAAAAATATCTAAAATTATAATACTTCTAACTTGGCAGGTTAAATTAATTATAATGTATAAATAGGTTAATTTAATTATATAGTTTATAGTGTACAGTACGAAAACCTGCCAAGTTCAAATTTTGAAGTATTATAATTTTAGATATTTTTAACCAAGTAGCTACGTATTTTCACAACTATACCATAATTTAAGTTGGGTATATGGTAAAGTGAATTTCGGCCAGATGGACCGTTGACGTGAATAAGGTGGCGGGTAGTGCCTGGATGCGGAAGGCGGAGGACTGGGTGTGGTGGCAAAGCTTGGGAATGGCAAATGTTTACCAGTGGATGAGGCTATTGATGAAGATGATAATGATCGATTTTAAAGTGCATCTAAACTTGGCATTGGATTGGATTTCAACCCTTTTTTAGGCAAACAATTAGCCGGTAGGAACTTGGCCCCCTTTTTAACAGGTATGTTTTGGTGCATTATTTATACATGACAATATTTTATACCCTCTCCCCCCTCTCCTCCCCCCCCTCTCCTCATCGTATTCTAATTGTATCACTGGTTCATAAATATTTTTATTAAAAATTCGATATTCGATTAAGCCAACTCACGCTTGACCGATTTCTTAAATTTCTTATGACATATTTTGTACCCCCTCCCGCTCTCCTCCTCCCTTCTCTTCGTATTCTAATTGTATAACTGGTTCATAATTTTTTTTAATTAAAAATTCGGTATTAGATTAGCCAACTCACGCTTCACCGATTTCTTAATTTTTTGGTAATCTACATATAACACACGACCTGTGTGCCAAATTTCATGCCAGGACAATTGGAAGTGACCTAAAGGTTTTGATTACCGATCAGTAAGTTAGCTATTTTCACAGGGTCATATTTCAGGATCTACTGAAGCTATATCTATGACATTTGGCATACTGTACTAGTAGTATATGATTACGTAGATACAATTTTATCTCTGTAATTGCAATAAGCACTGAGCTACAGGGGGGTCAAAAGTGGGTCGAAACGGTTAGTGTAAATAGTGCACGGCATGCGCGCGGCCTTCTTAATTGAGTATCGAGCGTCTCGTATTGGTGGCAGTTGAGGACAGGGTTCCACAGGTTGTTTTGTTGTCAAACAAGATCTATGCCATAAAATTAACCGCGTACGACGCCGCAGGGAAAAGCTAGTATGTACATAATTCTTATAAAATCTCATGGTTTTATTAATTGACATTCATTGCGAAAAATGTTATCCACCAAGGTGACACGTGTCATATTTTTTTTTATGATTGGGTCCACTACTCTGTCAAGTCCTTTATTCGAATATTCGATTCATCAAGTCGTGAGTACAGTTTTTGTTGTAATATATTGTATACTAACGGGGGGGTTGGAAGGGTGGGCAACACGTGAGTGATACCCCGGTATTGCAAGCGTCTATAGGCTACTGTCATGCTTACCATCAGGCCTATATGCATAGGCCAACTTTGTGGTCCACTTTTGCCAACTTTGTAGCATAAAAAAAACATGCGACTTATGTAACGCAATTTACAGAAATTAACATTTTTGCGACGATTACTCGATTAATATCGCCTTCCCGGTAGCTCAGTTGGGAGAGCACTTGGCCGAATTAGAGGACGTGTGTACCAATCCCACCTGGGGTCGATAAAAAAAAGGACGGGTTGCTGCACTCCGGGAGTGCCGGCAGAAGTGAAAACTTAAACATCAACGTTGTGCATTTTTGAATATTTTGGAGTGGTTAGGGAATCTTACGCTTATCTGACGCGAGTTTAAAATTTTTTACCCATTTAAAAAAAAGTGCCAAGCGCCGCTTAAGAAGTTGTCACTTCAAAAACCTAAATAGGTATAGCATGCTTCATTCGGTCCCCGCCTCCTTGCATACATTGGGCGCGGTATGGCAGTTCTGGTCAGACTATCATACAAAATAATTAAATTTTAACACATTATAGCCAGAAAAGATCATCTCTGATGGCTATGTAGCCGAAAGACACCACGTGACCACTGAAGATGGATATATTTTAGAAATGCATCGAATACCCTTTGCAAGAAATCAATCAACTGGCCGATGTGACAGACAAGTCATACTTCTGCTGCATGGGCTTTTTGCTGCATCGAGTTGTTTTATATTTTTAGATGTTAACCATAGTATTGGTAAGACTTTTTTACATAATATGTAACGGCCATATTATAGCCGTTGAACTTTTTACAAGATGTCACTCGTCACCGCAAAGACGGCTGTCTTTTTGCATTAGAAATGTTACGGCCGCTATATCGGCACTAAGGTGCTGATAGACTGTTACAAGTGAATGCTCATCACTTGTAACAGAACATCGAGCATTCGCCGTTTTTATATTTGTCGAACTGAACAACGAGCCGAGCCAAGCATAGAGCCAAATATTGCTCCGAACATCATGAGCTCTAGTCGATGCTCTAGCCAATACTAATAATGAAAGCAAATCTATCCTTTCTTAGAATCCTAGAATGCTCTCCAGAACGCTCGATAGAATGCTCGCTGAAATGTTCTCGTATAATTTTTTCTGTGACTGTAACATTCGCAAGAATGCTCATACAAGTGAATGCCCAAGTCTATCAGCACCTTAAGAAACCAGAGATTAACGCTTGTATAATATAGATGACTGGCGGACAAAAATTTAACGCAGCGTCCAAAAAGCAGCTAGCTACGTACCTACTTGAATCAGAGATATTATTTTTAATTTTCTAAAATTTTATTAATTTTTAGCTTACAATTTAGCTGATGCCGGATTTGATGTTTGGATGGGGAATGCCCGTGGAACCAGGGTGTCTCGGAATCATACTTCCTTGGATCCTGATGACCCGAAGGAGAAATATGAATTCTTTGATTTCGCCTGGGAAGCAATTGGGACATACGACATTGCCGCAATGATTGATTATATTCTAGTGAAGACTGAAAATAAAAAATTACACTATATTGGTCATTCACAGGGAGGAACATCATTTTTCACTCTTGCCACCATGAAGCCAGAGTACAATGACAAGTTTATTACAGTTCATCTTTTATCTGGTTCCGGTTATTTTGATCATTTTCCAGCTGTCATTTTAAAACCTCTGGCAGCTGAAGGTGATACACTCTATGTAAATATTATTCATGGTATTCATTAATTAGCTAATTGTTAAAGCTTTTGATAACTATAAATCTATTATCAGATTATTAGACAGTTCCTCGTTAGCGGGCCCAGTCACAAACAAAGTTGAAAAAACAGCGCACCGGTAATAAGTAGGCACAAAACATTTTTTCGATATTTTTTGCAATTGAATAAATAAAAAATAAAAAAACGATTGTATTGAATGAATTTCCCTGCTCTTTTGACGGTATAGGTACAGGGCCCGCCAACCACTTCAACTTTTTATAGTTGAAGCAATACATTATTTTCAGGAATTGTTAATAGTACTGGGAATCGTTGAACCTCCATTACTACCAATATTGTTCGGAAATGATGAAGTTTATACAGCATGCCACGACACAAACATAGGAGCATTGTGCAAAGGCATCGAAAACGTGTTGGTAAGATATACAATTTGAAAAGAAAAACCAGTACAAACAGAGTCTAAAGAAAGATTTTAACTAAACCGTGTTTTGTCACTTCTGCACTTGATTTCATTATTCTCAAGTATGACATTGACATGACAGATTTAAGTTAATTCATGGCTTATCTTTATTTCAAAATTTAATTGATTTAACTAATTATGTATACTTACTTGTTTCAGAAACTTCTTGGATTTCCTATTCCATCAGTTTCTGTCCTTCCCATTGAATTTTATGGAGGAACATCACTCAAGCCACTAGCTCATTATGGTCAATGCGTGAAAAACAAACGATTCGCCAGATGGGATTATGGTGTTAGAAATTTATTAAAATATGGCACTACATTTCCTCCTTTATATGATTTAACTTTAATAACAGCTAATGTAACCATGTATTACGCTCCTGCAGATATACTTGTAAGCGGACTAGATGTTATAGCAATGAGCAAGGTTATGCCAAATTCAAGAGTCAGGGGGATACCAAAAAAAACTTTTGGCCATTTATGCTATTTAATCTGCAATGATGTTAAAGAATTTGTTACAGATCATATAATTGAAGATATATTATATTGGGATAAAAAGTAAGAGTATCGATAGGAATAATACCGATTCCGAATTTCCAATACAAAGAAGCGGACTCGGTACAGATCGTAATGGTAAATTTCATATAAGTGCTTCCAATAGTGCTTTCAGTCAGTAAAGGCACAGATACTTATTACTTACCTAAAACCCTACTCAGAAAAGCGATATCTACCTGTAATTAATTTGTACATTGAATTCTATACCTACCTATACATAAGTTCTAGATAAAATATTTGTAAAATTTTCGATGCGTGTGCATTTTTTGGTAGATCAACATAAGTATGTTGATCTACCAAAAAATGCACACGCATCGAAAATAGGTAAGTACCTATATGCTTAAACAAAAAATTAATTGTGTTTTAAATTCAAATTCAAAATATTTTTATTCAAATAGGTCTAATATAAGCTCTTTCGAATAGTCTTATTGTTTTCCTACCACCAGTTCAGACGGCAGATTTGTGCTAAGAAGAAACTGGCAAGAAACTTAGCACTTGCTCTTTTAAAATGGTATTAATAAGATACAATTACAATGACAGAAAATAAAACAAAATATCTGCAATTTCTGATAATGAAAAAAAAAATATACAAATAATTAAAGATTAATAAAATAACACAATAAATGAAGAAAAAAAGAGCGTATTAATATAGGTATACAAATATACATTTAAAGGTGTAAAAAATTAAATAAAGGTAGAAAGTGTATCCTTACTTATTATAAAACAAAGTCCTCCCGCGCGTCTGTATGTCTGTCTGTTCGCGATAAACTCAAAAACTACCCAACGGATTTTCTTGCGGTTTTCACCAACGGATAGCCTGGTTCATGAGGAAGGTTTATGTATAAAATTTGTCAGGATTTTGTGTAAATTGGCTGAAATATAAATATTATTGTTGGGAGGGTCGGAAAAAATCAACCCGCTTGGGAGCTGTCGACGAAAACGCTGGCTAACCCTTTGAGATATAACAAAACAAAAATTATATGATATTCCTCTTATTTAGGTCTCCAAAAAAGTCCGCGATAGCATTTACATATTTATCGTTTACGGATAACTTACTATAAAATAAAAAGCGATTTCCGAGTAATAATGCGGAAATTGGAAACCGATTTTGACGTATACAGTATTAATCCTTATCCAGTTAACTACGTTAGTTACCATAAGCATTTTATGTACATTATTATAATCTTTACACCATATAATTTAAATAGATAGTTTAGAAGTTATAGCAAAAAATTTACGCGCTTGCCGAAATTAATTCAAGTTCTTTCTACGCTAGATGGCGGTATTCAAAAGTTAGGTTATGTTTTCATCAAATTATAGATATCGCGCGAAAATTAAAGCACTTTAAATCTATTACGCTAGGTGGCGCTTGTTGTGTGTTGGATTGTCCATTTATCAAGGAAGGCTTTAGGCTATATAACATTACGCTGCGACCAATAGGAGCGAAGCATCAGCGAAAAATGTTGCAAAAACGGGGAAAATTATTAGGGCTTCCGTTGCGTGCGCTGCATAAACGGTTGAAGTTAACCAAAAAATATGTATGGCGCTCAACCTAGAAAGCTGGAATTTTGTATAGAGGTTCTTTTGACAAGGATAAAGATGGGGTTTTATAGAATTCCCACGGGAAAGGGAGTAAGTAATAGGACTGTAAGTGTATTATCGCATGCGCTCAACCTAGAAAGTTGGAATTTTGTATAGAGGTTCCCTTTATGATGTTGACAAAGATAAAGACGGCAATTTATAGAGTTCCCACGGTAACGGGAGTAATAGGACTGTAAGAGTATTATCGCAGGCGCTTAACCTAGAAAACGGGAATTTTGTTTATGGGTTCCCTTTATGATGTTGACAAGGATAAGGACGGCAATTTATAGAAATCCCACGGGAAAGGCAGTATCCACGCGGGCGAAGCCGCGGGTACAGCTAGTATACAATATATGCATATAAATATGCGCAATATATTAAGTATAATATAATAATATATGAAAATAAATCATTTTCCTCGGTGAATTTTGAGGAAATACCGTAATATAAAAGATTTTTTTTCACGTATTTTTTATATGAAAGTTGAAATAGTAGATTTTACAACAAGTGCACAAAACGAATCATTTCTATCCGAGACTTTTAGCACTGACTGATAGTAATGGCGAGGATAGAAATGGTTTTGTGGACGAGTTATAAACTCTGCTTTTCACTTCGATTGCGAGGAAATAAATAAATAAACGCACGAAAAACAAGACCTGTTTCCCCTTTCCCGCCGCTTTTTTTAAAAAATCTTACGACATTGAAATTAGGCTTGGGCTGCAGACCTATACAGCCTACTATTAAATTAATTTTGTAATAAAATAATTTTCTTAAATTAATTAAATAACCTACCGTACTTTAATTTAAATTTTAATATCTTTTATGACTTAAAAAACACATAAGGCAAATAAATTAAAGTAAATGTTATAAAATAACAAATTCTATCTCTGAACTTTTTGTTGTGTTTGGCTGTATGGCTTATTTCCTTTGCCTTAATATAGATACATTTATGAGTAGACTAGAGAAACCCGCGCAACTTCCTGTGCGTTTATCCTTTCCCGTGGGGATTTCAAAAAATCCTTTCATATCGGTTGCCTACATCATACACCACACTTTTCAGAACACACCCAAAAAATTGTCATATGTATAGATATATTTTTTTCTATTTTTATACTTCTCAATACAATCTTTGGAGTGGGCGTTTATGGAATAGGCTAGCCCGACCGGTGAAGAGCCACCCTTTTACAGAATATTGACGTGAAGCAGCAATGCGTTTCGTTCGGGGAGTGAAATATCCGAAATTCTTGTTTGTCACCTTTGTGGTATAAAAAAATCTAACTCATTCCTTATACTATTTCTCGCTATATCCTGTTTTTCCTGTTACAGGTCGGCAATGGGTTAGGGACCCTAGAATCTATGTGCTCCATAGTCGACGGTAATCACCTAATATCAAATGATCCATATTCCTGAGCTTATTTTCCAACCACTTCCGTAAAAAAAATGTATAAGTAATTCGGTAATTCAAACAACCTCATAGCCTACAACAACACTACGAAATAATAGAGCGAGTCGACGTAATGAGATTTCCTATAAGTGGGAAAGAGACAATATCAATATGTATGTCATTTAACCATTGACCAATTTAACTTGAACCCTGTCAAATATTATAAAATTTAATATTTAATTACTTACTATTTTCGATGAATATGATTCAGTCCACTTTATACATAGTTAGAATTTTAGCTGTTTTCCGATATCACAAACAGAATAAATAGACGACATTATGATTGAATGTTCACAATTTATAATTACATGACAGATGATACTTCACTTCACGGATGTGTCAAAATGAAATCTAATTGAAATCAAAAGGACTAAGTGTCAAAGCGTATACCGGCAGGTAATAAAAACACATCAGTTTATATATATACATAGCTTTCTATATTCGAAATTGACACTTGTATAATCTTTATAGTCTGTACTGTTCTCTCTACTAATTTATAAGTTTACACATTTCTAATTAATATATTCTTCCTTTGCTACCACTGTTTTGTCTACTCAATTCTCCTATTTAAGTGGTTATGGGCCCAGACCATATAAGTGCAAACATTTGATACGACGAAGTTAAAAAGTGAAATGTCTGCGACAAATTCTTCAGACGCCTGCTCGTCCAGTGAACGACCCTGCAGTTTCAAGAAGCTAATAGGTACCAATTTTAAAATGTGGGCCTTCAGTATTCAATGTCTTTTACAAGACCTCGACCTATGGGATGTCGTTGAGCATCCTCATAATCCAGAAAACCAGGCCGAAGTCAGGAAAGACATTAAGGCGAGAGCTAAGATATCTTAGCTCTCGCCTTAATGGCATATGCCTGGCTTGTGATGAAAGCATATATCCTGTAATAAGGTCAGCCAAAAATGCTTTTGACACGTTCAACTGCTTGAAGAAGGCGTACGCTGACAGTGGCCTCACGAGACGACTGTCTCTTATGAAGAAACTGTTGGCCATCCAATATACGGAAAATAACATGCAGCAGTACATCACCAGCATGTTGAATACCCAACAAGAACTTCTGGCTATTAATTCTGGAGTTGATGACGAGTTTCTGGCTATCATCATCTTGGCTGGACTACCGGATTCTTTCAAACCGCTCGTCATGACTCTAGAACACTCCAGCATGCTCTTAACTTCGGAAAATGTAGTATCAGCACTCTTAAAGGAAAATAGCAAAGAACAGAGAGTACCGCTACCAGGACCTAGTAACACTGTGTTTAATACCCAAACGAATAAACTATTTTGTAAATACTGTAAAAAGTTAGGGCATGTAGTCTCACAGTGTAGAAATTTAAAGAACAAGAAAAATTCGGCAAACATTTCATTTATTAATACATCCGAATTCACACTTTCATCTTGTTTTGCTAATATTTCTTCCACAGGTTCTCATTCTCAAAACTGGTACATTGATTCTGGTGCAACTTCCCATATGTGTAATAGGAAAGAATGTTTTTCCACTATATCCCCACACATCATTCCTATTACAGTTGCCAACAACAATGAACTGTTGAGCCAAGGTAAAGGTACTGTACATATGAATATATCTAATAGTGTAAATAAAATTAGCGACGTCTTGTATATTCCTGGGTTAGCTACAAATCTACTATCTGTAAATAAAATAAACCAAAACGGTTTGGATGTTTTGTTTACATCTGACGGAGTCAAAATATTTCCGAAGGGTGGCTGTCAGGTGACAAGTTCTGTCATCGCCACTGGCTCTGTACATAGAGGTTTGTATAAATTAGACGTAAGTTCCGATAACCCGCATGCCATGCAGATTTCAACCAGAGAGTCTGGAATATTATGGCATAGACGTCTTGGGCATTTGAATGCCAATACCTTAAATATTTTAAAAAATAAAATATTGGTATTAACTTTACGGGAAATCTTAGCACACCTTGTATTTCTTGTTTACAAGGTAAACTTTCGAGAAAGCCTTTTCCCAATTCTACCAGTAGGTCGAGTTGTGTGCTACAACTCATACATTCGGATCTTTGTGGTCCTATGAGTACACACTCGTGGGGCGGAGCCCTATACCTCCTAACTTTCACTGACGACTTCAGTCGTAAAACTTTCGGATATCTTTTAAAAACAAAAGCCGAAGTTTTTAGTAAGTTTGTAGAATTTAAACATTTAGTCGAAAACCAAACCAATCGAAAAATCAATGTCCTGCGTACCGATAATGGTGGAGAGTTTGTAAACTGCAAATTTTCTACGTTTTTAAAAGAAAACGGAATTGTCCACCAGACTACGATTCCATACACACCCCAACAAAATGGTGTTTCAGAGCGCGCTAATCGAACTATTATCGAAAAAGCTAGATGTATGCTCCAAGATTCGCAACTTTCGAAAGCGTACTGGGGAGAAGCGGTTAATACTGCCATATACCTAAAAAACCATACACCTACACAGGCCCTAAACAATCAAATCCCAGAAGTATTATGGTCTGGAAAGAAAGTTAATCTTTCTCATTTGAAAGTTTTTGGATGTGAAGCTCATGTTCTCATACCAAAAGAAAAACGTACGAAACTTGATGCCAAGACGCAAAAATGCATCTTTGTAGGGTATGCCACAGACAGCAAAGGGTATCGGCTAGTAGATTCACAGAATCCACGAGCGTTAATAGTCGCAAGAGACGTTGTCTTTATTGAGGACAAAACGCCGTCGGTTTCTGAATCCGCCTCAGTTCCAACCCCCATATCGACAGAAGTCCTAGTACCCATTTTTGAAGAAGTTCCACAAATGCAACCTAATACTGACTCTAGTGACCTTCAACCAGTGACATCCACAGAGTTGGACGATCCTGCTCCTAACACTGTATGTGATGATATTCCTCTACAGGCTCCTTCACCAGAATCTTCACAACCTGAAGCTACAGGAGAACCCATACCCGAACGGAGGTATCCTGCCAGGGACAGGCGTGCCCCTGACAGATACGCATGTAATGTAAATATAGGTATAAGTGGTGATATGGAACCTGAAACATACAAGGAGGTTACAGATCATCCTCAAAAGGAAGATTGGCACGAAGCCATGCATGCTGAATTTCACTCATTGCTGAAGCACGTAACTTGGACACTAGTTGACAGACCTAAAGATAGAAAAACAACAAAGTGCAAATGGGTATATAAACTCAAAAAGGACACAAGTGGAAATGTTGTGAAATACAAAGCTCGATTAGTAGCCAAGGGGTTTACCCAAGTTGCAGGAGTAGATTACGGCGAAACTTTTTCGCCCGTTGCTCGACTTTCCTCGGTTCGACTACTTATGGAATTTGCTGCTGATTTAAATTGCAAAATCGACCACCTAGATGTGGAAACAGCATTTTTAAATGGCGATTTAGATGAAGAAATATACATGGAGCAACCTGAAGGCTTCTCCAATGACCCTAAGAATAAAGTGTGTCTACTCAAAAAGGCACTTTATGGCTTGAAACAAGCTCCACGCCAGTGGAACAAGAAGGTTTGCCAAGCTATGGCTGGCCTCTCGCTCAAACAAGCCACAACAGAGCATTGTACATATTATAAAAGGGTCGGTAACGATTTCATAATCGTTGCAGTATTCGTTGATGATTTCTTTATCCTTTCAAATAGTGACAATCTCAAAATGCAATTGAAAGAGGACCTTAAGAAAATGTTCACAATAAAAGATTTAGGCCCTGTCAAAGATTGCCTTGGTATGAGAGTTACGCAAACTCAAAACTGCATAACACTCGACCAATCAAATTATATTCAAAAAATAATCGACAAATACAACATGAGCGATGCGATTTCTGTCACAACTCCTATGGAACCTGGACTTAAACTTAGTTTACCCGAAAAAGAAGACGAAATTGATGTACCTTACAGGGAACTCATTGGCTCTCTAATGTACATTTGCATTGGAACGAGGCCTGACATTGCACACGCAGTCTCAGTTCTGTCCCAATTCAATGCACATTACGGGGGAGTACACTGGAAGGCGGCTAAAAGAGTTCTTAGATACCTAAAAGGTACTAAGGATCTCAGTCTTCGTTTTTGTAAAGGTGACAACCAACCTGTTGTTGGTTACTGTGATGCTGATTATGGGAATAATATAGTGGACAGACGTTCCTTTACGGGATATGTATTTATGATGAGCGGAGCTCCTGTCTCGTGGGAAGCGCGTAAACAGCGCACAGTAGCCCTGTCTACCACGGAGGCAGAGTACATGGCCTTAGCAGAAGCTTGCAAAGAAGCAATGTACCTAAAAACTCTCATCGCTGAAGTCTTCGCTGTCACACATCCCATTGTCATCCACTCAGACAATCAAAGTTCCATAAAACTCGCTCATAATAACACGTATCACTCGCGTACCAAACACATCGACGTCAGACATCATTTCATTCGTGACGCACTTGCACAGCACCATTTTATCATCAAGTTCATTCCTACAAATGACATGGTTGCCGACATTCTAACCAAATCTTTGGCCAAATTAAAACACTGTAAGTGTACAAATTCCCTAGGCTTAGGTTAGGTTAGGTGTGTACATGTTCTTAGTAGGTAGGTGTTGTAGTGTTGGGGTGGTTGTCGGGATACCTCCACGTGGTCCACCCCGGGCAACGCCGGCGCGTCCTTGCCGGCGGCTGAAGTCCCGACACGTGGGTCCCCTCCCTGCGCTCGAGTTGCGGCGAGCCGCGGGTTGAGGGGGACGAGCGGGGTCCGGTCCCTGCGTTTCGCCGGGTGCGGGTTGCAGGCGGACGGGTGTGTCCACTCCCTGCGCTCGGCTCGCGGGTTGACGCGGACGCCCTAGTGGGCGCCGGCCTTACCAACCGGCGTGCGGCGCATACCGTAACCCGTGGGTCCTCCACCCACGGGCCGGGGGCCTTGGCTTAACCGCCCGGGCCGCGAGGAAGACAACCTCTATAAAAATCACGAGCGGAGCTGACGGCCGCGCCACGCTGAATAAGTGTGGTGTGGCCGTTGGCTGGCGGTCGGCACAGTGGGTGCGATCGCCGAGTGGACGGGGACCATAGCCCAGCCGAGACGGCGCACGGTGGAACGAAAATGAAAATTTGGGACATAGGGATTTTTATGCATATTTTTGAATTCTATGTACTAATACGATAATTTAATGTCATATAACATTTTTTGATATATTCGATATTTTTGGAAATATAACACTTTAAAGTTTGTATGGAGATTTAATTTTTTTATTTCTGATATTTTTAGTAGTACCGTGTAAATTCAATAAAAATCTTAAAATGACATTCCACACCACCAACAAGGCTCTTTTTATTGAATTTGTTTAGAAGAAAAATGTTTTTAGTGACAAAACAAACAATGTCAATTGTTAATAACATTGTTTTTAGTAACAAACGTATAATGTCATAAGTTAATGCCGTCGATTTTATTTAAAAAAAACAACGTCATTTATTAATGACGTCGTTATTAGTAGCAAAAAAACAACGTCATTTGTTAACGACCTTGTTTGTCTGATAAAAATGTATTCTTCATATAGCTTACAGGTTAGATTTAAAAACATGGATTGTAAAAGGTGACAGCAAAGTTATTATGGAAAGTAGAAAAAAAAGTATTCAGGAAGCTTTTAAAGATCAAACAGGACTTTTAATTGATGTTGTAAAACAAGGGCATTATTAAGGATGGAGAGGTTAGACAAAGAGGAAGAAGGGACAAAGAAACTTATATTGAGAAAATAATATGTATGATTTGATGGGCGTTCGTAAAAAGGGGAGGGAAAGTGAGTGACAGAAAGAATATAAAAACCATAAAGAAACATAACTATTTACACAAAAAGGTTTATAAAAAGAGTTCGGTTTGCCACAGGCATGGTACCACCAATGACGGCAATACCGCTAGAAGATTCTTTGCAAATACTGCAATAACGGCTTCTATAACCGGAGTAAACGAAAATTTAATAAAACGGCTTTCAGTAATCTTAGAGGTAATTTCTTCGGGTCTCTTTATTGATGTATTAAAATTTAAGGAGTATACTGAAGCTACCGCGAAGTTATATATTGATTTATACCAATGGTATTACATGCCCTCTAGCGTGCATAAAGTCCTGGTGCATGGGGCAAACATAATTGAAAATTTTGGTTTAATTCCAATAGGAAAATTATCCGAGGAAGCTGCTGAATCTAGAAATAAAGATTAATATAGAAATCTTTATTTCTAGACTCCTGTGATATTTCTTTGTGTTTTCGATGTATTTTGTGTCGTTTTATTGAAATATATGGATCTGAACTGATTAGTAAATTATGTAAAATATCCTCATCGGTGGCTTTTCTATTAATTTTTCTAGAATTATTTTCGCGATATATTTTTAAGGTACGTCTGTAATTGCGCTTCGCTGCGCTTTTGCGACAAATAATTTTTTTGTTGTTTTATTCTCAATTCCACACCACCCTAGAGGTAGAGAACCAGGCTCGTTTTTTTAACAGTGGTATCCCCTGTAGGCCTAATCCACTTAATTATTCTCTTTAGTTAATGTCCTCAGATTCATCATTTTCTAGACCGCTTATGTCTATAAACTCAAAATTTTCTTTTTCTTGGTCATTGTCAACAATTTCATCTAGAATGAATAAAGTTTTTGCCTCCTGTGATATTTCTTTGTGTTTTCGATGTATTTTGTGTCGTTTTATTGAAATATATGGATCTGAACTGATTAGTAAATTATGTAAAATATCCTCATCGGTGGCTTTTCTATTAATTTTTCTAGAATTATTTTCGCGATATATTTTTAAGGTACGTCTGTAATTGCGCTTCGCTGCGCTTTTGCGACAAATAATTTTTTTGTTGTTTTATTCTCAATTCCACACCACCCTAGAGGTAGAGAACCAGGCTCGTTTTTTTAACAGTGGTATCCCCTGTAGGCCTAATCCACTTAATTATTCTCTTTAGTTAATGTCCTCAGATTCATCATTTTCTAGACCGCTTATGTCTATAAACTCAAAATTTTCTTTTTCTTGGTCATTGTCAACAATTTCATCTAGAATGAATAAAGTTTTTGCCTCCTGTGATATTTCTTTGTGTTTTCGATGTATTTTGTGTCGTTTTATTGAAATATATGGATCTGAACTGATTAGTAAATTATGTAAAATATCCTCATCGGTGGCTTTTCTATTAATTTTTCTAGAATTATTTTCGCGATAAATATCGCGAAAATAATTCTAGAAAAATTAAAGTAAAATAAATAGTATAATACAAATCTAAAATCATTTTTTTAAGAGCTCTTGAGAGTTCGCAGTTTTTAAGGAATTTGTGTTTTTCTCCATACAAAAAAAAGAAAAAAAAAAATATTGTCGCAAAAGCGCAGCGAAGCGCAGTTACAGACGTACCTTAAAAATAGTAAAAAAAAAAGTATAATACAAACCTAAAATCATTTTTTTGAGAGCCCTTGAGATTTCGGAGTTTTTAAGGAATTTGATAGAAAAAAACAAAAAAAAATATTGTCGCAAAAGCGCAGCGAACCGCAGTTACAGACGTACCTTAAAAATAGTAAAAAAAAAAGTATAATACAAACCTAAAATCATTTTTTTGAGAGCTCTTGAGATTTCGGAGTTTTTAAGGAATTTGTTAGAAAAAAACAAAAAAAAATATTGTCGCAAAAGCGCAGCGAAGCGCAGTTACAGACGTACCTTAAAAATAGTAAAAAAATAGTATAATACAACCCTAAAATAATTTTTTTGAGAGCTCTTGAGATTTCGGAGTTTTTAAGGAATTTGTTAGAAAAAAACAAAAAAAAATATTGTCGCAAAAGCGCAGCGAAGCGCAGTTACAGACGTACCTTAAAAATAGTATAATACAACCCTAAAATAATTTTTTTGAGAGCTCTTGAGATTTCGGAGTTTTTAGGGAATTTGTTAGAAAAAAACAAAAAAAAATATTGTCGCAAAAGCGCAGCGAAGCGCAGTTACAGACGTACCTTAAAAATAGTAAAAAAAATAGTATAATACAACCCTAAAATAATTTTTTTGAGAGCTCTTGAGATTTCGGAGTTTTTAGGGAATTTGTTAGAAAAAAACAAAAAAAAATATTGTCGCAAAAGCGCAGCGAAGCGCAGTTACAGACGTACCTTAAAAATAGTAAAAAAAATAGTATAATACAACCCTAAAAAAATTTTCTTGAGAGCTCTTGAGAGTTCGGAGTTTTTAAGGAATTTGTGTTTTTCTCCATACATATTTTTTTTAAATAATTCATAACTAATAAAGTATCGATTATATCAAAAAAGTGTACAAGTAATTAATGTCTTATATTTGATAGTAGAATCGAAATCCATCATAATTTTTTTGTATAATCGAAGTTAGTTTTCGATTGTCGCTATGTCCACTAGCGGCCGTTTTCGTTCCAACGTGCGGCGGGCCGGGGAAGGCCCGTCGTCTTGAGGGAGCGATGGTCCTCGGTGTCGGCAGTGCACCTGGATGCGGTGTACTGCTGACGGAGCGTATCGGGGGCGAGCGGGTCCGGCTGGTACCTTGGCCGGACGGCCCTGGCGGGGTCGCGGTTGTATCCCAGTTTCCCGTGGCCCCGTCACACAGGGCAAGAGGCATCCCGTCAGTTTTTTAGTGGTAAGTTCCACAGTCCCCACCGCGTGCTCCCCGGGCGGTGGGCCTGCCTGCCACAAAGCATTTTTCTGACGTAAAAAAAAAAAAAAAAAGGTGTTGTAGTGTTTAGGTATATTTTTAGTGTAGTGTTTGTTTGTTGTACATTTGTATATACATACAGGGTGTTTTTATAACGGGGGGGTGTCAAAGCGTATACCGGCAGGTAATAAAAACACATCAGTTTATATATATACATAGCTTTCTATATTCGAAATTGACACTTGTATAATCTTTATAGTCTGTACTGTTCTCTCTACTAATTTATAAGTTTACACATTTCTAATTAATATATTCTTCCTTTGCTACCACTGTTTTGTCTACTCAATTCTCCTATTTAAGTCTAAGGAGTATGAGTATTGATATCAACTTGAAGAAAATTACCCACAAAATAAATTTTTTTCAAGAATTTCAATAAAATAAGAATCACATTTTCCATCAATTCTCTTAAACAATTTTTATGCAAAATTTGAAGTAGATTGGACCAAGGAATCAAGTTGTCCCATAGTAACTTTACCCCCCTTTTTTACCCCCTTAGAGTTCGAATTTCGAAAAATCCTTATTTTATCGGACGCCTACGTCTTATAATAGTTCCACCTGCCAAGTTTCAGATTTTTACGAAAAGCGGTTTAGGCTGTGCGTTGATTCTCAGTCAGTCAGTCAGGACAAAGCATTTTATATATATAGATACGTTTTTGCCCTTGTGCACGAAATTCGATTTTGTGCAGCCTATATCCTGCGCAAATAAGCATTTTCTGAGCATGAGAAGTGAAAAAGTGTTTTTACTTTGGGATAACAGACTATAATATGCAAATGCTAATGGTATTTTTTGATGTTTAGAATTCCCTATCGTCTTTCCGTAAACAATGGCTTGCAATGGCCAAACATAACTCAAGAGTATTTTTTTGGAAAAGGGGTCGTGAATAAAAATACTATTAGTACTATAGATAGATATTTAAAAAAAAATTCTTACTATGTGCAAGAAAAAGGTCTGTTTTCTTGAAATCACACACAAATCTATATATTTAAAATGCTTTGTCCTGACTGACTGACTGACTGACTGAGAATCAACGCACAGCCTAAACAACTCACCGTAAAAATCTGAAACTTGGCAGGTGGAACTATTATGGGGTGGGGAGTTGGGATACCTCCACGCGGTCCACCCTGGTAACGTCGGCGAGTAATTCCTTAGTTTCTGGACCCAACTCTGGAATTACTTGCCGACGGCCAAATTCCCGACGCAGTGGGTCTGCTCCCCGTGCTCCTACCTTGGATGGAGTACGTGGGATGCGGACAAATCCGCTCCCCCTTGCATCCGTACTGGTGCTGGGGGTGGAGCGACTGAGGAGACAACCTCGTTAAAAAACAAGAGGTGGAGCCGGCCGCGCTTGGCTCGGCCGGCTGTATGATGAGCGGTGGTGGACTCGTTCGCTCGCTGATCCTCCCCAAAAGCGTCTTCGCCCCGACTGGTGTCCGGGCCTACTCCACCCGTTGATACCGGGGGCGACCTCCGTATGGTGGAACGCGGAGGCCCTGCAGACACTGGGTCTCGCCAACCCAGACACTGCGGGGGGCGTTAAGGGTTGGGTCACATGGGCGAATGAGACCACCCTGGAAGAGGGAGTGCGCGGTGGCGCAAAGTGTCACAGAGTCCACTAAGTACGTAGTGGACGCTGTGGCACTTGGAGTGGCGCAGGAGGCGCGGTGGAGGAAGAAAACCTCGGTAAAAAATTGAAGAAGAGGGGCCGGCGGCTCGCTGAGCCCGGCCAGCGGTCGCACGTTGTTGCGACCGCAGAGATGGAGGGGACCCTTGCCCAGCCGAGACGGCGAGCCGGGGAAGGCCCGTCGTCTTGAGGGGGCAATGGTCCTCGGTGTCGGCAGTGCACCTGGATGCGGTGTGCTGCTGACGGGGCGTTCCGGGGAGAGCGGGTCCGGCCAGTTTAACTTTGGCCGGACGGCCCTGGCGGGGTCGCGGATGTATCACAGTACCCGTGGCCCCGTCACTTAGGGGGCGAGTGGCATCCCGTCAGTTTTTTAGTGGTAAGTCCCACAGTCCCCACCGTTATTCCCCGGGCGGTGGTGCTGCTGCAAAGCATTTTTCTGACGATAATATAAAAAAAAAAAAAAAGGTGGAACTATTATAAGACGTAGGCATCCGATAAGAAAGGATTTTTCGAAATTCGAACTCTAAGGGGGTAAAAAAGGGGGGTAAAGTTACTATGGGACAACTTGATTCCTTGGTCCAATGTGCTTCAAATTTTGCTTAAAAATTGTTTCAGAGAATTGATGGAAGATGTGATTCTTATTTTATTGAAATTCTTGAAAAAACAATTTTTTGTGGGTAATTTTCTTCGAGTTGATATCAATACTCATACTCCTTAGTGCTTTTGATTTCAATTACATTTCATTTTGACACATCCGTGAAGTGAAGTGTATCATCTGTCATATAATTATAAATTGTGAATATTCAATCATAATGTCGTCTATTTTATTCCGTTTGTGATATCGGAAAAACAGCTAAAATTCTAACTATGTATAAAGCTGACTGAAATATAATAAAAGTGTAAAAAAAGTTTGTCTGTACATTGAATATATTTCCAAAAAAATTGTTTAGGGCGATGAAGAATAAGCAATAGAACAAGAATTTCGTAAAATTTTGTCCGTCTGTTTGTATGTTTGTATGTATGTTTGTACACGCTAATCTCAGAAACGGCTGAACCGATTTGGATGCGGTTTTCACTAATATAATTTTATAATTTGTAATTTATAATTTATAATTTATTTATTTCTCAAGCAAGTTGTTACAGATACATTGATTCCCAGACTTCACACTAGGATTCCCTGTGTTGTGAAGTCTAGGGCCCTCTTATTTTATAATTAAGTACTTACAAGGTTTGAAGTACACAATATACCTAGTTACATATAATTTTAAAACTAAATTGTTCCTTGTGAACATCTTTATCTAGAAGGGAAGATATTTGTGTCTGTCGGTCTGTCAGTCTGTCGATTTAGGGGTGAGTTGTGTAGTGTGTCCATGCCATACCAATCAGCTCAGAAATTAACTTTCATCATCTTCTCGGTGTCAGAATAGTTGTGTCCCAGCAACCACATTTTAACATTTTTTCTGCACAAGAATTTTGATTCTTTATATATTTTGCAGTGTTTGTTAACAAGATTATACAAGAAGGGACCAGTAAAGAAATAGGAACGTTGTGCAAGGGCCGTTCGTGTCTTGGGTGTGATCCATTTAATTCGTCTCTGTGACCTGTCACGTTTTGACACTGTTTTGTGAGCACTGCGGTGGAATCTTAGCACTGTGCCTAATATATACAATTGCCGAATGCTAAGAGTCTTTGCTTCACGGAATAGGTCCTCAGTTGGGTATCTATAGGGTTTATTATAAGCAGTTTTTAGAATTAGTCTTTAACTTTATTTATTTAACTTTATTGACCACAATACAAAGTAATGATACAATTGGCGGACTTAATGCTAATTGCATTCTCTACCAGTCAACCATTGGGAAGTGCGAAAATACACGAAAGCGGCTATGGTTTTTAAAACATGACTACTTATACATACGTACAAACTAAAATTATTATAATAAATACATAGATAACTACATATATAAATATATATAATACATACAAATATATAATATAACTGATGATTATCTGAGACAATAAAATAATGTTGACGATGATTAATCACTTTGGCAAGCTATCAAATAAATGGGATCGTACTCTTTTTTTAAAAATGAAATTGTTATGCGTGTCTCTTATATGGTACGGCAGCGCATTCCAGAGTCGTGAAGCTTGGCGAGTAAAAGAATAGGTCATGAAACCGGAATGAAAAAGGGGAGTGAAAAGTTTAAGGGAATTATCTGAGCGAAGTTGACGGTCATGGGAGTGAGAGAGATATTGAAATTTACATTTCAGATATTCTGGAGAGTGAGGGTTGGAAAGTATAGAAAAGAGAGTGCACAACATCCTCTGTTGTCTGCGTTGGCGAATTGGTAGCCATCCGAGTTTCGACCGAAATGATGAGATATGGTCAAATTTGCGGAGACAGAAGATAAATCGGATGGCATTGTTAATAAGCCGGTCCAGCTTATTGAGGAGATCTTCATTAAGATCAGGATAACACACATCACAATAATCAATAAGTGGAAGAATAAGAGATTGGGCTAAGGTAGTCTTGGTAGCAGTGGGAAGAAAGTGCCTGTAACGATTAAGGGTGCGTAAAGTCGATATGACTGAGCGGCTAACTTCAGCAATTTGTGTACTCCAACTAAACGTGTTGTCTTTGGGCTCGTTCTAATTTTATAAGGCTGGTCTTGCATGCGGAGCCCCAAACCACTATACAATACGATATTATTGACTGACATAGGGTGGTGTAGACCATTTTGGTTGTTTCATAGTCAGCTACCCTTCTTAGTCTTTTAAATACAATAGCCAGTTTGCGCACTCGGTTGCACAGGGCATTAATATGTTCCTTCCAGCTTAGAGTTTGATCTATGATGACCCCCAGATATTTTATTGAAGTAACTTTTTCAAGATTTAGACAATCGCACTTTGAACCAGCTGTCTCGACACAAGAATGAAGTGTTAGCTTGTGATCGTTTGTTGGAAAGGAGCATCCGGTGGCAGAGAACGCTAGGTATTTCGTTTTTCCAACATTTAGGGTGAGGAGATTATGCTTCAGCCAATTTGATACTCTTCTCAGACCGCTTTGGGCAACATCAATGACACTTTTCCAGGAACTTGATTTAAAGATTAATGCAGTGTCATCCGCAAATGAGAAGATTTCACAATTGTCCGGTTTATGTCTACAGATGTCATTGATATATACCAGAAACAGAGTAGGGCCCAATACACTGCCCTGGGGCACTCCGAATTCAACCTCACTTTGGCTGCTATGGCAGTTGTCAACTTTAACATATTGTTTTCTATTTGTTAGGTATGATTCGAACCACTTAAGAGCCACACCTCGAATGCCACTCAGTTCCAGTTTACGCAGTAGGATTTTCCTTGACACAGTATCGAACGCCTTTGCGAGATCTAGGAATACTCCAATATGTGGCGATCTGCTCAACTTAACATTTAGTGTATGTTTCTTTTCAAAATTCCCACGGGAATCCGAGATATACGCAAACGAAGTTGCGAGGGTATATCAAAGCACAGCCCAAACCGCTGGGTTTAGAGATTCCAAATTTGGCATGTAGGTTCCTTACGACGTCTTGGGATGTACTAAGAAAGGATTTTTCAAAATTCCCACGGGAAAGCGCAAATAGATAGATATACGCAAATGAAGTTAAGAGAAGACGCACAGCCCAAACCGTTGGGTCTAGAGATGCCAAATTTGGCATGTAGGGTCCTTATATGGTCCGGACCGACCGGACCGACCGGACCGAACCGGACCGGACCGGACCGGAACGGACCGGACCGGACCGGAACGGATCAGACCTGATTGGTCCGGAAGGAACCGCACCGTACCGAGTCCGTGCCGGACCGGACCGAACCGGACCAGACCATTTTTTTTTTGTCCGTCTGTTTGTATTTATGTATGTTTATATGTTTGTATGTATGTTTGCACACGCTAATCTCAGAAACGGCTGATCCGATTTGGATGCGGTTTTCACTAATATGTCGCGATTTGCTGAACTTAACATTTAGTGTATGTTTCTTTTCAAAATTCCCACGGGAATCCGAGATATACGCAAACGAAGTTGCGAGGGTATGTCAACGCACAGCCCAAACCGCTGGGTCTAGAGATTCCAAATTTGGCATGTAGGTTCCTTACGATGTCTAGGGATGAACTAAGATAGGATTTTTTAAAATTCCCACGGGAAAGCGAGATATACGCAAACGAAATTGCGAGAGGACGCACAGCCCAAACCGTTGGGTCTAGAGATGCCAAATTTGGCATGTAGGGTCATTATAAGGTCCGGACCGACCGGACCGGACCGGATCGGACCGGACCGGAACGGACCGGACCGGAACGGATCAGACCTGATCGGTCCAGAAGGAACCGCACCGTACCGAGTCCGTGCCGGACCGGACCGAACCGGACCAGACCGGTTTTTTTTTCTGAAGTAATATATGTTAATTGGTATGTAAGTACCTTATCAGGACCGGACCGACCGGACCGGAGCGGACCGACTGGACCTGATCGGACCGGACTATATACACATCCTGCTTCGACGGCTAGAAAATATGGGCGTTCGGAGTACACAATTAGCACTGTTCCAAAGTTACCTCAGTGACCGTACCCAGTGCGTCACTATTGGTGGGTACTCTAGCTCTTATCTACCTGTACACTTTGGAGTTCCACAGGGCAGCATACTGGGTCCCACACTTTTTCTAGTCTATATCAATGACCTCTGTTCTCTTGGTCTCTCTAACTGCAAAATAGTTTCCTATGCGGATGACACCACTCTACTGTTTTCCGCCAACTCATGGAAATCTGTTTTTGACCACGCACAGATGGGACTGGACCAAGTGTGTGACTGGTTGCGCTCTAACTTGTTAACCCTGAATACGTCCAAAACTTCCTACCTAACATTCTCCATTCATTCCCCCCCTAATAATTCAATTCCTTACTCTATCACTGCCCACTCTCATTCCTCCTCTGTCCCACCTCTCCCCTGTTCCTGTTCTGCCTTGGCTCGTTCAAGTGCGATCAAATATCTAGGGGTCACCGTAGATAGCAGGCTCTCCTTCCAGACACACTTAAAAGCCACTGCTGGCAGAGTTCGAAAAGTCATGTTTGTTTTCAAAAAGTTGCGCCATGTCGCGGAACCTCATGCTGTCAAAATGGTTTACATCGCACTCTGTCAGTCAATTCTCACTTACGGCATCACGACTTGGGGTGGAGCACCCAAAACCCATCTTCTCACTCTCGAACGCGCTCAGAGAGCACTATTAAAAGTCTGTATGTTTAAACCCATCCTATTTCCCACTGAAGACCTTTACCAACTCTGTGGTCTCCTAACGGTTCGACAGCTTTTTATTGTCCACACAGTTCTAAAGCAACACTGTAATAAAAAACATATCGTCCATTCCTCTCGCTCCGCACGTTACCCATTATCTCCCGCTCCCTAAACACTGCATTTTCAAAACGGTTTTACTGCTTCCTTGGTCCCTTCCTTTACAATAATCTAAACCGCCAACTTGCACTGCACAAGCTTACCAAGTTCTCTTGTAAAAAGATTGTTACAAACTTTCTTCTGAAACTAAATTATCACTCCACGGAACTTATGCTTCGACCAAAAATTTAATTCATCATCTGTTATTCCCCACAACAACAATTCACGCAGTTACAAATTATACTCATCCACAACACGCACTCACACACACACACACACATGTTACGCCACCCTAATGTATGTAATCTGCTGAAACACCCACGCTCGTTCCGAGTACTTCGCCGGGTTGCGACACATCGCAGGTGCAGTGAATCAGTGGTTTTGTGAAGTTATTGGGAAATGCTAATGTCAGCGTTCCCATTCAACAAGTGTCCCGTGAGACAATTTTTGTGCATTCCGTGTCCTACCATCGGTTCGGTCTCACCTAATTAAGGTCTAGATTATTAATTGTTAATTGTAATTTTTATTCTTTTATTAAATAAGTTCAAATAATTTTGGTTTTTTTTGAGACCTCGGGCGACCACCCGCGTAATTGGCGCAGTCTCAAAGGATAGTCAAAATCAGTGCGCGGCGCGAAAGGACTCACGCATAGAATCCTGCAGGCTCCGCATAGCCGCTGTGTGACTAAAAAGAACTTACGTGTTAGTGTCGGGAGAGGAAGCCGAGGTGATCCAGACTTCGATCGTCAAAGATACCAGAATTATGCTGTAAGTACCTTGAATCTTTCAAGTATTTGCTAACCCATTAGGATTATCCTTTAGATATTTCCCTTAATATATTATATTTAATTTTATATATGGATAGGTATAGTTATTTTTTTTTTATATAAAGTGAGTGTTAAATGACCGGTTCTAAATTATTTCATCCGCGTGAATCTAGTAGTTCTAGTAATAGAGATAAAAAAAGTGTTAATAAATTAGACGAGCGTAGGAATATTAGTGACATTATGTCTGACGGCGAAATCGATACCATTTATAAGTCATTGAGACTATTACCGGAATTTGACGGAAATCCGTATATATTAACACGGTTCCTAAATCTATGCGACCGCTTAATAGTGACGCATTTTAATACAACGCCTGGATATGAGTTAGCCAACTTAGCACTCATCAACGGCATATTAAATAAGGTCACAGGACCCGCAGCTAGGCTTATTAATTCTAGTGGCATTCCCGAAAATTGGAGTAGCATACGCACTGCTCTTATTAATAATTTCGCGGACCACCGCGACGAAACAGCCCTCTACAATGACTTATCACTACAGACTCAAGGCTCTAGTAGCCCACAGGAGTTCTATGAGCGTTGCCAAAGCCTATTTAGTACTATTATGACTTATGTTAATTTACACGAAACTGTTGAGACTACAATTGAAGCTAAGCGAAAGTTATATCAAAAACTTACACTGCAATGTTATCTACGCGGCCTTAAAGATCCACTAGGATCTAGGATTCGTTGTATGCGACCGGAAAGCATGGAAATGGCTTTACAGTTAGTTCAAGACGAATTTAATACACTTTATTTGCAGCAACGCAATGTAAGTGGCCCTAGTAAGAGTGATTGGCAACCCCCACAGCCTAGACAATTTAATTTACCTCTTAATAATTTTTCTATGCCTAGGCCTATCGGTAATACTAATCAAGATTTTCAGATGCCAAGGCAACCAAATAATTTATTTAACGCGCCCGGACCGTCGCGTCATTTTCTACCCCCTCAACCATCTCAGGGTTGGAGGCCTAATTCGGCACCCCAATTTAATGGTCCAAGCCGTACCCAACAAATGTTCCGCGCACCACCGCCGAACTATAGACCACAGAGTAACGTGTTCCGCTTGAATCCTAGACCGCAACAACAGCCTCATAATTTTAATAATTTTTCGAGGCCTACGCCTATGAGCGGCGTCAGTCATTTTGTTCCTAAGCTTCTACCACCATCAGGACATGATTGGCGTAGATTCGGTAATCCGCCACCCTCCAATTATTTCAAGACCCGTGAAGCAAATTTTAATGAGCTTGACCAGGGTTATGATAGCTATTATGACTATGGTTATAAATATGACTATTATGAGCCTATGTACTATGAGAGCGAATATCAACACGAATTTTACCCTCCTAGTAGTTACGAGCCCCATGATAATACAGAAAGTGTCATAGTGGAAGAAATTAGCCAAGGTCCTCCGGCTGAAAATAATGAAAATTTTCGGAAGGACTCGAAGTTCGAAAAGCCAAAATAGAACTTAATCTACAGACACAAAGGCGACTTGTCTATGTTCAGATTAAAAATCCCCCACTCAAATTTCTAGTTGATACTGGTGCCAATCAGTCTTTTATAAGTCCACAAGCAGTAGAAAAATTCTTCCGCGATGTCCCCTTGAACTATGATCCCTTTGAGGTGACCAACGTTCACGCAACTAGTAAAAATTACTATTCTATTACGTTGCCATGCTTTCAGGAATTTAACGAAAAAGGTGACATTACGCTATTCGTTTACAAATTTCATAAGTTTTTCGACGGCCTCATAGGACTAGATTTGTTAAATAATTGGGAGTCTAATATTGATCTAAAGAGTAATATCTTGACTACAGGAAATGCATCTATTCCTATCGAGATGTACGACTCGTGTAATGTCAACCTCTACGAGGATATAATTCCAGCACAGTCTACGAAATTAGTCAGACTACCTATTAACACTACAGATGGTGAAGTTCTAGTGCCTAACCAAATGATGTGTGGCTGCCTAATTTCTGACTGCCTAACGGAAGTAAAGGATAATCGCGGATGGGTCGAAATTACTAACCCTACATCTAATGACGTAATTTTTTCTATGGACCAACCTGTATCTGCGGAAATGTTCAATATCGAGTTTGAGAGTAGTTATTGCATTAATATGTCAGAGCGTGCTAGACAAGTCTTACCGAAACTCCGTACTGAACATTTAAACCCAGAAGAGCTAGCTAACCTAAGAACGTTATGTGAGCGTTACGCAGATGTGTTCTATATTGAAGGTGAACCATTAACCTTCACCAACAAGATAAAACACAGCATTAAAACCACGGATGAGGCTCCTGTATATACTAAAAGTTACAGATATCCATATGTGCATAGACAAGAGGTTAAAGATCAAATAGCTAAAATGCTAGAACAGAATATTATACGTCCATCTGATTCTGCATGGAGCTCGCCTATTTGGGTCGTCCCCAAGAAAGCCGACGCTTCAGGCAAAACCAAATGGCGCTTGGTTATTGATTTCAGAAAGGTTAACGAGAAAACGATTGATGATAAGTACCCCATCCCTAACATTACAGATGTATTAGACAAGCTAGGCAAGTGCCAGTACTTCACTACGCTAGATTTAGCTAGTGGCTTCTATCAAGTCGAAATGAACCCACAGGATATACATAAAACCGCGTTTAACGTAGAAAATGGGCATTATGAATTTTTAAGGATGCCCATGGGTTTAAAGAATTCTCCATCAACCTTTCAAAGGGTTATGGATAACGTCCTTAAAGACCTTCAAAATGATGTTTGCCTAGTATATCTAGACGATATAATAGTGTATAGCACATCCCTTCAGGAACATATGATAAATTTAGAAAAAGTATTCAAAAGACTTCGAGAGTCTAACTTCAAAATTCAGCTAGACAAGTCAGAGTTTCTGAAACTAGAAACTGACTTCCTTGGACATGTTATTAGTGCTGACGGTGTTAAACCTAACCCTGAAAAAATTAAAGCTATTTCTAAGTATCCACTACCGAAGACCCCTACTGAAATCAAACGTTTTCTAGGACTAATTGGATATTACAGGAAGTTCATCCCTGATTTTGCGCGCTTAACCAAGCCCCTAACTCAGTGTCTGAAGAAGGGTAGTAAAATTACATTAGATCAAAATTACACCAATTGTTTCGAACATTGTAAGACCCTTTTAACTAATGACCCTATTCTTCAGTACCCTGATTTTAATAAAGAATTTTTGCTAACGACTGATGCCTCAAATGTCGCAATAGGTGCTATTTTGTCGCAAGGCCCAGTTGGGGTCCGACAAACCTATCGCATACGCATCAAGAACATTAAACTCTAGTGAACTTAATTATAGTACAATAGAAAAAGAACTATTGGCTATTGTTTGGGCAACCAAATATTTCAGACCTTACCTATTTGGACGTAAATTCAAAATTATAACGGATCATAAGCCCCTACAATGGGTGATGAATTTAAAAGAGCCTAATTCGAGACTTACAAGATGGCGCTTAAAATTAAGCGAATATGACTATACCGTTATCTACAAGCAAGGTAAAAATAACACTAACGCAGACGCATTGTCCCGCGTAGAAATTAATAATGAAATAGCTGATTCAATTGCAGTAAATCTATCCGAAAAAGATCCTCTTGATGATTCTAGAACCATTACCGTACCAGAAGGTGCAGATGATTCTGGAACCATCACGGCCCATACGGACGCAGAAGATCCTATCTTGGAAGTCCCGATTAAGTTCACTAGACAAATAGTCTTGACAGTGGTTGGCGATATTAAAGGTAAAACAGTCGCTACCAAACCATTCGATACCCATTCTAGATTTTCTATCCAAATTTCAGAATCTAGCCTCCAGGACGACGTTATTAACGCGATACGTGAATACGTGCACCCTAAAATTAAAACAGGTCTATTAATTAACCCGCCTACAGCTATGTATTCAATAATTCCAATAATACAGCGTACTTTTAAAAATTCTGCTATGAGTCTAGTATTAACTAAAAAAGAGTTAGAGAATGTGCGAGAATACCTTAAACAGCAAGATATCATTAGTAAATATCACGATGGAAAGACGAACCATCGAGGTATAAACGAATGCTATCTAGCGTTATCTCACAAGTACTATTGGCCTAAAATGCGTGAACACATAACTAAATTTATTAATGAATGCACAATATGCGGTCAGGCGAAGTATGATCGTAGCCCTGTAAAACAGCAGTTTTGCGTGGTTCCGCCTGCCAGTAAACCCTTGGAACTAGTTCACGTAGATCTTCTCACTATCCATGGCGAAAAATTCATGACGATAGTAGACGCCTTTTCTAAGTACGCTCAAGCCTATTACTTGCGAGATGGCACGGCAGTAAGCGTTGTTCAAGCATTACTTATCTATTCCACTCATCATGGTTTACCTATAACCCTAGTTTCCGATAACGGGCCAGAGTTCACAAATCAGCTGATGTCAGAGTTCATGAAACTGCACAAAATCCAGCATCATAGGATTGCACCACATACTCCTAACGAAAATGGAATTGTTGAACGGTTCCACTCAACTATCCTAGAACACCTCCGTATTCTGAAACTTCAACATAAGAGTGAATCAACTATCAACCTAATGCCATACGCCCTTCTGGCCTACAACCATTCTATACACAGCTTCACAAAGTGTAAGCCCCTAGAAGTGATCACAGGACATTTTGACCCTCGTGATCCTATTAACATAGATATATCCACTCATTTATTACAACAGTATATCACAAACCACAAAGATAAAATGAATATAGTATATAACTTAATACATGAGGCCGGTGTTTCATCTCGTACCGAATTAACTAATAGACGAAATGAACATCGTGACAAAGAAGCTGAATATTCTCCAGATCAGCAAATTTTCGTAAAGAACCCATTAGCTTCTAGACAAAAACTAGCTCCACGTTATACTCAAGATAAAGTCATGGCAAATCTTCCTATTCACATTTATACCCGAAAGAAATCCGGTCCCGTAGCTAAATCTAGGTTGAAGAAAGTACCAAAGAGTGCGAATTTGTTGCAGGAACCTCCTGATGCTCCAATTCCTCCTGCGCACAGCTCTTATGCAGGAGATAAAACTTGAAACCCTTGGAGATGGCCCTGGTATACTCCCCTTCAAGCTAGGTCCCACTAGGTTGATATCCCACCATCACTCCTTTATTCAGAGTATCAATCTTCAAGAATTGCAAGATAAGATTTATTCTATTAATGATCAACTAGGTAGCATAAGCCCGGAACTTAATAATAAGACATCTTCACTATTTGAACCCCACATTAATTATCTAAGAACTAAGCTTCAAAGTGTGTCTGAACAGCTAGAGTCATTTGAAACCAACCGCATTAAAAGAGGACTCATAGATGGACTTGGATCCGTAGTGAAAAGCATAACTGGGAACCTAGATTATACGGACGCCCTACGTTATAATCAGGCTATTAAATCGTTACAGGATAACGAGAATAAAATTGCTACCGAATACAACAGTCATGTCAGCTTGACTAAAGACTGGATGGTTCGGTATACTAAGATAATAGATAAGGTAGTAGATAATCAAAATAGGATAGGAGAATTATTATCTAGGATTAATCAATCAGACGTTAATAGGGAGACAGATTTAATTAAATATGCTCACCTAGCTCAATCATTTCTTATATTGGGAGATAACGTTGATTATATTTCCCAAGAGCTAGATAAATTACAGAACGTCCTAGCTTTTATAAAAGCGCAGACAATGCACCATTCTATTTTAAATTTAAATTCATTACGCACACTTATAGCTAAACCACGTAACATATACGGTATAGATAGAATTATAAGCATAGATTTACGAGAGTATTATAATATAATGAAAGTAGGTTCATACTATTCCAATAATGAGATTATGATAGTATATAAATTTCCCATTGTCCTTGCCCAAGTATATGACTTATATAAATTATCTATAATCCCCAATAATAACTCTGAAATCCTGACTCCATCTTCCCCATTCCTAGCAATATACGAGAAAGACTTCAGGTACATAGAGGCTGAATGCCCGAAGACCCAAACGTGGTATCTATGCGACGAGATCCACAGCGTGCACGGTCAGTCATCACTTGATTGTATCCAGCAGCTCATCACCACACAGAAGAGGACAGACGTCTGCAGACCAGCCAAGATCTCGTTACAAAAGCCCGCTTTCGAAGAACTAGATAATAGGCATTTTACTATTAGCCTTCCATATTCAACCAAAGTTCACCTATCCTGTGGACAAGACCTTTATAAGGAACTTCGTGAACCTTGCCGTTATCCCATATAACTGTTATCTCGCAACTCCGGAGTTTACAATAATGAACTCTAATGACCATCTGAAAGGACAAGCCCTGAAAATTATCGACATACCTGAAAACAAGGTACCTACTTTGCAACCACCTCCTGTCTTCAAGTTGGACTCTATTAACCTCGACGAGCTACACGCAGTCAGTACAAAAGTTTCTATGCAACGCCCTATTCACGTCAAGACGAACATAGACAGCTTATACCATACGACAGTACCTATCTACACCATACTATTCGGTGCAACGATATGTCGAAAGTATTGTTCGAGCAAGGTGCAGACAATGGATGAATCGACCCAACCTGAAACGCATGAAATGAGAACTATTGCTAGCAGTACCAGAATAGATCCTGAGCAGCATCCAGCTCCATTTTTGACAAAAGTCTTCAATGGTCACTGGTCTACGGGGGGAGGTGTTACGCCACCCTAATGTATGTAATCTGCTGAAACACCCACGCTAGTACTTCGCCGGGTTGCGACACATCGCAGGTGCAGTGAATCAGTGGTTTTGTGAAGTTATTGGGAAATGCTAATGTCAGCGTTCCCATTCAACAAGTGTCCCGTGAGACAGTTTTTGTGCATTCCGTGTCCTACCATCGGTTCGGTCTCACCTAATTAAGGTCTAGATTATTAATTGTTAATTGTAATTTTTATTCTTTTATTAAATAAGTTCAAATAATTTTGGTTTTTTTTGAGACCTCGGGCGACCACCCGCGTAATTCACACACGCACTCTGACATACACACACACACACACACACGCGCGCACTCACAAACACACACACACAACCTTACACTCTACATGTATAATCTTCTAGTATTTTTGTTAATTTTGTAATTCCAAAAAAATAAATAATAAAATAAAAACTTTTTCTCTAGTTACTAGTTCACTACCTACTTTATTGTTATTTAACTTAATTCTAATATTATTATATAAATCCACGCGGGGAGAGGCTGGTGTGCCGAGATACAAGCTCATGCTTAGTTCAGCCACCAGTCTCTCATAATCTTAGATTTTAATCACCCACTTTGTTATAATAGTTATATTGTACACTTAAGATTTTTGAGAGAAATAAATAAATCATTCATTCATTCATATATATAATTATATAAAATTCAAAGTCCTAGGACTTAACTATACATATATCAACGCACAGCCCAAACCGGTGGGTCTAGAGATTCCAAATTTGGACTGTAGGTTCCTTACGACGGCGACGTCTAGGGGTGTACAAAGAAAGGATTTTTCAAAATTCCCACGAGAAACCGAGATATACGCAAACGAGGTTGCCAGGCTATATCAAATTTGGCATGTAGGTCCCTTACGACGTCTAGGGATGCACTAAGAAAGGATTATTCAAAATCCCACTGGAAAGCGAGATATGCGCAAACGTAGTTGCGAGAGGGCGCACAGCCCAAACCGCTGGGTCTAGAGATGCCAAATTTGTCATGTAGGGTCCTAGGACCGGACCGGAACCGACCGGACCGGACCGGAACGGATCAGACCTGATCGGTCCGGAAGGAACCGCACCGTACCGGGCTGTGCCGGACCGGACCGGTTTTTTTTTCTGTAGAAAAATATGCTAATTGGCATGTAGGTTCCATATCAGGACCGGACCGACCGGACCGGACCGGACCGACCGGACCGGATGGAATCGTACCGTACCGGGCCGTGCAGGACCGGAATTTGTTTCTGAAGTAAAATATGCTAATTGAGCTACTCGATAATAAATAGTAATAATTAAATATTAAATTTTTTTAATATTTGACAGGGTTCAAGTAAAATGGGTCAACGGTTAAATGGCATACATATTGATATTGTCTCTTTCTCACTTATCCATACAACAGTCCGAGCAACTTTAGTTGCACTCTCAGCAGTCCCGAAAGTTCCAAATTTGAGCGACAGAGGGCGTCCTACACCTCCCGAGACATAAAAAAATATATATCTCGTAAATTATTACACTTATTCTAATAAGAAAACTAGTACTGTTTAGCTAGATAAATTATCTTTCAATAAAAGGATATAACAACATACGAAAACTTTTATATAAGGTATATTTGTAGCGTTTAATTTCAACATGAGAGGTTTTTTTTTACGACTTTGAAATTTACGGGCCTATTAATCCACTTTCGTTTTCTTAATAGAATTTTTCTTATCAGAATCGAATAAGAAATCTACTTACCTTTCTGGAAATATACTTATTGTATACTATATCCAAATAGTTTTGCCAAAAAAAGCAAAAATAACACTAGGCACTTTCACAAATTTCACTCAACTTTCACTTTTTTTCGATAGGTATGTACTTTGCTGTGGGTCAAACACCTTGAAATCTGTTATAAATTAATGGTATTTCTGCAAATACACGGTCAAAATATGGTTTTAATTAACGTAAGGCGTTGTTTTAAACATATTTCTACACATATTTATTATAAAACCAATAAATGGCGCCGCCAGTCACCTATTGATTCACTGTACTTTTCACTTGATAATATTTCAAATTTAATACTTTACCTACAGTCAGTTATTTGTAAATATGAAACCTTATTTATATAACGATCGTTTGCATGTATAAATTATAACAAAGCATGCTTTAATTTCATAAAATAGTCTAAACAGTCCCAGCAAATCCGGTTGCTGGACGACTGACTGATGACTTTTGACTTTGACATTTTTTTTCTAAATTTTTTGCTACTGGAGTGTTACAAGGTAAGAACGCTACGCTACTTCTCATTTTATTCCGGGCAACACAAAAAATACTCGTACGCGAGAGCCGTACCATTTTTATTTAAAAAAATAAAATGTATAGACAATGCGCGACCTCTTTTTTTGGCAACAATTGTGCCATGGACAGTTGACGTTTTTGAGCTTTGGCTACAAATGTTGCCACGGACTGTCAAGTGGAGGAAATCTCATTACGTCGACTCGCTCTATTTTTTAGTGTTGTTGTAGGCTATGAGCACAGATATCAGAATACAAGAGATATGGTTTGTGGGCGGGGCGCATGTCGCCATTTTCTGCACAAATGTGCAGGAACTTGATTGTTCTAAGTCATTCACAAAACAACGCTTGCAACGACAATGTCAACAAAAATGCCGGCTTGTGCTTTAATTACGTGCAAAAATCGCAGTGATACGGTAAATTCAAGTAATAGTGGTGTTACTTATCATAGGTAAGATAATTATTTAATATTTTTCTATATAAATGACAAATTAACGAAATATTTTTGAGGCATAGAAATCATTAAACAATATATGACATAGTCGATACTTCCATTACAAATATTGTCCATTGCTTGTTTTGGTTACGCGTTTTTCAATGTTTTGCGGTATGCACGTACAATGGAATGCAAACGTAACGATAATTACAATGTTGTGAAAATATCGTGGTACCGCCGCTTGTAGCTTCCGCGATCTGTCAAAGTAATAATGGCCGTCGCACAAGCCATGTAGTGCTGCCAAAAGTAGAATATTTTAGTATCGATAATTTTGAATTTCTAATTTTTGAAAGTATAATAATTTGAAACTTTTACTACAGTGCATTCCTTGTACAGGGTGTCCCAGTCCCATAAGTATTGGATCAAACTCAACGGGAAAGTAGCTCACCTGAAAACTCATTTGATTAGTTTTTAAAAAATCGCTTGATTTTTATGTACTATTTTTTTAAAGTTCTTTCTTTTAATTGGTTTGAAACTAAAAATTACTATTTCAAAAAAATAAAATAAATAAAAACGAAAAACTTTGGTATTTTTTATTTTTTTTTATTAAATAGGTAATATAGTTCATAGTTGTAGTCCGTAACAATTGCTATTGTAAAAGATCGAGAGGTGAAGTTATCGATAATGCTTGTCGCTCTTTTTCGTTAGGTGCCCGTCACTATATTACACTTCTTACTTCTGTGTTCGTAATCGAACTGCAAATCACGGGCCTACGATTTGTGTGAGTGTGACTGTCGGAGACACAGATATCAGAATACAAGAGATATGGTATGTGGGCGGGGCGCATGTCGCCATTTTCTGCACAAATGTGCAGGAACTTGATTGTTCTAAGTCATTCACAAAACAACGCTTGCAACGACAATGTCAACAAAAATGCCGGCTTGTGCTTTAATTACGTGCAAAAATCGCAGTGAAACGGTAAATTCAAGTAAAAGTGGTGTTACTTATCATAGGTAAGTATAATTATTTAATATTTTTCTATATAAATGACAAATTAACGAAATATTTTTGAGGCATAGAAATCATTAAACAATATACGGCATAGTCGATACTTCCGTTAAAAATATTGTCCATTGCTTGTTTTGGATACGCGTTTTTCAATGTTCTGTGGTATGCACGTACAATGGAATGCAAACGTAACGATAATTACAATGTTGTGAAAATATCGTGGTACCGCCGCTTGTAGCTTCCGCGATCTGTCAAAGTAATAATGGCCGTCGCACAAGCCATGTAGTGCTGCCAAAAGTAGAATATTATAGTATCGATAATTTTGTATTTCTAATTTTTGAAAGTATAATAATTTGAAACTTTTACTACAGTGCATTCCTTGTACAGGGTGTCCCGAATGACCGAATGACCGACCCATTTTAAGATGTGGAGGGAAGTCAGATTCTTCCCCTGTTAGAGTGGGGAGGGGGCCAAAGGGGATGAATTCCGCGTCTTGATGATTATTTTTTTACTGATCCGTTAATGTCACTAAGGCTTGTATGGTGTCGTTTTCATATAAACCGGATACAAGGAATTCATTTTTAACAATAAAAATGTATGGTCCCATACAAAAAAAAAAAAACTGTCAAAAAGTAAAAAGTGCCGCTACGTTTTTTTTGTTAGCACGTTATTTTTACTTTCAAATCTTAATTATTATGATATTAAAAAATACTGTGATAAAGCTTATTTAATGTAGTTTACAAATATATATAATTGTTTATACTTGTCATACAAAAACTATTTAAAAAAAAAAAACATGCAAATTCCAGAAGATGCGCGCGGTGATTCTGTGAGATGTAGGTACGCGTAGCGACAAATTTTCATAATGAACTATAGTTATTTGTTATTAATATTTTATAGCAATGCTACTAGCCATTGTGCGACATAGTTTTAATGTAAACAAATGAAAGAAATGTGTTTTTATTGCTTCCACGGAAAAAAACATTTAATAATTTTGACTTAGAGAAGGTTACTAATAAAACATCAGAAATAAAAGTAAAATGACGTTTAACCAGCAGTCACCAGTACAAAAGCAAAGTGACATTTGAGTGCAGCTTTGTTACATTAGCATCTTCCAGTACACCTTTTTTTACAGCTGCACTGCACGTAATTAACGCTGCACATAAAGTTGCTACTTCAAGTAGCGTTGTCCAGACTGGCTGCCATTCGTTCGAATCTTTAATCCAACCCCAGTTAGATGGTTCAGGAATATCTGGAACTTTTGTTAAAGATTGCATCCAAATGTAAGCCTGACAGAAAGCGCGTTTTATATATTGCTGGAGTGCCGCTTTTGTGGGGGGTATGTCCTCTATGGCTCGGGATTTTTGGGTAAAGAGTTTTTTTTCTGGCTTCATTTACAGTCAGCATTTCACTAATGCGGTCATACATTAAAACCACAATACTTTCAATGAGCTGCAATGAGTCGTCGCTTATTTGTTGTGGCATTGTCATCATTTCTTCAAAGGCGCTGTTTACTTCTGGAAAAGATCGCCATGTTTCCCATGCTGTTTTTTCCCTCTACCAGTAAAAGTGAACTCCGTATCACACCATGTGAACGCATGAAAGACGGGAACGTACTCACATTGTGACAAACTCATTGACGCTACCAGGTCTTGCGGAAACGCCAAATGCAACCCATAGTTCAGATAAAGATAACTTTCTGAAGAATGCCACAGCCAGTACTAATACATCCGTGTCTACGGACGGTGCGTATTGTCACTCTGCTAAATCCTTTCTTTACTGCATCAGCTAAATGTAAAAACATTCGGGTGTCAGCTTCATCGTGAAAACATCTATCTATCTAGCTATCGGCGCGAGTTGTTTAGTTGAGCATTAAAGCTGCTTTACGAGAAAAGAGAGAAAAAGGCACAAGGAAAAGAGTGGCTTCCCACGCATGCGATGCCTAGGAACTGGAAGAGTTTTCTTTCAGTGAATGAGAACAAGACCGAATTGTTTTTATTTTTATCACAACAACTTGTTCGTTTACAGGCAGGAGAAAAAGAAATATACGCGACACATGGAAGTGAAGTTCTGTCAATATCTCAGATATACGTGGCATAGCCCCATGTTTTCACGATGAAGCTGACACCCGAATGTTTTTGCATTTAGCTGGTACAGTAAAGAAAGGATTTAGCAGAGTGACAATACGCACCGTAAAGAAAAGAAAAGAAAAGAAAATACATTTATTCTGTACAGCACATGAGACACAAGACAACAACAGCACCGTAGACACCGATGTATTAGTCTGGCTGTGGCATTCTTCAGAAAGATATATTTATCTGAACTACAGGTTGCATTTGGTGTTGGCTCAAGTTTCCGCTATATAGCTACACGACCTGCCCCCCAATTCTGCTATTTATTAACCAAAACAGATCGGCAGCGTTTCGGCTTGGTTACATTTGCGGTTGTAAACCAAAACGGTATTCCATTAACATTATGTTTACAGCTGAAACGCAAACGGTTACAAAAGTCACTCTTTCACTGCCGATGCAAAACTGCAACTTTTGGACAGTTCAACCAACGCAGAGCCGTTTCAGCCGTCTCCACTGTCAAAAAAATTGCAGAATACCAAACGATAGTTGAACGGATTACAAACCGTCCTGTGTTCATTAGCGGAATACTACAACCAAAGCGTTCCGGCTGCCCAACCAATGAGTATCGGCTCCGTTTCAACCAAAGAGTTAGCAGAATACAAAAATGTCGATTCCAATGCGTTTCAGATGCGTTTCAGCTTAAAAAAAATAGCAGAATTGGGGGGCTGGTAGCGTCAATGAGTTTGTCACAATGTGAGTATGTTCCCGTTTTTCATGCGTTCACAGGGTGTGATACGGAGTTCACTTTTGCTGGAAATTTTGAAAAAACAGCATGGGAAACATGGCCATCTTTTACAGAAGTAAACAGCGCCTTTGAAGAAATGACAACAATGCCACAACAAATAAGCGACGACTCATTGCAGATTTGTGGTTTTAATGTATGACCGCATTAGTGAAATGCTGACTATAAATGAAGCCAGAAAAAAAACTCTTTACACAAAAATCCCGAGCCATAGAGAACATACCCCCCACAAAAACGGCACTCCAGCAATATATAAAACGCGCTTCTCATCAGGCTTATATTTGGATGCAATCTTTAACAAAAGTTCCAGATATTCCTGAACCATCTAACTGGGGTTGGATTAAAGATTCGAACGAATGGCAGCCAGTCTGGACAACGCTACTTGAAGTAGCAACTTTATGTGCTGAGTTAATTAGGTGCAGCGTTAAAAAAGGGTGTACTGGAAGATGCAAATGTAACAAAGCTGCACTCAAATGTACAGCACTTTGCTTTTGTACTGGTGACTGCTGGTTAAACATCATTACTTTTATTTCTGACGTTTTATTAGTAACCTTCTCTATGTCAAAATTATTATATGTTTATTTCCGTGGAAGCAATAAAAACGCATTTCTTACATTTGAATACATTAAATCTACGTCGCAAATGGCTAGTAGCATTGCTATAAATATTTATAACAAATGACCATAGTACATTATGAAAATTGGTCGCTACGCGTACCTACGTCTCACCGAATCAACGCGCGCATGTTCTGGAATTTGCACGTTCTTCTTTATTTTTTAATAGTTTTTGTATGACAAGTATACTACAATACAATTATATATATTTGTAAACTACATTAAATAAGCTTTATCACAGTATTTTTTTATATCATAATAATTAAGATTTGAAAGTAAAAATAACGTGCTAACAAAAAAAACGTAGCGGCACTTTTTACTTTTTGGCAGTATTTTAAATTTTTTTGTATGGGACTATACATTTTTATTGTTAAAAATGAATTCCTTGTATTCGGTTTATATGAAAATGACACCATACAAGCCCTAGTGACATTAACGGATCAGTAAAAAAATAATCATCAAGACGCGGAATTCACCCCCTTTGCCCCCCTCCCCACTCTAACAGGGGAAGAATCTGACTTCCCTCCACATCTTAAAACGATCATCGTGGGACACTCTATCCATGGTAGAAATTTCATACTTCTATACCAAAGTGCACAATCATCGCGCTACCGTCTCCTACTATACATGTAAAACATACTGAATAAATATTTTTTATTTAATAATTTATAAAAATACACCTGTGGAAATAAATGGGACAATTGAAAAATATTCGTCATGATAGATTATATTTACAAAGTTGTCATAGATTAAAATATACTTAGATAGGTCATAATTTATTTAATAATCATTCATTGCGAAAATTGTTATTTACAATGGTGACACGTGTATTTTTTATATTTTTTATGATTGGGTCCACTACTCAGTCAAGTCCTTTATACGAATATTCGATTCATCAAGTCGTGAGTACAGTTTTGTTACAATATATTGTATTGTATACTAACGAGTTACCGCGGTTTTACGTGCGTTATCTAGTTAACCTGCATTTTGTGTTAGCTTATAACTACAAGGAACCCTTATAGTTTCGCCATGTCCGTCTCTGTCTGTCCGCAGTCTAGCGCCTAGACGCTTAATGCTAGAAAGCTGTAATTTGGTATGTATACACAACACATATTATCAATACTAACAAAGTGCTGGAACAAAAAGTTGAAAATAAATTTTTTTGGGGTGCTTCTACATTTAAAGTTCTTTCTACATGGAAAGTGGAAATGAATTTTTTTTTCGCACCCACCCCATTTTGTTATCTTACTATAACCCGTAAGATAGGTCTCTTCAAAATATTGAGGGCGTGGGAGATCATTTTTTTGAATTTTTTGGAACATTTACATTTATCGTGTCATTTTTCGTTTTCCAATTTGAAAAAAATCATGGTAGTAGTCCATATGCTGAACCTTCAATGAACACTATAACGGTTAAGTAGGCTCTACTAATTACCGAGTAATAGCCGACGAACTTTTGATGAAAACTTACAAATGTCATAGAATATGGCATTGTACTCATCTGCAAGCAAGTAAAACGTAGGAAATACGGCAGCCTACATTTTGCGTGGCCCGACACGTACTTGCCCGGTTTTTTCTAAAGAATAACGGTCATCTGTGACCGACCCGAAAGAAACAAGACATGGTTATCTAACTTTTTTGTTATTTTTTAAATAGTCGAAATATATATTTATTATATTCGAAATCAATGGCTAACACCAAAATATAGCCTTATGTATTTGTTCAGGATTTACACAAAAAAATAATACAAAATGCGTGTTTATTTACAAAGTTCTTGTTTGCCATCTTGTGATATTGAGTAGCTTAGCTGGTCAGACTATCATACAAAATAATTAAATTTTAACACATTATAGCCAGAAAAGATCATCTCTGATGGCTATGTAGCCGAAAGACACCACGTGACCACTGAAGATGGATATATTTTAGAAATGCATCGAATACCCTTCGCAAGAAATCAATCTACTGGCCGATGTGACAGACAAGTCGTACTTCTGCTGCGTGGGCTTTTTGCTGCATCGAGTTGTTTTATATTTTTAGATGTTAACCATAGTATTGGTAAGACTTTTTTACATAATATGTAACGGCCATATTATAGCCGTTGAACTTTTTACAAGATGTCACTCGTCACCGCAAAGACGGCTGTCTTTTTGCATTAGAAATGTTACGGCCGCTATATCGGCACTAAGGTGCTGATAGACTGTTACAAGTGAATGCTCATCACTTGTAACAGAACATCGAGCATTTGCCGTTTTTATATTTGTCGAACTGAACAACGAGCCGAGCCAAGCATAGAGCCAAATATTGCTACGAACATCATGAGCTCTAGTCGATGCTATAACCAATACTAATAATGAAACCAAATCTATCCTTTCCTAGAATCCTAGAATGCTCGCCAGAACGCTCGATAGAATGCTCGAAGTGATTGTAACATACGCAAGAATGCTCATACAAGTGAATGCCCAAGTCTATCAGCACCTTAAGAAACCAGAGATTAACGCTTGTATAATATAGATGAATGGCGGCCAAAAGTTTAACGCAGCAGCGTCCAAAAAGCAGCTCATTACTTGAATGAGAGAAATTATTATTAATTTTCTGATATTCTAATTTTTAGCTTACAATTTAGCTGATACCGGATTTGATGTTTGGATAGGGAATGCCCGTGCAACCAGGGTGTCTCGGAAGCATAATTCCGTGGATCCTGATGACCCGAAGGAGAAATACGTGTTCTTTAATTTCACCTGGGAAGAAATTGGGACATACGACATTGCTGCATTAACTGATCATATTCTAGTGAAGACTGGAAATAAAAAATTACACTATATTGGTCATTCACAGGGAGGAACATCATTTTTCACTCTTGCCACCATGAAGCCAGAGTACAATGACAAGTTTATTACAGTTCATCTTTTATTTGGTTCTGGTTATTTTGATCATTTTCCAGGTGTCATTTTTAAACCTTTGGCAGCTGAAGGTGATACACTCTATGTAAATATTATTCATGATATTCATTAATTAGCTAATTGTTAAAGCTTTTAATAACTATAAATCGCTGTATCTTGTTCCTCGTTAGCGGGCCCAGTCACAAACAAAGTTGAAAAAACAGCGAACCGGTAATAAGTAGGCACAAAACAATTTTTCGATATTTTTTTCAATTTAATTTTTTTTTTTTTTCCATTGTATTGAATGAATTTCCCTGCTCTTTGGACGGTATATGTACAGGGCCCGCCAACCACTTCAACTTTTTATAGTTGAAGCAATACATTATTTTCAGGAATTGTTATTAGTACTGGGAATCGTTGAACCTCCATTACTACCAATATTGTTCGGAAATGATGAAGTTTGTACAGCATGCCACGACACAAACATAGGAGAATTGTGCAAAGGCATCGAAAACGTGTTGGTAAGATATACAATTTGAAAAAAAAAACCAGTTCAAACAGAGTCTAAAGAAAGATTTTAACTAAACCGTGTTTTGTCACTTCTGCATTTGATTTCATTATTCTCAAGTATGACATTGACATGACAGATTTTAGTTGATTCATGGCTTATCTTTATTAGTTAACTATATATGTATACTTACTTGTTTCAGAAACTTCTTGAATTTCTTATTCCGTCAGTTTCTGTCCTTCCTATTGAAATTTAGGGAGGAGCATCACTCAAACAACTAGTTCATTATGGTCAATGCGTGAAAAACAAACGATTCGCCAGATGGGATTATGGTGTTAGAAATTTATTAAAATATGGCACTACACTTCCTCCTTTATATGATTTAAGTTTAATAACAGCTAATGTAACCATGTATTACGCTCCTGCAGATTTATATGTAAGCGGACTAGATGTTATAGCAATGGGCAAGGTTATGCCAAATTCAAGAGTCAGGGGGATACCAAAAAAAACTTTTGGCCATTCAAGCTATTTATCCAGTAATGATGTTAAAGAATATGTTACAGATCATATAATTGAAGATATATTATATTGGGATAAAAAGTAAGAGTATCGATAGGAATAATACCGATTCCGAATTTCCAATACAAAGAAGCGGACTCGGTACAGATCGTAATAGTAAATTTCATATAAGTGCTTCCAATAGTGCTTTCAGTCAGTAAAGGCACAGATACTTATTACTTACCTAAAACCCTACTCAGAAAAGCGATATCTACCTGTAATTAATTTGTACATTGAATTCTGTACCTATATTTAAAGTTCCAGATAAAATATTTGTAAAATTTTTGATGTGTGCATTTTTGGTAGATCAATATAATAATTATATAATATACTTACCTATGCTTAAACAAAAAAATACATTGCGTTTTAAATTCAAATTCAAAATATTTTTATTTAAATAAGTAGGCCTAATTATAAGCTCTTTCGAATCGTCTTAATTTTTTCCTACCATCAGTTCAGACGGCAGATTTGTGCTAAGAAGAAACTGGCAAGAAATTTAGCACTTGCTCTTTTAAAATGGTATAAGGCTGTACCAACAAATTTCGCTAAAACTTAGCTGTTTTTCAAGTGGTCTCTACTCCTAGCTACCATAACGAATAACCACCAAAAAAATATATGTTGTACTATAATCATTGTACTACATTTGTGTTGTTCGAAATTTGAAATTACTGAATATTTATGGAGTAATAAAATATTTAAGGAACCTAGTAATCAAAGAAAGAATGCGATTCAACTTGGGTATTTATGCATCGATTCGTGTAAAATTTACATTAATTTATAGGCAATAATATTATCTACTTATTTGTTGTTTGGTTTTTGAATTTGAGTGTATTTCTACCAAGTCACAAGCAATTTTCCGTCAATTACGTGATTTCTGGATAGCGGGTGACTGGACACAAGGTAATCAGTGCGCTCCCACGCTTTCGGATGGATGGACGTGTGCCAAATTTTCGCTGCACCATGCATGCTCTCGATTTTTTATTATTATGACGAAAATATCCAAATATAAAAAATATCAACTAAAAAAATACAATAAATGCATGAAAGTTATTTTTCTTTATAAAATAAATATTTTATTTTATTTTTTAAAAGATAAATAACTTTCATGCATTTATTGTATTTTTTTTTGTTTCGAAAATATTTATTGTGTTTTCGAAAATATCCAAATATAAAAAATATCAACTAAAAAAATACAATAAATGCATGAAAGTTATTTATCTTTATAAAATAAATATTTTATTTTTTAAAAGATAAATAACTTTCATGCATTTATTGTATTTTTTTTTTGTTGATATTTTTTATATTTGGATATTTTCGTCATACAGATTCATACAGATTGAGCTAGCCCCAAAGTAAGTTCGAAACTTGTGTTATGGGATACTAACTCAACGATATTATGTTTTATAACAAATACATATTTAGATAAACATCCAAAGACCCGAGGCCAATCAGAAAAAGTTCGTTTTTCATCATGACCCGACCGGGATTCGAACCCGGGACCTCCTGGGTGGCGGTCTGGCGTGGTAACCATTACGCCACGGAGGTCGTCAAACCAAATACGTTGAATTATATATTATGACGTATATTATTTTTATCCACGATAATGATTGTACAATACTTAAATTTCGACACTCCTCCTATTGGTTACATGGTGTTTTGGTAGATTCAACAAATCGCTAGTTTTAGTCCAGTGTCTCCTGGTTCGATCCTTAGGTTGGCGTTCATGCTTTTTGATTTTTAAACTTTTTTTTACAATATAATTTTATGTTTTACTTTTTACCTACCTACAATTGCAAGCAGTAAAAAACTATAATAAAAATATGTAATAAAATGCATTAAATTTTTTAAATAGGAATCTGAAATTGTCGAAGTATTTTTATCCACATTAAAATTATATTTTTCTTTTTATCTCTTTTTAGACGAGAAAAAAAAAGAGATAAAACGAAAAATATTATTTACTAATGTGTATAAAAATAGACAATATCAGATACCAATTTAAAATTTTGAGGACATTTTTATTATAATATTTTTTTACTGCTCGTACGTAACTTATTGTTAGGTAGGTAAAAAGTAAAACATAAAATTATATTGCTAAAAAGAAGTGTAAAAATCAAATAAAAAACATGAGCACCAACTAAGGATTGAACTTGGACACTAGACATTATTTACCACAAAGCCATAGTAAACAATAAGAGATGTGGCGAAATTTAACTATGTATTGTATGTCGCAAATAAAATATGATATAGATTACGTCATTTATTTGACTAATAGTGCCTTTCATACCATACTAGTGGGTGCCTGCGGCTTCGCCTGCGTGGAGTTTGGTTTTTCTAGTTTTACGCATTTCTGGGATAAAAAGCACAACTCTAAATGTTGACTCGAGATCTCCGTGTAAAATTTCATCAAAATTCATTCTTTAAATTCAGTGGTTTTTGCGTGATACGGTTTAACACGCAGACGTACAGTTTTTTTTTTGTTGAAAATGACTATTTTGGTACTGTATCGATAGTAAAATCCAGCCGATCAATATTAAAAAAAAATGTGTGAAAACTGGTACAACACGAGTTGTAGCAAAATGACCTTTTTCATTGAATGTGAATCAGAGAAAAATACCCAATTTTTCTGTCTAATCCATATTTTGATAGGGCTTATAGTTCCTGAGATAGTATGGTACAACTAGAGCAAAAAAACGGGATTTTTTAAATAATTTTGTGTAACCAACCAAATACGACATAACATACATCGCCTGCAAAATTTCATTTGCAATGTTAAGATTTGTTTTTAATAATATATATTTAGTTCTATCATAATTCATATATCATTTTAAAAGTGTCAACTGATATTGTTTAGTTCTAGAGGTCTATGGAAAGTGTTCAAATATTTTAATAATTGGTTTCTCAACTAGATGTCGTTAATATTACCGCGCCGCGCGTCATTGCCAGCCCTCTAGTGGTGAAAAAGGCAAGGTTTTTAACAAAACTTAGTACTACAAAAGGCTCAATAGATGTCAAGTTTTTGGCATTTTACGTAATATTAAAGCGGGGTGAAGGGGTGAAGTAACGTTACTTAGAGGTCAAATCTTCAAGGTCATCGGCTATAAGATACAATTACAATGACAGAAAATATAAAAATAAAACAAAATATCTGCAATTTCTGATGATGAAAAAAAATTATACAAATAATTAAAGATTAATAAAATAACACAATTAATGAAAAAAAAAGGGTATTACAATACTGGTATATATATATATATATATATATATATACCAGGGTATATATATATATATATATACATTTAAAGGTGTAAAAAATTAAATAAAGCTAGAAAGTGTATATACAATATATGCATTAAATATGCGCAATGTATTAAGTATAATAATATATGAAAATAAATCATTTTCCTCGGTGAATTTTGAGGAAATACCGTAATATAAAACATTTTTTTTCACGTATTTTTTATATGAAAGTTGAAAAAAAGTGTTTTTACTTTGGGAATTCCCTATCGTCTTTCCGTAAACAATGGCTTGCAATGGCCAAACATAACTCAAGAGTATTTTTTTTGGAAAAGGGGTCGTGAATAAAAATACTTATTAGTACTATAAATAGATATTTTAAAATTTTCTTCTTACTATGTGCAAGAAAAAGGTCTGTTTTCTTGAAATCACACACAAATATACCTTTTGGTGTTCTTACAAACAGCGAACAAACATGCCTCACGGCGGCGGCGCGCTGAAATCGTCCGGGAGCCTGTGCATACAAGGAATTGGAACTTTTTACCTTGCATCAAAGGAGGTAGTTCTGATTTTTTATATGAGTTTTTAGTGATGAAATGGGTTATGAAAAAATCCAATCGCACTTCGACACACGTTAGTCAGACACTACGATACTCTGACAACATGTTACATCGACATGACTTTACTCAGACATAACGCTACTCCGACAACATGTTACATCGACATGACTTTACTCAGACATAACGCTACTCCGACAACATGTTACATCGACATGACTTTACTCAGACATAACGCTACTCCGACAACATGTTACATCGACATGACTTTACTCAGACATAACGCTACTCCGACAATATGTTACATCGACAAGACTTTATTCAGACATTACGCTACTCCGACAATATGTTACATCGAAATGACTTTATTTAGACATAACGCTACTCCGACAATATGTTACATCGACACGAGTTTATTCAGACATAGTGCTACTCCGACAATATATTACATCGACATGACTTTACTAGCTAACTTAATATCTGACTAACGTGTATCGAAGTACGATTTTAGGATCGCTGGCTGAGAGGATCCTAAAATCTAATGATATTTTACTGAAGTGGGTTTTGTTTTTACTGTTGTTTATAAGGTAACATACAGAATGTTTTCTAGTCTAGAGGATTGGACATGGATATGACAGAAAGGTGAGATGGTCTGCTACTTGCTGAGCCAAAAAAATTTGACCTAGGGCCCATAGATTTTTTTAATTGATTTTTTTAAATGTGAATTTCATAGATTATGGCATTGTACGTACACATCTGCAAGTAAGAAATGCGTAGCCAATACGGAACCCTACATTGTGCGGGGCAAGACACGTACTTGTCCGTTTTTTTGGGTTAGATTCACAGAAATATATTAAAGTGTTGTAGGTTTTTGTTTTTTTACACCGTCATTTTCAGACATAATCCTAAGCAAACGTTCATTTTATTTGCGTCTTTATGGTGGTGGTGCTGCGGTGATAATAAAATTACATGGATGTAGTCATATCAAACAGGATTGAGTACTCGGCATCGATGGTACTCGGTATCAAAAAACGGGCCCACATGAGACAGACAACCTGTAAAAACTGGAGCTCTGGAGACCTTACTCACCGTAGGAACACATCATGGTTGTTAGGGAATGCACATACACAATTTTGTCAATGTATTTTACGAGCGTTTCCAAGGTCACACATTAACAAAGTGCATGTGAACATATTACAACATTCATTATCAAATCATCATCATCTCAGCCACAAGAAGTCACAATTTTACAAAAAAGGTAATACATAAATATTATATTACATAAAGGAAATTTTCTCTCGTTTAATTTGTTATATAGGTAGGTAGCTATTTTGATCGAAAAATGAGTTTGAAAGGAGATATTGTCAAAAAACTGTTTTTAGACGCCATTTTTCAAATATGGCGTCTAAAAACAGAATTTTCAAATTTTCGTAGACTAGCTTAGTTGATTTCTTTTATTATTTTTGTTACACATTTGGGCTTTTCTAACAATAAAGTTACATTGTTAATACAAAACCCAGTCTTTTACTACTTAAATGTAAGAATTTTTAATGCTATTGAATGCTTTTACGGCAGAAGACGCAAAATTTCAGGCCTTCATTTTTGTAGTATAAAACAAGTAGCATGTATTTTGGTGCAGTAAAAGCCGTGCTATCTCGTAAACTAGAAAAGCTACTTATTTCTTATCTATGGTCAATAATAGAACTCGAAGACTTATGATAATTAGTTTTAATCTCATTAAAAAAGGTTTAAAAACAAAAAAATGCGGGCTGAAAAAAAAAATGTTTGGTTGTTTTTTGCGATTCTCCAAAAGTCGTATTTTGGCGTTTACGACAAGTCATCCCCGAAGGGTCGATATCTTTAGGGTTTCACTCAGCTATCTCAATCAACTTCACTTTACGGTTATCAAAAATTATTTTGTGGGCTTTTTTGATGTTTTCGTCGGTAACAGCCTCTTTGGGGCGTCCGCTGCGTGCGTGCGTCGTCCTTGGTGCTCATTTCACCTCATTTAAATTTACCAAACCACACCTTTTCTACGGATGATTTTCTTGGTGGTAAGTCCGAATAATGTTTATCAAGGCAAGCCTTAGTTTCATTCAACAATACTTTTTTTCGCCAAAAAGCAACTTGCTTTGTTAACTACTTTGAAAAAAAATATAGAAAGGAATTTTACTTTCTATATTTTTTTTCAAAGTAGGTAACAAAAGTTCTTTCACTAAAAATGCTATAATTCAGATTCAGATACTAATCAGTGCAACAGCTGCCAAAAATTATACACGCGTCTTTGAAGGTTAGGGCTTGGTTAGGGCTAACTAAAAATCATATGGATTTGATACTAGTAGCGCCATCTATGGGTCAGCCTACGAACTTTTAGCCCGCCTAATCTAAGCGCACGGTAGTGCGCAGGCAAAGTTCCAGCAACAGGCCGCGCGCATGCCGTGCACTATTTACACAAACTGTTTCGACCTACTTTTGACCCCCCTGTACCTCAGTGTCTATTCCAAGTACAGAGATAAAATTGTACCTACGTAATCATATACTACTAGTACTAAAGCAGTATGCCAAATTTCATAGATATAGCTTCAGTAGATCCTGAAATATGACCCTGTGAAAATAGCTAATTTTGGCACTCACTCACTCACTCACTCACTCACTCACTCACTAACCGGTAATCAAAACCTTTAGGCCACTTCCAATTGTCCTAGCGTTATGAAATTTGGCACACAGGTCGTGTGTTATATGTAGATTAAGAAATTTAAGAAATCGGTCAAGCGTGAGTTGGCTCAACCTAATATCGAATTTTTAATACACATATTTATGAACCAGTGATACAATGAGAATACGAAAAGGAGGGGGGGGGGGGGGGGCAGGAGAGGGGGAGGGGGTATAAATATGTCATAAGAAATTTAAGAAATCGGTCAAGCGTGAGTTGGCTTAATCGAATATCGAATTTTTAATAAAAATATTTATGAACCACTGATACAATGAGAATACGATGAGGAGGGGGGGAGGAGGAGAGGGGGAAGGGGTATAAATATTGTCATGTATACATAATGCAAACTGTATAGCTTATTAAATACTGCTTACCTAAAAAAACAGCCTTCTTAAAATATACCATACACCCAACTTAAAATATGGTATAGTTTAAAGTTTTATTATTATTTTTACACGTTCCCCACAGACATGAAGCTAACTCACGTACACTCAGTAGGGACTTACAGACACTTGTTTACATACCACAGCAAGAAACCATACGATGGCATAGGTCTGTTTCAATAATTATTATATTATTATTATTTTAGTTATATACCACGGGGTGGAGACCTGGTGACCTGAAATACGGGCATTAGCCTAGCTTAGGCACCAGTCTTCCACAATAAACAGTTGCAAGTTAATACTGTAATAAATATACCTAGTAATAAGTATTGTATTGTATTGTATAGTTGCAATTATTGTGTAGTGATACTAGTAATATGGTGTATATTGTGGAGGAAATAAATAAATTTTATTATTATTATTATTATTATTATAGTTGTGAAAATACGTAGCACTTGGTTAAAAATATCTAAAATTATAATACTTCTAGATGTGAACTTGGCAGGTTTTATTTATATAATTAAACTAACCTGCCAAGTTCAAATTTTGAAGTATTATAATTTTAGATATTTTTAACCAAGTACATACCTACGTATTTTCACAACTATACTATATTTTAAGTTGGGTGTATGGTAAAGTGAATTTCGGCCAGATGGACCGTTGACGAGAATAAGGTGGCGGGTAGTGGCTGGATGCGGAAGGCGGAGGACTGGGTGTGGTGGCGAGTCTTGGGAATGGCAAATGTTTACCAGTGGATCAGGCTGTTGATGAAGATGATTATGATCGATTTTAAAGTGCATCGAAACTTGGCACTGGATTGGATTTCCACCCTTTTTTAGGCGAGCAATTAGCCGATAGGAACTTGGCCCCCTTTTTAACAGGTATGTTTTTGGTGGGATATTACTTACATCCACAGAAATATGTATTATGTTACAGTTATTGTGATTTTATTGCTATTATACACAATGACTGGTCATTATATATAATAACCAAATTGTTTAGACTATGTGATAAATTAATCACTTTGTCCGGATATTATTCGTTACAGCGAGTCAAAGTTAGGCAAAGTAATAAAAATATCTTTTCATCTACAATAAATTGGTATGTCATATCATCATGATCTTCTCGAGTATTGTTATAACAAGTAAGGCCCTGACAATGTATACTGTATAGGTATGTTACGCTCAGTTACGCTCAAAGACCGAAAACGCTCAGTGAGCGGAAAAATAGCTCACAACGCGGAATGTCAACATCAGGTGACCCGCATGCTTGTCTGCCAACCTCTTACATATACCAACAGACATTGGTGTGGTGGGTTAGGTTAGGTTTATCTTGTGATCATAACACCTAATTGCGAATCTTTCTTACGGTTCAACGGTTGTTTTATTACTTTACTCAAATCGTCAAAGATATTATATAAAATTCCTAGTTATCACTTTGTCTAAATTGAGTAGACATTATAAATAATCCAGCCATTATTTATAATGTCTACTCAATTTATCTAATATACTCGCATCTAATCATGGATAATAGTATAGACTCTGGATTCGGCAATCGCGAACACCCGAAAGGGACAACTTCATAGTACTTATGATACCAGTGTTACCAGCGACCAAATTTTACCCCAAAATTTTTATAAAATTCGTTTTGGAATCTATTAATAGAATTAGTGTTTTCTGGATTTGCCTCCTTTTACAAAATATACCCTTTACAAGATAAACAAGAAATAAAACTGACGGCAAATCAAAATGTTTTACTTAAACTTAGTACGAAAGGCGGCATCAATATATTTTTTTAAAGATTATCTGTTTACAGTATTCTACACTTAAGAGACAGTTTATAACATGGACTTGACTGAGCAACTTGTCACTACCTGGTTCACTGATTAACACAGAGATCGGCCATAAAGTGAAAAGACGGGGAAAAGTCCAAACTTTTTCCGCCTGATTGAATGAAAAAATGAAACAAATTACTCTTACTTCCAGTTTTTATTGACCTAATAAAATTAATTTCGTGTACATATTACGGATATTGTCCACTTTATTGGTTAATGATTTAGTGGCATAGTGGATGCGTACATTTAAATTGTGTAATTGTGTAATTATTCTACTCTGTTTCGGAAACAAAAGCAAAACCACTGGTAGAAGAAATGACGAAAGAAAACTTACGGCCTCTTTGGAAAAAACATATCCGTCCGCACATTTTAAATTATTTTTTACATAAAACATAAAACTAGGTACATAATAATATAAACATTACGTACTATACGCGGAATGTAAATTTAAATGGTGCTATTAACTTGCGGTAGCATAAAATTAAATCTAAAATATAAAAAATCAGTGTTGACGATAAGAGCAGCATAATTAAATTTATTAACGTGAAGCTTAAAATTTTAGTTAAAAAATATCCCATATTTAGGGTAATTTACCAATTTTTCAACTGGTATCCCTACAAATTCTATAACCTGGACAAATTGAAATGGCTGGGACAAGCCCGTGTTATATAAAATCACCGTAAAAAGTGTATTAAATACACTTTTTACGGTGATTTTATATAACATTTTAACACATTATTTCTGTTCTATTATCACTTATTTATACACTACGGCTCTTATTCTGTTAATATTTTTACAAATCTGGAGATAATTTTAACTAAAAATCGTACTTACGTGTGAAAGGTTATGTTTGGTGATTTCACCTCCGTACGGCTTTTGCAGCCTAATATACAACACATCACCATCATAAAAACAATTAGTCATAAACAACACTAACTACCACACTTAATTTCACCACTTGGATTATTGTTAATTACGTAAAATTGACAAAACAATTTCGAACACATTCGAACAGCTGATTTTTGTTGGGCTCGAACTCAGTTTGACAGCAGTTTGAGTCTAACCAAAAAGTAAAACTCTGATAAGGACAAAAGATATTGTTTTCGTCCTTTTCGTTCCTTACAGTTTTTGTATCTTGTGATCTCATTCGCACACGGTATTATTATTACCGTGACATCTCTATATTTTATCCTTACTCTAAGCATCTAATATAGAAATTTGTGATAATGGTTGAAAATAATCGTCGATGTAAGCAATGTTGCCACAAAGAAGCAAAAGAAGAAGAAAATTTCCAAAACAAACAGCTGTTATTTTTTTCTTCTATGGTTAGAAACATGTTGTATGTAGTAATTTTCGTTTTTTACCCGTCATTTTGAGGCATAATCCTTAGCAAAGTTAATTTCATGCGTTATTTTGGTGGTGGTGGTGCTGCGGTGATTATAAAATTGTTCTAAATAGCGAACCTTTCACTTTCGTCAAATGTAACAATGACGTCTATTGATAACTTAACAACAACACAAGTAAGTATTTGAATCTATTTTATTCAAATTTTTGTTTTGCTAATGCTCAATGTTTATTATAGTTTCAGTATAAATTTTAGTAAAAAGTATAGTTTTGCTTAGTTTTCAAAACGAAACCATTCGGGTCGGTATGAATGTGCTGCCATCTATTGACTGACAGCCTTATAAAATAGAACCAGTGCAGTGAACGCAGCAGAGAAAATGTTCTATATTTAGTTATAAAATAATACACTAGAGGGCGTTAAAATAATATTTGTAATTTTGTATTTTTCAGAAAATTCGCGCTGCCTTGCATCGAGATGTTCGCTCCATTTGTACGGAAACATGTCATTTTTTGGGATTAGAAATAACAAAATCAGCAATGGATGTGATAACAGAACTAGTTTATAAGAAACTATCAATTTATGGCACAGATTTGGAAGCATTTGCAAAGTATGTTCCATTTTCTACATCTCATTTTCATAGTGTTCGATTGTCGCGATGTAATTTTTTTCATTTTTATTAAGTAAAGAAGTTGGTTTTTCTAAATTAATTTTAACATAATTATTAGGTACAAGTTTTGAGGTATTTCCAAGATGTGGGTAGTTTTGTCCCCTAACGAAGTCAATTAGCATTTTAATCCATATCCATACTTAATATTATAAATAATATGTTTGTTTGTCCTCTCTTCTCATCGAAAGTAATGAATGGATTGAAATGATTTTTTTATTGGGAATAGTTTCACAGGAAAAAAAAGTATAACATTATTTTTTCATAATGTTTAACGGTGATAATTATTAAGGTCTGGAGAGTGACATAGGCTACTTTTTTCCCACGGGATAAAGAGGTTCCCGTGGGAAAAATATTGATATTTTCCCTTGACCACGCGGACGGAGCCGCGGGTAACATAACAGCTATTAGTGGGTAATAATAATAATAATAATTTTTATTTTTCTCACCATATACAGGCAACTAAATATAAACAGACATTGTTACACTTATGAATACTATGGTAATACATAATTATGATACCTATTTATTTCTCTTTCACGACAAAACGGCTAAACCGATTTAGCTGAAAGGTGACATTGTGATTTTATAGGTACTTTGGATTAGGATAGGCTACATTTTATTCGTAAATCGTGGTCGAGACCAATGCTATTTGGCTACGATCTTCTGTAAGGTGAAGGTCCTTCCACAGACGGGCGGCTGTACGTTTCGGTCCGCGCGGGAAATTCAAATTTTTTGGGGGTTTTTACAAATTGCATCTCAATCATTGATAGAATTATCGTGAAAATTGGTTTGGCGACAACAAACACAATATATACTGAATAATCATCATATAAATTATAAATATTGGCTCTTCTCATTATGAACGTGCATAATGCGCGTTTATAGGGAAAAAGATGCATCGTGGACATTATACATATATTTCAAGTGGTTTACTATTGTCGAATTAGAAACCAATATTTCAATAAAAATTTATTAAGTACATAAGAACATGCATATAAGATATTTTGACAAAAATAGAAATTCTAATTCAAAATATTTTTATTAAAATATGCTTAATATAAGCTCTTTCGAATCGTCACAATTTTTTCCTACCACCAGTTCAGACGGCAGTGTTGTTGTTGTTGTGCTAAGAAGAAACTGGCAAGAAACTTAGCACTTGCTCTTTTAAAATGGTATTAATAAGATACAAATTACAATGACAGAAAATATAAAATTAACACAGAAAAGGATAACGGATTATATTATCCTCTCTTACCCTGATGTCACTTTGACAATGACATTTATTTGTTTACATTTACGATCTTAGATTCCATTCCGAAGTATATACCTACCTAGTACTCATAAACTAATTTCCTACATTAACTGCTTATCTTGTGTACAGGCTTTAAGTAATGTATTTAATCTAATTCAAATGCTAATTACACTGAGTGCTAATAGCAATGAACTTCGTTTGCATTCTTACTTTTATCTAGAAAGTTCCATTTACATTATATACCTACTCTTAAATTTATTGTAAACAACGCCCTCTTTTACCCACGCAATCCCGTTATTCCCGTTCTAGTGAGAATTTTCAAAAATTCCCATTACTTTTATTAAATGTTAGGAATAAATTACCGTTTGCCTTACAGACACGCCAAACGCACAGTCATCAATTCAGAGGATGTAAAATTATTGACAAGACGAAATCCATCTTTGGTAAGTACCTACCCACCTATTACTTCTTCTCATTATGCACACCATTTCTTCAAAGTAGCGACTGGAAAATACTAGATCATTCATTATGCTAGCTCTACACTATCGAGAAGAACTCTCAAGATAAAACACTTTTTGTGCATAATAAAACCCTAACCCCGTCTAAACTACACGCGAACTGACCGAAGAAGTTACAAATATTATATTTCACGAATAGCGTTCGGCTATGAATGTTGTAAGGCTGAAATCGTTATCATCATCATCATCATCTCAGCCACAAGAAGTCTACTGCTGGATATAGGCCTCCTAGAAACGCCTCCAATGCGACCTGTTGGCAGCGGCCTGCATCCAGCGGCTTCTTGCGACTTTCCTCAGTTCGTCTGACCACCTTGTAGGCGGGCGTCCTACGCTGCGCTTTCCGGTACGCGGTCGCCACTCCAGAACTTGCCCCACCGGCCATCGTGCCCTGCCCTCTGCCACTTGTAGTTGCCTGAAGTGGCAGAGGGCATAGCCAAATAATGCTATTCGTGAAATGGAATATCTGTAAGCGAATACAATAAAGGTTAATAGGACACTTGGAGGACACATGGATCCGAGACGTGGTCGCTCACTATGGGCCCCATGAGAACGCTCACGGTCACTCAGCGAGCCATGGAGAGAGCTATGCTCGGGATTTCTCTACGAGATCGAATCAGAAATGAGGAGATCCGTAGCAGAACCGACATAGCCAAACGGATCAGCAAGCTGAAGTGGCAGGGCACATAGCGCGCAGAACCGATGGCTGATAGGGCAAAAGTGGAATGGCGACTACGTACCGGAAAGCACAAAGTACCTACAAGGTGGTCAGACGACTTGAGGAAGGTCGCAGGAAGCCGTTGAATGCTGGCCGCTGCCAGCAGGTCGCATTGGAGGCGTTTGGGGGAGGCCTATGTCCAGCAGTGGACTTCTAGTGGCTGAGATGATGAAGAGGGCACTTCGTCTAACTTCGCCTCGATCGATTTCACTCCTATTTTTGAACAAGGACACAACAGCGGTGGCATTAATTTGGTCTAGTTTATCTCATATTAATAATATAATTTGTTTGATTTCAAACTATATGAATTTGTCATGAATTGGTTTACAGTTTATTTTACACCAGTTTTAATTTAAATTCGATTCTGAATGATTAAATAGACTCGGATGGGATTTTATTTATGCAATTGTGATTTTGAACTTTAAATTATAGCTAATTGAATCATTTATTGAGTTTCAATATTTTTCCGTTTCTTGTTTCAATTATATATTTGGTCTTTCTTTCTATTATTTGCTGCTCTGCTTCTTTTCTTCCTTTGTACATTTATTTTTATCCTTACAATATTTCACAGTGTATAAAAATCTTTGCTTAAATAAATACTTTTACTACGGAACCCTTATAGTTCGGTCTAGGACCTAGACGCTTAGAAAGCTGTAATTTGGTATGTATACACATATTAACAATACTAAAAAAGAACTGAAACAAAATTTAGAAAAAAATTTTTTTGGGGTGTACTACATCCTCCCCTACATGTAAAGTTGGAACGAAATTGTTTTTCGCGCCGACCCCATGCTGTGTGGTGTCGTTAGATAGGTCGGAAAGATCACTTTCCGATACAGTGATGCGAATTATTTACATTTAACGTGCCAATTTTCCCCCCTCTATCTTATGTGACAAAATGCGTTAGTGACATCGGGCGTCGAATCCCTCCGAAAGTATTGTGTTAAGAAATTCGAAAATAATCGTGGTAGTTGTCCATATAGTGAACCTACAAGGAAAACTATAACGGTTAAGTAGGCTCTACTAGTTACCGAGTAATAGCCGACGAACTTATAAAGTAAAAATTCTTTAACGAAAACGTACAAATGTCATAGAATAACTCATCTGCAAGCAAGCAAAGCTTAGCAAATGCGGAACCCTACATTGTGCGTGGCCCGACACGTACTTGCCTGGATTTTATAATAGGCTTTAAAAAACTGTTGGGTTCCTAGCGGCACTTCTTCTCGACAGACCATTTGACGCGCAAATGTATTTCTTGTAAATCTATCTGCAAATTAAATTGTTATTCTTTGAATTGATTTGTCTTTTTGCGATAACACTAGTCTGTCAGTTGTCCACTGTGCCCTTGTGTTATGTATTGCAAATAAAACATATTTATTTATTAGCACACAAAACAGATTACAATAATAATAACATTTTAGTAAACAAGAAAAGCGATGTTCTATATTGCAATTCGAAACATGTAGGTATGCCTAACAGCTTCTATTTTATTAAAAGCTTTTATTTAACTTGACCTGTATGTATGTAAGGGTGGAATCTTGGAACGAAAATTTGAACCACTTCCCGAAGACCGATTGAGCTGAAATTTTGCTTGAAACTGTAGATCAGATGACAATACAATATTATGATAACAAAATTACGATACAGCCGTTTGTGTTCCGTTTTTCGTACAAAACCGTTCCGACCAAAAACCTATAGGGTACTTCCGGTTGTCCTAGAATCATGAAATTTGGCAAGAAGCAAGATGATGTAGCACAAGTACAGGAATAAATCTGAAAAACGTAAATTTGTAGTTACTTCTTCTTCTTTAAACAACCAATATAATGTGACCCTACCCTTGGTACATTTTACATTGGTACATGGCTCTTTTTATACCGGTTTTGAATTAAAATGTATTTTATCTATTACTAGCTTTTCCTCGCGGCTTCGCTCGCGTTAATTTTATGACATAGATCTCGTTTGACAACAAAACAACCCATAGCGCGACTTGTGGCGCCATCTGTTGGCCGATAGCATCCCATACAGCGCCCTCAATAGTAGAAAAAATATTTTCCCTTTGGATTGACATACTTTCACGGGTAATAAGGTAGCCTATGTTGGGCTCTGTACCCCTGACAATATATATATACTTACAAATTTTCATAATGATCAACTGATTAGTCAAGCCGTGAAGGAATAACATACAAACAAACTCACTTTCTCATTTATAATATTAGTATGATAGTGTGACTAGTATGATTATGGGAAGGAACCCTCATGCGCGAGTTCTACTTGCCCTTGGTCGGTATTCTATTTTTGATGGGTACATAAACCCGTTTAGTTTGTCGCAGGGTGACTGTAGTAAAATCAGGAAATTATATAGGTATTCAAATTGCAGGTGCTAGTTATAACAAATAAATTGATTAGACTAGTACCGCCTCTCGACAATAGATGGCACTGCGAAACCTGTCCAGTGATAACTAAAAAGTAAAAAATAAATTAAAAGTAAAAAATATACATTTAAAAACAAGCTTTTATTTAATTGCGCTAAAAATAATAAAATAAACTTTTCTTTTAAAACTTTAACTATCAACATAGAACGTCATTACATAATTTATATGACATAAAAGCTTGTCGCGAGATTTACCTGTATAAGAAAACATAACTATCGAACTAACATTTACTCGTACTGCAAGTAAATGTTAGTAATTAAATCTCGCGACAAGCTTTTATGTCATATAAATTATGTAATGACGTTCTATGTTGATAGTTAAAGTTTTAAAAGAAAAGTTTATTTTATTATTTTTAGCGCAATTAAATAAAAGCTTGTTTTTAAATGTATATTTTTTACTTTTAATTTATTTTTATATTTTTATTATTAGCTAGAGGGTAATTCATAATTTACATAAAAAAGAGGTAGAATAATCTAGATTTACTTAAACTTATGCGCAATCTTATCGTAACATAATTAGTGTTTATTAGTCGACGGAACCGTGGTAGATTGAGGTGAAAAATGTCGATGTCTCTGTTAGAGACAAGGATTTATTGGAGATATGGATATTCTATCACTCTTGGTATTAATATCGATTGTAATTAATTAATCATATTCCTAATCATTATCCCAATTTACAAAGGTACAGCAAATGTCATTTTGGTCATGGTCTCAATGGGAACATTTTTTATACCTGTGAAATAAGAACCTTAAACACCCCTTAAAAGAAAATATATATATAAAAAAATATCCTTTAAAAATTAAAATTAACGTTTTTTTGTAAATTTTAGAAAACTCATCCAAACATCGTACACGCGCCAAAACCTGTAGGGGTTAAGGAAAAACGGAGAAAAACAATAACTAGCAAGCCAGAAACACCCGTACCAAAGGTGACAGAAAAAGAAAAAGATATAAATAGAAAAATAGAGGTGGACAAAGCAGAAACGACAAAAGCTGATGAAGTATTTGAGAATATGGATGTAAGCGATACTATTGATTTGACGTTTGATTAAACTATTTGATTTAATTATAATTACTGCGCCACCTGCCTATTTATTTTGTCAGCGTTATCTCTTTCAGAGGTTGCCTGGAAGAAATTGCGTAGCATTAAGGCCGCTTATTGTACTTCTATTTTTAAGTTGTCCATGTGTATTATAATTTTTGTTTTGGTGCAATAAAGAGTTTTGTATTGTATTGTTTGATTCATTTGGAACAGTTAATAAGTTCGGACGTGTGAATTGTTTACCTAACAAAATAAATCAATCGCTATAAAATTGTGACCTAGATAATCTGTGTCGTCAGTTCCTAACTCTATAAATTAATAATTATGTTTTGATATAATAATAAACTAGAAGTTAAAAGAATGGAGAGCCGCAGCCCTCCGCCGTCTCCCGCACCCGCCCCCGCCGTAGCTCCTCGCTCCCGCCAGGAAGATCCTCCCGTATCCACTGCCGAGATTTAGTCCTGGATGAACTCTATCGAGTCATGTCTAAAGGAAGTATGCTCCATTTCTGCCGAAGGGAAGTTGAACACCGACCAAAAACTGAGAATCAGCAATTTGTGCAGAAAAATTGGTAACGGCACATCACAAATGGCAGTGCAATATCAGTCTTTGAAACAAAAGACTATCCAAGCCCGTGACACCATTTATTCGCTAGAAGAAAATTGCGTTTTGGCGCAGCGGCTTCAAGACCTAAAAGAGCGCATTGATGAGTCGTCGAAATCTGCCACGGGAACAACTTCTTTTGCCGATATGTCGAAAAAGGGGGCCAATAATTACGTACAGCCTCCCAAAACAAGTGCCGTAGCAATCTACCCGACGGATATGATGACGACAAGTGAAGAAACAAAGATGCTTGTACAAAAAATTATTAGCCCTGTTCAAATGCAGCTTCATGTCAGAGGTCTGAGAAAAACTAAAAATGGAGGCGATCAGCAGTCAAAACAAGGAGGATGTTGAAAAGCTGAAAAATGCAAGTCAACTGAAGACCTCTGGCTTCAGTGTAGATGAGCCGCAAAAACGCAAGCCCAGAATTGTTGTCATTGGAGTCCCAACATCCTTACCGGAGAGTGAAGTTTTTTCCTGCATTTATACTCAAAACGTAGCCGATAACTTTGAAGGTACGCTAGATAGTTTTATGGCATCTGTAAAACTTAGCCATATCGGGAAAAAAGAACGTTGAGACCTGCAATTACATAATAGAAGTACCTACACATACGTAAGGCCTTAATCACCAAAGATAGAGAGTTTGTGAACTGGTCTTCTTGTCCTGTGAGAGACTTCACTCTTGTGACAAGGTGCTTCAAGTGCCAGCAATATGGGCATGCAGCCAAAACCTGCTGTGAGCTCGTCACTACGTGCAGTCATTGCGGCTTAGTAGGCCACGGCTCAGACGTTTGCACAAAGAAGGCTGAACCCCCAAAGTGCGCGACGTGCCTATACTTCAAGAAGTCTTGTGACCACAAAACTGGCGACCCTGACTGTCCGGCGAAATTGATGGCTGAAAAACGATACCTTAACTCTATAGATTACGAAGGCGCATAATAGGGTTTTTTTTTAGAACTTAATTAATTTTTGTTGAATATTATTTCAAAGTATAATTAATAGTCGTGTAATTTGTTTGATATTTTTATTAAGTAATATAGTATCCGCATCAGCAGAATTTATAAACTGGGTCAAATTCAATGTTCACTTATGTACATCTATTTCTAGTTTATTGTTTTTATTTTTAGGCTTAGTCAGCGTTTTAAAGGACATTTACGATTTTAATTTAATTATAATTATTATTTTTAATTTATATTTTTTCTGATTAGTTATTTTATTTTCATAAATAGTGGTTGATTAGACTTCTTTCGCCCAAAACACAGGAATCTCCTAGTTCGGGCATATGTTTTAATTTTATCTTAGTATATTTTATCAAATGTTTATTTTAGATCTAAGTTTTATTAATAAAATTTTATTATTTATTTATTTATTTTATTGTAATACATTGAATGTTATACACTTGTGAAAATAAATGGGACAATTGAAAAATATATCTACGTCATGATAATACAAAAAGGTCTTAAATTAAATATTATCTTGCATCCTAATAATATAAACGAGAAAGTGAGTTTGTTTGTTTGTTATTCCTTCACGGCTTGACTAATCAGCAGATCATTATGAAAATTTGTATACATATTGTCAGGGGTTCAGGAGCCCATTAAAGGCTACTTTTTATCTCGTGAAAGTATGTCATTCGAATCGGAAAATATTTTTTCTACTGTAGGTGTCGCTGCAATTGTGATGTCGACCAACAGATGGCGCCACAAGTAGCGCTATGGGTTGTGTAATGTTTGTGTAGCAAATGTCTATACATAAATAGATATACGCTGTTTCGGCCGCGCGCCACATAGGATGATACGTCGGTCACACCAGACGTATTGCATTGCTGTGTAGTGTAGTGAGCGTGAGCGAACCGGCGTCTCGTATTGGTGGCAGTTGAGAACAGGGTTCCACAGGTTGTTTTGTTGTCAAACGAGATCTGTCATAAAAATTAACCGCGAACGACGCCGTAGGGAAAAGCTAGTATGTACATAATTTCTAAATGATCTCATGGTTTTATTTAATTTGCATTCATTGCGAAAAATGTTATGCACCATGGTGACACCTGTAATAATATTTTTAATGATTGGGTTCACTACTCAGTCAAGTCCTTTATTCGAATATTCGATTCATCAAATCGTGAGTACAGTTTTTGCTAGCTTAAGAAGTTTTCACTTCAAAAATCTAAATAGGTATAGCATGCTTCATACGTTCACCGCCTCCTTGCATACATTGGGCGCGGTATGACAGTTCTGTAGAGCTATTCTCTAAGCATCATTTGTTAACTCGAAAGCGGAATCAGCGGTGAGATTCCAAAATTGCATTCTGTAAAACTCGTGTGTGCCGGTAGCGACACCACGGCGAACGTGGCGACGTGATGAACTGTCACCAAATGTGTTATTGACATTAAGCTGTATGCATTTCGTATTCTATAAGGGAATTTTCGATACTCACTTCATTTTCGACACTCGAATGAATCTGTCATATTAAAAGTTCATAAATGGCAAGAGAATTTACCGTTAAGTATAATTAAAACTATTAAATTGAAGGAATAGAGAAGTGTTTGCGACAGTAGAAGTAGAAAAATCCCTCAAGGACACAATGGTTCGATTGTTTTTGTAAAGTAGTTTAAAGAAGCTCATTCCTTACTCTTTTTTTTAATTTTAATATTTTACCACCTACATTTGATATATGGGTCCAATTATCAAGAATTAGGTTAATAAAAATAAAATAAATAATTTATGATTTTATTTAGTTATATATTGTTATGTTAACTCGAAAGCGGAATTCGCGGTGAGATTCCGAAATTGCATTCTGTAAAACTCGTGTGCCCCGGTAACCTTGGCGACGAGATGAACGAACTGTAACTGTCACCAAGTGAGTTATCAAATTGGCATTAGCTGTAGTTTAGTTTTTTTTTCTACAAGTTTTGGCTTCTGCATTCTTGTTTGTTGCTTTTACCTCAATAATCTAGACTATTCGTTTTATAGACAGATAAAAGTGAAATTAGTTATTTATATTTAAGGTAGGTAGGTTCACAATGAAATGATAAGATCGATCCTCGATTGCTAAGTATGTTTACAGAATACCGATTAAAGGTGAAGTGAATACGGCATCGAAGTGAGTGCGGTTACTTCACTTTCGAGTTTGCCTTTTAGAGAATAGCTCTGCTGGTCAGACTATCATACAAAATAATTAAATTTTAACACATTATAGCCAGAAAAGATCATCTCTGATGGCTATGTAGCCGAAAGACACCACGTGACCACTGAAGATGGATATATTTTAGAAATGCATCGAATACCCTTCGCAAGAAATCAATCTACTGGCCGAGATGACAGACAAGTCGTACTTCTGCTGCATGGGCTTTTTGGTGCATCGAGTAGTTTTATATGTCTAGATGTTAACCACAGTATTGGTAAGACTTTTTTAGTGTTCCGTAGTATACTACAAGGAACCCTTATAGTTTCGCCATGTCCGTCTGTCCGTCTGTCTGTCTGTCCGTCCGCGGTCTAGCGACTAGACGCTTGATGCTAGAAAGCTGTAATTTGGTATGTATAACAATGCTAACAAAGTGGCAGAATAAAATTTTTAAAAATATTTTTTTTTGGGGGGCACCCCAAAAAAAAAAATTTTTACAGGTAAAGTGGAAATGATTTTTTTTCGCACCGACCCCATGTTATTGGCTATCGTTAGATAGGTCTCTTATAGGTAACATTGAGGGTGTGGGAAGATCATTTTCCGATACAATGATCCGTTTGCGAATTATTTCCACTTAACGTGTCAATTTTCGTTTTGCACGGTGGTCCCCGCCATAATATATAGTGAGTGTCCATATAGTGAACCTACAAGGAAAACTATAATGGTTAAGTAGGCACTACTAGTTACCGAGTAATAGCCGACGAACTTATAAAGAAAAATTTCTTTGACGAAAACGTACAAATGTTATAGAATATGGCATTGTACTCATCTGCAAGCAAGAAATGCGTAGCCAATACGGAACCCTACATTATGCCGGGCCCGACACGTACTTGCCCTGTTTGTAACGGCCATATTATAGCCGTTGAACTTTTTACAAGACGTCACTCGTCACCGCAAAGACGGCTGTCTTTTTGCATTAGAAATATTACGGCCGCTATATCGGCACTAAGGTGCTGATAGACTGTTACAGGTGAATGCTCATCACTTGTAACAGAACATCGAGCATTCGCCGTTTTTATATTTGTCGAACTGAACAACGAGCCGAGCCAAGCATAGAGCCAAATATTGCTACGAACATCATGAGCTCTAGTCAATGCTCTAGCTAATACTAATAATGATAGCAAATCTGTCCTTTCCTAGAATCCTAGAATGCTCGACAGAACGCTCGATAGAATGCTCGCTAAAATGTTCTCGTAATTTTTCTGTGATATAACATTCGCAAGAAAGCTCATACAAGTGAATGCTCAAGTCTATCAGCACCTTAAGAAACCAGAGATTAACGCTTGTATAATATAGATGACTGGCGGACAAAAATTTAACGCAGCGTCCAAAAAGCAGCTAGCTACGTACCTACTTGAATCAGGATATTATTATTAATTTTATGATATTTTAATTTTTAGCTTACAATTTAGCTGATGCCGGATTTGATGTATGGATGGGGAATGCCCGTGGAACCAGGGTGTCTCGGAATCATACTTCCTTGGATCCTGATGACCCGAAGGAGAAATATGAATTCTTTGATTTCACCTGGGAAGAAATTGGGACATACGACATTGCCGCAATGATTGATTGTATTCTAGTGAAGACTGAAAATCAAAAATTACACTATATTGGTCATTCACAGGGAGGAACATCATTTTTCACTCTTACCACCATGAAGCCAGAGTACAATGACAAGTTTATTACAGTTCATCTTTTATCTGGTCCCGGTTATTTTGATCATTTTCAAGCTGTCATTTTAGAACCTTTGGCAGCTGAAAGTGATACACTCTATGTAAATATTATTCATGGTATTCATTAATTAGCTAATTGAAAAAAGCTTTTGATAACTATAAGTCGCTGTATCTTGTAGGTCAGAGACCCTATTATCAGATTATTCCTCGTTAGCAGGCCCAGTCACAAACAAAGTTAAAAAAACAGCAAACCGGTAATAAGTAGGCACAAAACATTTTTTCGATATTTTTTTCGATTTAATAAATTAAATCTTTTTTTCGATTGTATTAAATGAATTTATCCCGTTTCTAAATTACTTAGTGGCCCTCCCTTTAGAACCAATCTGGGATGTCATTCTCCCATTAATCGAATGTGCAACACCTACAATCTTCTCAACCGCGATATGGAGGATCTGGACATATTCCGTGACGGCTTAAACGCTTTCAGGGTTAAGGTGCTGGGAATTGTTGATGACTAATGTTTGATTATTAATAATAATAATGTGTCTGTGTATATCGAATATCTACCTATAATGTGTGTAAATGTTTTATTTAATTTTAACTTAAATCTCTTGATTAATTTATCACAATATGTCAGTCAATGCTGTGTATACCTATCATAGGTGTTTACTTTAGAACCGTATTTGAATATCTCTCCTAAATGATGTATGTAAACACTGTTGGTGTACCTTAATAAAATAAAATAAAAATAAAATAAAAATAAATTTCCCTGATCTTTTGACGGTATAGGTACAGGGCCCGCCAACCACTTCAACTTTTTATAGTTGAAGCAATACATTATTTTCAGGAATTGTTATTAGTACTGGGAATCGTTGAACCTCCATTACTACCAATATTGTTAGGAGATGATGAAGTTTATACAGCATGCCACGGCACAAACATAGGAGAATTGTGCAAAGGCTTCGAAAACGTGTTGGTAAGATATACAATTTGAAAAAAAAATACAGTTCAAACAGAGTTTAAAGAAAGATTTACGGTTTAACTAAACCGTGTTTTTTCACTTCTTCACTTGATTTCATTATTCTCAAGTATGACATTGACATGACAGATTTTAGTTAATTCGTGGCTTATCTTTATTTCAAAATTTAATTGATTTAACTAATTATGTATACTTACTTACTTGTTTCAGAAACTTCTTGAATTTCCTATTCCGTCAGGTTCTGTCCTTCCTGTTGACATTTATGGAGGAGCATCACTCAAACAACTAGTTCATTATGGTCAATGCGTGAAAAACAAACGATTGGCCAGATGGGATTATGGTGTTAGAAATTTATTAAAATATGGCACTACACTTCCTCCTTTATATGATTTATGTTTAATAACAGCTAATGTAACCATGTATTATGCTCCTGCAGATATAAGTGTAAGCAAACAAGATGTTATAGCAATGGGCAAGGTTATGCCAAATTCAAGAGTCAGGGGGATACCAAAAAAAACTTTTGGCCATTCAAGCTATATATACAGTAATGATGCTAAAGAATATGTTACAGATCATATAATTGAAGATATATTATATTTCGATAAAAAGTAAGAGTACCGATAGGAATAATACCGATACCGAATTTCCAATACAAAGAAGTGGACTCGGTGCAGATCGTAATGGTAAATTTCATATATATGCTTCCAATAGTGCTTTCAGTCAGTAAAGGCACAGATACTTTATTACTTTATTACTTACCTACGCCTACAACCCTACTCAGAAAAGCGATATCTATCTGTAATTAATTTGTACATTGAATTCTGTACCTATATTTAAAGTTCCAGATAAAATATTTGTAAAATTTTTGATGTGTGCATTTTTGGTAGATCAATATACTTACCTACCTATATGCTTAAACAAAAAAATACATTGCGTTTTAAATTCAAATTCAAAATATTTTTATATAAATATTCCTAATATAAGTCTCGTCTTAATTTTTTCCTACCATCAGTTCAGACGGCAGATTTGTGCTAAGAGGAAACTGGCAAGAAACTTAGTACTTACTCTTTTAATGGTATTAATAAGATACAATTTACAATGATAGAAAATATAAAAATAAAACAAAATATGCAATTTCTGATGATGAAAAAAAATTATACAAATAATTAAAGATTAATAAAATAACACAATAAATGAAAAAAAAAGCGTATTACAATACTGGTATACATATATACATTAAAAGGTGTAAAAAATTAAATAAAGGTAGAAAGTGTATATACAATATATGCATATAAATATGCACAATAAATTAAGTATAATAATAAATGAAAATAAATCATTTTCCTCGGTGAATTTTGAGGAAATACCGTAATATAAAACATTTTTTTTCACGTATTTTTTATATGAAAGTTGAAAAAAAGTGTTTTTACTTTGGGATAACAGGCTATAATATGCAAATGCTAATGGTATTTTTTGATGTTTAGAATTCCCTATCGTCTTTCCGTAAACAATGGCTTGCAATGGCCAAACATAACTCAAGAGTATTTTTTTTGGAAAAGGGGTCGTGAATAAAAATACTTATTAGTACTATTATAATAAAACCAATTAGTATTCACACAAGTAGTTTATTAAATGCGAAAACACAGTTAAGATACATAGGAATATATATTTAATTACTAGCTTCTGCCCGCGGCTTCGCCCGCGTGGCCTATCGGGACAAGCCCACCACACATTCCCACCACTGTGTCTCCTGTGTAGCCAGGATCAACAACGGCGACCTCAGATAGACAATAAGCAATGAAGCTTATTGACGTCCCGGGGAATAAACTACAGCTGTCTTGGAACTCACAACGAATTTAATCAGAAAGAAGATAGTCGGAGTAGGAAGTATTGAAAGGACTTCCCTCCTTAACAACTACGTGAGAAACAGCAATTTGAAGCAAAAGGCATTATACCCTAGAGAGATGGCAAATCAAGTGAGGCTCGATTGCCGAGCACCACGGTCTATTGTTACATTACTATTGGGACCTAATGCTATGAGCTGTTGTTTACTATTTTGATTCCAATAATATGTATTGCAAAACCTTCTAAATGCCTGATAATTCTCTCTGCTTGCTACGAGATCAGAATAATAAACTACGCCCGAAGTGACATGTAAAGAATTCAACATGATTACGCGTTCGTCATGCCAAAGATCACACTCCCACAGAACGTGATGAGTTGTTTGTTCTACTCTGGTATTTGCGGTAGAACACTCACAGAAAGGAGAAGGTACAACCTTGAAATAAAATAACTTGGCCCTAAAGTTTCCGTGTCCCGTTAAAAATTGAGCTACTTGATGGTCGACCTCTAGCCAGGTTTTCTTTAATCTGTCTCTCACAGAGGGAAAGAACAGATACAGATGACGGCCTTTTACGGAAGTCTCCCACCTTTCCTGCCATTCCGATAGAAGAGTCTGTAATACGTCATCTAACGGATTAAATAGTCTATTTATTTTATCACGATCACGTGTCTTAAGGAACGCGGGGGTCATTTCTTTTGATCTATAGTACATCGACGCGCGACGCTGTATCTCCAAATCGACGGGTATTACGCCAGCCAGCACAGGGAGTGCCTCCGTGCTGACAGTTCTGTAAGACTTACACAAAAATATCAAGGCAAGACGCTGACTTTGCAATAATTTTCTTCGCGCGGCCCCAATTGTTACACGATCCGCGAAAACCGCTGAACCATATGTTATACAACCCAGGTACGTCACAGTATAAACCATTTTTAACGTTCTAAAGGTTAAACCCCAGGTTGCCGCAGATACTCGAGTTAAGGCATAAAAATTCTTTTTGGCTTTTTCTCCTACCTGCTTCATATGTTCAATGAAATTAAATAGCGTGGCCTAGTAACAATTAGCATATTTTTCTTCAGAAACAAATTCCGGTCCTGCACGGCCCGGTACGGTACGGTTCCATCCGGTCCGGTCGGTCCGGTCAGTCCGGGCCGGTCCGATCGGTCCGGTCCTGATATGGAACCTACATGCCAATTAACATATTTTTCTACAGAAAAAAAAACCGGTCCGGTCCGGCACGGCCCGGTACGGTGCGGTTCCTTCCGGACCGATCAGGTCTGATCCGTTCCGGACCGGTCCGGTCCGGTCCTTATATGGACCCTACATACCAAATTTGATATAGCCTCGCAACCTCGTTTGCGTATATCTCGGTTTCCGTGGGAATTTCGAAAAATCCTTTCTTTGTACACCCCTAGACGTCGCCGTCGTAAGGAACCTACATTCCAAGTTTGGAATCTCTAGACCCACCGGTTTGGGCTGTGCATTGATATATGTATAGTTAAGTCAGTCAGGACTTTGAATTTAATATTAATATATATATATATATATATATAGTCCGGTCCGATCAGGTCCAGTCGGTCCGCTCCGGTCCGGTCGGTCCGGTCCTGATAAGGTACCTACATACCAATTAACATATATTTCTTTAGAAAAAAAAACCGGTCCGATCCGGTTCGGTCCGGTCCGGCACGGACTCGGTACGGTGTGGTTCCTTCCGGACCGATCAGGTCTGATCCGTTCCGGTCCGGTCCGGTCCGGTCGGTCCGGACCTTATAATGACCCTACATGCCAAATTTGGCATCTCTAGTCTAGACCCAACGGGTTTGGGCTGTGCGTCTTCTCGCAACTTCGTTTGCGTATATCTCGCTTTCCCGTGGGAATTTTGAAAAATCCTTTCTTAGTACATCCCTAGACATCGTAAGGAATCTACATGCCAAATTTGGAATCTCTAGACCCAGCGGTTTGGGCTGTGCGTTGATATCCCCTTGCAACTTCGTTTGCGTATATCTCGGATTCCCGTGGGAATTTTGAAAAGAAACATACACTAAATGTTAAGTTGAGCAAATCGCCACATATTAGTGAAAACCGCATAAAAATCTGTTCAGCCGTTTCTGAGATTAGCGTGTGCAAACAAACATACAAACATACAAATAGACGGACAAAAAAAAAACGATCCGGTCCGGTTCGGTCCGGTCCGGCACGGACTCGGTACGGTGCGGTTCCTTCCGGACCGATCAGGTCTGATCCGTTCGGGTCCGGTCCGGTCCGTTCCGATCCGGTCCGGTCCGGTCCGGTCCGGTTCGGTCCGGTCGGTCCGGACCATATATGGACCCTACATGCCCAATTTGGCATCTCTAGACCCAACGGTTTGGTCTGTGCGTCCTCTTGCAACTTCGTTTGCGTATATCTCACTTTCCCGTGGGAATTTTGAAAAATCCTTTCTTAGTACATCCCTAGACATCGTAAGGAATCTACATGCCAAATTTGGAATCTCTAGACCCAGCGGTTTGGGCTGTGCGTTGATATCCCCTTGCAACTTTGTTTGCGTATATCTCGGATTCCCATGGGAATTTTGAAAAGAAACATACACTAAATGTTAAGTTGAGCAATTAGCCACATATTAGTGAAAACCGCATCCAAATCGGTTCAGCCGTTTCTGAGATTAGCGTGTACAAACATACATACAAACATACAAACATACATACATACAAACATACAAACAGACGAACAAAATTTTACGAAATTCTTGTTCTATTGCTTATTCTTCATCGCCCTAAACAATTTTTTTGGAAATATATTCAATGTACAGACAAACTTTTTTTACACTTTTATTATATTATAGATTAACGTAAAACTCTGACAAACTTCTTTATAATAACTTATTTTTAATCGACAATTTGTATTTTAATATAGTAGTTAATCAATTGGGAAAAGTAATGATACGTAATTTTAAACCACAAGAAATAATGTTAGCGTGAATAACACTTCACTAACATTATTTCTGGCTACCACCTGCGGTTAACAAATACACAGCCACTTGGAGGTGTTCTCTCGACGACAGCCCGTAGCAAAGTAACTTAGTGAAGAAGTCTCCTGATGGTTCGCCGGAGTTCGCCCCTCCATTACTCTGCCGACAGCGCCGCGCCGCCGTTGTGTTCCCGCGCAACAACTTTTGGTGTTTTTTTCTTACCGCGCAGGAAGCGGAAGTCAAATGCGACAACATCCGGCCGTCCTGCTTACGCGTTCGTCCTCGAACAGCGTTCTGGTCTATTGTGAGAGCTGAAAACATGAGAAGAGACACAGTTAGGTTTTAATTATATAAACGCATATGTATATGGACCGATTTTACATGTAATCGTGAATAAGGTGTTCGTACATCATTTCAGCATGTTATTGTCTGCTAACATACTCCTAGTGTATGTGGTTTAAACTAGATGATGTTCATTCAGGATCAATCTAGTCGTGTATCACCACTACACTACAACAGCGTTCACATGGATGCCTGTTGATTCGGACCGAACACCCTATAAACATTTATCATATGTTTTTAAGATATAACAATAGACCATTTTAATATTTACTGGAATTATTATATAAATTTTGTATAGATTATTGTGACAAGAAAATAACTGAACAAGAAATACCTCATTGCCACTGTCGACAACATCCGGTACGTCAGCAACGTGGATCCAGGGCTTCATGTTCTCCACGCATGCAATACCATCGTACCTCTTAGCAGACCTTTCAGCGCCTCTCATGTCCGCCACTTTGTATCTGTCGTGTCCCAAGATGTCTGTAACTTGAAAGGGTCCCTTGTACAGTGGCATCAGTTTTGTGCTTTGACCATCATTTGAATGGCTCGGGATTTTAAGCACCACTAAGTCCCCGATCTTGTAATTCGGAGCTTCTTTCCTTTTAGAATCAAATAACGCTTTTTGTCGTTCAGCGTTACATTTAATGTTTGCGTCGACCTTATTCCTCAACGCAGTGACATCGGTAGTCTCGTCATTATTATCGTCAGCGATAGCATCACTATCCATTCGAATTCTGAATCCGAAAAAGACCTCACTCGGCACAGCAGACGTAGTTTTATTAATAGTGCTGTTAATTCCCTGTTGTATGCTAACTATATGTTGGTCCCATTTATTATTATCTGTATCGGCACTCATGCTACGTAAGGCCTCCAAAATAGTCTGATTATAACGCTCTACCTGGCCGTTTGAACGTGGTACAGCCGTGGCTATGATATGAGCTCTAATGTTTTTATCTTGGCAATATTTGGTGAACAATTTAGACGTAAAGGCAGTGCCAGCATCACAAATTAAACGCTTTGGATTTCCGAATACGTTAAATATTTTATTTAATTCGTTAATAACAACTTTACTTTTAGTGTTTTTAACAGCAGCAATAAAAACGAACTTCGTAAATGAATCAACTATCACTAATAAGTAACTATTCTGTCTTGTAGTTTTAACAAATGAACCAAGGTGATCTATATGCAGTGTGTGGAATGGCTTAGCGAATTTCGGGATTGGATATAATTTACCTGGCTTTTTGCCGTGAATATTTTTATGATATATACAATTTAAACAGTTTTTTTATATATTTTGAGACAGTTTTCTTTAATCGCGGAAACCAGTATTTGGATTTAATTCTTTCCATTGTTTTATCTATCGCGAAATGGCCTACATCGTCGTGATTAGCGCGAATCACATACCATATACATTTTTTTTGTACTAACCAACGTCTACCAAATTGAGTTCTACAATACACTTTGTTTCCTAATAGTTCGTATTTATTAAATATTTGTTTGTTCGTTTCGGCCTCACCTGACTGTAATATGTCGCGAATGCTACAGATACTGGGGTCCTGTAGTTGAACAGCTAACAACCAATCGCCTTCAGTAATTGTATTTACAGTTTCTATTTGATCAGATTCGTTATTTATATTACTAATAGGATTCCTACTTAATGCGTCAACGTGTTGCATCTGTGACCCAGCCCGATGAACTATTTCAAATGTAAAATCCTGTGTTTAATTACAATTTCAAGTTGTTTATTCAAATAAGAAACAAATCTATGTATGTACACTAAAACTAAACTAAACATATTAATATAAACAAATTATAATGAACCTAAAACTAAAAACCTTAAAAAATATAATAAAATAACTAAAATATATTATTAAAAGGAGTCCCTTTAGGCAAGGTTCCGAAGATACTGGCAGCGTTCCCCCTTTGAATAGCTAGACTAATTCTTTGTCCGAGGTAGCTGCCAGCTCTTCGGTCTCCTGTGATGTCGACTAACCTTTTTGCAATTTCCTTAAAAAGTCTTATAGCACAAGGACCCCACGGACCAAGGGTCTCAACACCGAATGGGACAAAATCATATTCGGAGCCTAGACCCCTGTATTTACAAGCCTTAGCTTTTTCAGCCGCTTCACAAGCCGCACCAGCTCTGTTGTTGGTTCCATGTAGATGGGAAGGGGCCAGTGTGTCTGAACAGGTTGCATCCCATACCAGCACCCGGCCCATCTTCCATGGAATCAAACTCATACCGTCCGGTCTCTTGCCATCGTCTCTTGCAATACCAGTCGGCTCGAGTAGACTTGGCACGTTGACGGTGGCAAGGGACCGGCGTATGATATCGTTAAGTGCGGCATGTCTTGAAAAGCGGCCTGCACTTTTTTGACATGACAGTCCGTGATGTCCTAGCTTGTCGACATCACTCCCACAGGGACATTTATGAGGAACGCAGACCGGAACCCCAAGCCGTAGACAAGTCGCGATTCGGAGCGTGTCAGGCTCAAGAAATGTTCCTGTATTTGACGAAGGGTACGCGTGAAGCCAGTAGCCGGCCTCATGCGCACCCACGGCCAAAAGCCTAGCACGCGCCGAACCTGTACTACAGCTCAAAAGATTGTCATAAGTAATAATCCTGTGTATATAATATCCATCTACTTATTCGAGGAATTATCTCTTTCTTACTTAATGCGTGTCTGACCGCATTGCAATCAGTAGTTATTTTAAAATTAGTACCTAATAAATAATGTCTAAATTTTTGTAAACCGGACACAATTGCTAGGAGTTCTAATTCAAAAGAGTGGTATTTTGTTTCGTCATTACTCGTTTGACGGCTGTAAAAATGTACAGGCTTTTCACCACTATCTGTTAGCTGAGTCAAAATACATCCTATCCCGTCACGACTAGCGTCAGTGTATAAATTTATAGGTAATTTTGGATTAAAGACCTTAAGTACCGCATTGTTTATTAATGCATCTTTTACTACTGCTACCGCTTGATCTTGTTGAGGGCCCCATTGCCAGATTGTATCTTTTTTTAGTAAGTTAGTTAACGGTTTGCAGAGAATAGCACAGTTTTTAATAAATTTTCGGAAATAATTTATAAGTCCCAAAAATTGTCTCAATTGATGAACTGTTTTTGGTATTGGATATTTTGAAATCGCATCAAGTTTGCGCAAACTTGGACAAACACCCTGTTCAGATATATTATACCCTAAAAATGTAATTTCGTCTTTAAAAAAAGAACATTTTTCTAAATTAATAGTTAAACCATGTTTCACAAAAATATCCAAGACTATTTCTAAGCAAGCTATATTTTCCTCAAGAGTTTCAGTTGCAATTAATATATCGTCCATATAACAAATGACTTTGCCAAAACGTAGATTACCCAAAACTGTATTCATTAATCGTTGGAAAACTGCTGGCCCGTTACATACTCTGAAAGGCATTCTTAAGTACTCATAATGCCCCTCACTAGTTATGAATGCAGTTTTGTGTATATCCTCATCTTTAACCATAACTTGGTGGTATCCACTTTTAAGGTCTAGGGAGGTATAGAATTTACATCCCTGCAGTCTGTCAATGAGGTCCTCTATCATGGGCATTGGATATTTTTCTTTAATTGTAATTTTATTTAACTGCCTATAGTCGACACATAGCCTTTTAGTTCATATGCATATTTAAAGTAATAATCAAAGTATAATTTGTTTTTAAGTAAATTGGGTCAAACTAATAATAAAAAAATTAAAAAATGTGTATGAATGAAATCAACATGCGTAACAAAACGTTTGTTATTGCCAGTGAACGTAATCTATAGCTGTCAAAATACGTCTGACACCTCCTTAGTACTCGAAAATAATACAAATTTATTTATTTTTTTCCAAAAAAACTATGTTGTTCCGCAACTTGAAACTTCGCACAGTGACTCTAAATACTGTTATCTAATTGCAAAAAAATCAGGGGCATCGAACTCGACGGGCCATATTCTATATTTTTACCCTATAAATAGATATTTTAAAATTTTCTTCTTACTATGTGCAAGAAAAAGGTCTGTTTTCTTGAAATCACACACAAATATACCTTTTGGTGTTCTTACAAACAGCGAACAAACATGCCTCACGGCGGCGGCGCGCTGAAATCGTCCGGGAGCCTGTGCATACAAGGAATTGAATCTTTTTACCTTGCATCAAAGGAGGTAGTTCTGATTTTTTATATGAGTTTTTAGTGATGAAATGGGTTATGAAAAAATCCAAGTTTTCCACCTCGAAAGCTTTCCGAATCATTGTTATGCTCAGCGTTTCGTCCTCAGGATTAGTATTTGTAGATATTATTTAACACATGTAGTAACGCATAAGTGATACCGCTTTGCACTAATTGTTGAGAGAATTTAAAAAAAAAAGAACCAGTTTTATTAGTTGTGGAAGGGGGTAGGCAGTTTACATCTTGCAGTCTGAGCTCGCTTCGCCATTCGCATTTTAGTGCTCGACCGCTTAACACACTACCTATTAAAATAGTTTAAATTTTTTAATACAAAATGCCGAAACGTAAACGCTCTGGCGATTTACAAGAGGATTTTGAACATTTAATGCGAAAAGTAAAAAGACTGGAACAAAAAATTCGCCATAGGAATAGAAGTGATTCCAGTGATTCACGAGGAGAGGGTTCGCCGACACCAGTCGGCGAACCATGTAATCCTAGCGTCATAATTCAACCAGGTACACATGTGAATTGAATTTACTTTAAATTTTCGCTACCCTCATTTTTTTTTTAAATAGCTAAAATTGCATTTATTACGTGATTAAGTTTTAAATTGTACACATTTTTAATAGTATAACCATAACTATGCTTGTTAACGTATTTACGTTAACAAATACGCAAAGATACACTCGGTGTTGTACCTGGGACAACAAAAACCAACGTATACTTTGATAGCATAGCAACATTATAAAATAATATACTAAATACAATATACCTTTCCAGAGGTACTCGAATCGAGAACAGAGGATGGTATATTTGAACATACGGAACAAGATTCCGCACAAATTAGTTTGAATGAGGAACCAGGCACCTCAGCCGCGGTCTCCCAAGAACTAGATAGTGATATATTAGAGATTCTCGGAGATGATCCAAGCACTGGAACGATCTATAGTAGTGAGATTCATAAAGAATTAGCTCCTCGATTCCGATATATCGCTCAAGAAGGTCTTAGTAAAGATCATAGGAAGGAGTTAATAAATAACTACCACCTACCCTCCAATTGCTTACATATTGGTGCGCCCTTGTTAAACCCAGAAATTAAAGCAGCGCTTATCGAGTCCGCCCACGTGATAAAGGCATAGAACTCAAACAAAAACAATTGGCATCCGCCATATCTTGCTTAAGCGCAATTATCGACGACCTCCGTGGCGTAATGGTTACCACGCTAGACCGCCACCCAGTAGGTCCCGGGTTCGATCCCCGGTCGGGTCATGATGAAAAACTAACTTTTCTGATTGGCCTCGGGTCTTGGATGTTTATCTATTTAAGTATTTGTTATAAAATATAATATCGTTGAAGTTAGTATCCCATAACACAAGTTTCGAACTTACTTTGGGGCTAGCTCAATCTGTATGAATTGTCCCTATTATATATATATATATATATAATTATGACAACACAGCTTGCTTCCAAGGAAAAGGATAATGAGTTAATGAAAAAACTCATGGATACCAGTCGCTTACTCTGCGATATCCAGCACAATGACTCTGTCAATAGACGGAGGTTTATTCTTTCTTCTCTTAAGAAAGATATGAAGGAACACCTCATCAATACAAAAATAGACACCTTTCTCTTTGGAGAAAACCTGGCGGAAACACTCAAGTCGGCACGAGCCCTTATTAAATCGGGCAGTGAACTAAAGGCTGCTAAACAAGCACCTAAGAATGCTATTGCTTCAACTCCGAAAACTTTAAACGCGAGAGCTCCAGCCCCTGCGCGCAGGCAGACGGGGCCTGGGGCGAAAGGCAGACAGCCTGCAGCGACGTACTACACGCCGCCTCCCCCGCCGCCGCCCGCGCACTCATACAGGACGTCGTGGCGAGCTCCGCCGCCACCGCCTCCGCCACCTCCGCCGCCACCACCATCGGCACCGACGGCGAATCAACGCCGCCGTTATTAAATCCAGTTAAGTATGCGGGCCGCTTAACACGTTATTATAATCAATGGGCACGTATCACAAACGATCACACAATACTCTCGTGGATCAAGGGTTATAAAATACATTTCTCTTCGGATGTTTTTCAAGATACGATACCTGCGTCTCGATCTTATTCGGATTCAGAAAGAAATCTTTTCAATGAGGCTATTGATAATTTATTAGAAATAGGAGCTATTTCTGAGTGCAATCCATGCCAAGGACAATTTGTGTCCAGTATCTTTTTAGTGCCTAAACCGAATGGAAAAATGAGATTCATACTAAATCTCAAAAAATTAAATAAATTTATTAAAACAGATCACTTTAAATTAGAAAACTTACGTACAGCATTAAAACTAATATCTCCGGATTCTTTTATGGCAACACTTGACCTAAAAGATGCTTATTTTTTACTAAGAATTCACAATGATTCTAAAAAATACCTTCGTTTTGTCTTTGAAAATAAACTCTTCGAATTTAACGTTTTACCATTCGGTTTAGCTACTGCTCCTTATGTCTTTACAAAGATTATGAAGCCAGTTACACGACTATTAAGGTCGGCTGGTTTTTTATCTACGATATACTTAGACGATTGGCTCCTCCTTGGTCAATCGCATGAACGATGTACGGACAATATAAATAACACTAAAAGATTACTTATTTCCTTGGGCTTTATTATAAATTATGAAAAAAGTGTTCTGGTACCCTCAAAAATATGTAAATTTTTGGGAACCGTTGTAAACACTCATAGCTTTCAGCTTAGTTTACCCTTAGACAAAAAGCAAAGGATTAAGTCCACAATAAAAGAATTATTGCTTTTAAAACGGTGCAAAATTAGAAAATTTGCTCAAATCGTAGGGCTGTTAGTTTCGGCTTGTCCGGCCGTTGATATACGAAAGAGCTGGAAAGGCTCAAATTTTTAAATTTGAAAGAGCACAATGATTATGATAAGCTCATGAACATTTCACGGTCCATTATTCCTGACGTTTACTGATGGTTAAAGAATATAGATAGCTCTGTACATCGCATTAGGAATGATCACTATGACATGGAAATATATACTGACGCCTCAACAACGGGGTGGGGTGCCAGTTGTGACATTGAAACGGCAAGCGACCAATGGTCTAACAATGAGTTAAAAGAACATATAAACTATCTGGAACTACTAGGTGATATTCATAAAAATATTTATGTTGTTCTCTATGTAGATGATCTGGTAATTTCAACTGCAAATATAACTACCATGAATAGCTTTAAAAACTATTTAATGAAAAAGTTCAAAATGGTAGATCTAAAAGACATAAAATGTTTCTTAGGAATAAAAGTTGAACGGTCAAAGAACAAAGTAACATTAGACCAGAAACTGTACATAAAATCAGTTTTGGAAAAATTTAATATGAGTGAATGTAACTCAGTTAGTACACCTTTAGAGAACAAAGTAGATTATGAGTCATTGAATAATAGTGAAATAACCGAAGCCCCTTGTAAAAATGTCATCGGGTGCTTGATGTATATCATGTTATGCACTCGCCCCGATTTAAGTTTTTCTGTAAACCTCTTGAGTAGGTTCGCTAACAAAAACAACGTTTCACTTTGGGTACATTTGAAGAGGTTGTTTTGTTACCTAAAAGGGTCAATTGATTTGAAACTAACTTATACTCGGAACGATAACAATAATATTTTAAGCGGGTTTGTTGATTCCGATTGGGGAAGTAATAATTTAGATAGGAAAAGTACTACGGGTTATTTGTTTAAATTATTCGAACAATGCACAATATGCTGGCAAACGAAGAAACAATTAACAGTTGCAGCTTCGTCTACTGAAGCTGAGTACATGGCTCTGTATGAAGCCGTGAGGGAAGCACTTTGGTTAAAGTCGTTATTAAACAGCGTAAACATTGACCTACCAAATGCGATTCCTATTTATGAGGATAATAATGGTTGTATAAGCATTGCGAATAACCCTACAAGTCATAAGAGATCCAAACACATTGATATTAAATATCATTTTTCGAGAGACAGGTAACCAGTTGGCTGATATGTTAACAAAATCATTACCAACCGCGCGTTTTTCCGAGATGAGGGAGAAACTTGGATTGGTCGTATATATATAGTAGTACGATATGTGTTATAGTAGAACATAGTTATAGTGTACATAAATACAATAGTAAAATTGTAGAAGTACATTTTAAGATGAAGTGGTCTGATTAGGTTTTCTGGGTTTTCCTAATCCTGCGCAACAAATGTTGGACCATGTTAATTGTACCCCAGATAAAGGAAGGTGTGTGATTTTGATATTGTAAAAGCAAATTTTAATAATATTCTCATTTAAAATGGATTTATTTTTGAGGGGGCGTGTTGGAATGTGGAACCACTTCAAAATAAATCTTTCTCGTTCATTATCGCTAGCGTTGATGAATAGTTTTTTATTTAAACTTTAAGTATAAATAATAATAATAATAATAATATATCTTTATTTCAAGCAACAGGTAAAAGATTACACGGGCTCATATTATAAATACCTTACAGACTAACATACATATTATATTACTTATAATTTTAATAAAATTAACTATTAACAAGTATTGTCGGCGACGTGTAGCTGCGGCCAGAAGTCCTCCTTCATGAAGGTCTCCAGATGGTGGGTCGGGACCCTCACCACAAAAGAATTGAAGTTCGTTCTGTGGCGGGATTCCAACCTCTCGACCCTCAGCGTGAAGTTGGTCTTCTTCCTAATGTAGTCTACAACCTCCTCGACCGTTGTAGACCAATGAAGTCGGGAGACGTACACCTGCGTCGATGGTATCTCTGGACGCAAAAGGTGATTCGCTCCGGTCGGTGCTGTGCCGCGATGGTTGCGGCTGGTTGGCTTCCTCTTCTTTCTTTCCACCTTGACGAAGCCTTCCTCGTCGCAATGTCGACTAGGTGGTTGTGTAGGTGGCACAACCTTACGTTGAGCCATCTTGCTCTTCTTCTTTTCCCCTTTGCTTTGCTGAGGTGGTATGGCAGCAGCAACTGCAGCGTATGCACGAGGGGTCGACGTACACACGCGTGAAATCTGCTCCTGAGGTGTGGAGCGGGCGGCGGGGCAAAGGGCATCGCACCTAGCGACGGCAGCCGGCGGTGAGTCGTCCGATTTAAAGGGAATAACATTGTACTAATTCATTATTCCTTTGTTTGATTCTTTCGCGCTCACACACCTCTCCTAAGAGTATTGATCACAATAAAGTATATAGTTATTTGATGATCAAATTAATTCTTTTATTCATAACCACTGCCCAATAGGCAAGACACGTACTTGTCCGTTTTTTTGGGTTAGATTCACAGAAATATATCAAAGTGTTGTAGGTTTTTTTGAGATTTTGAGACATAATCCTAAGCAAACGTTCATTTTATTTGCGTCTTTATGGTGGTGGTGCTGCGGTGATAATAAAATTACATGGATGTAGTCATATCAAACAGGATTGAGTACTCGGCATCGATGGTACTCGGTATCAAAAAACGGGCCCACATGAGACAGACAAATTGTAAAAACTGGAGCTCTGGAGACCTTACTCACCGTAGGAACACATCATGGTTGTTAGGGAATGCACATACACATTTGTCAATGTATTTTACGAGCGTTTCCAAGGTCACACATTAACAAAGTGCATGTGAACATATTACAACATTCATTATCAAATCATCATCATCTCAGCCACAAGAAGTCACAATTTTACAAAAAAGGTAATACATAAATATTATATTACATAAAGGAAATTTTCTCTCGTTTAATTTGTTATATAGGTAGCTATTTTGATCGAAAAATGAGTTTGAAAGGAGATATTGTCAAAAAACTGTTTTTAGACGCCATTTTTCAAATATGGCGGCGCGAGTGGCAAAGATACGAGGAAAAGGTGAAATTCGCAAAGAGCACATCGAAATCTATTAAATTACCAATTTTCTAAACTCCCGGAAAACTTTCCAGGTAAAACTACCAAATGACTGTAGTAATTGTGGCAATACGCGTATGGTGTGGTATACGCGTAACACACTGGACGCTCGCTTTCACAGAAATGTTTGTTCAAGCAAACTTGAGCAGTTTCTGGTCAATTCGGAAATACTAGTATTTGTGCAAGTAAATCGTTACGTAAACCCATCGAAATAATATTACTACGTATAGAACGGACACCGCGAACAAAATTTTTGTCCCCATACGTTGAGGCCAATAGACATCAACTCGTTTAGAAACTTGCCGACGCTCATCGTGATTGGTCCTCGGATTTATGTCAAAAAAAATATTGGAAAATGCCGTCATGTTCAATAAAAACTTGTAAAAACCGTTCAACAGTAAGGAAGAAAGATAGCGGCGTAACTTATCATCGCTAAGTATACAAAAAATTAAGTAAAACCAACCAAAACAATTTTTTTTCATTATTTTCTAATGCATCATGATTGCATCCGCCATTTCTATGTGAAAATCATAGATTATCAAAAATTAATCGTACAGATGGGATACGTAGGTACTAAGCGTCAGTCAATTTTATAATATAATTTTGGTATTTCTGAATTTTTTGTAGCTTTTTTTTTAACCGACTTCAAAAAAGGAGGAGGTTCTATGTTTTTTTTTGGAGGTCCGCCGATTACTCCTTCAATTTTGGACCGATTTTAATCATTCTTTTTTTAAAATAATATGTAATATAAATATTGATTTTTTAAACTATATTTCCAAAATATTTTTATATACTAGGTAAAATACGTAAATGTGGATAACGTTACTAACTAAGTAAAAAAATAAGTTTCTAGAAAACAAAAAGATAGAAAACGAAACAGCATTTTAAATTTCGACCAACCATTTTCGAACAAATGAAATTCGGGCAAACAAGTTTCGGAGTAAAGGTACGTTACCATTCTTGAAATTCAACACAACTCCTCTTGTCTGGCAGGCGACCGTCTCCTGGTTATTGCATATATTACAAAATACTACAATATATAAATAGCTTCACTATAAAGTTAGTTTTGATTTAATCTCAGTTTATTTTTGACTAATATTAAGTTAAGAACAAAAATGTAATGTAGCTTCCTACCTATAAAGCTAATATTATACCTATTTTCTATTAAATTTATCTATTATGTAAAATAAAATATTGTAATAAAATAAAATAATCAGTTGGATGTCCAATAGGCAGAATATAAACAAAGTGTCGCCCCTGCGTAGTAATGTCATATTCTATGACTCGGTTGGGGGCGGGGCCAGGGAGGGGCGCGCCCCGCACGGCCGAACGCGGCGCCAAAATTTGAAGGCGCTGTCATTTCTATACGTAGTAATATTATTTCGTTACGTAAACCGAATCAAAATTGGCATCTAAGCATACATGAACAGACAGACAGACTTCATTCTATACCATGTAAAGAAGAGCCCGGAAACACAGGTATTTTCATACTTAAAACGAGTTCACAGCCACATGTTAACTATACATGTAAAACATACTGACGTATTGCTGATCTTGTTTAAATAATTAAAATAGCTAATGGTACAGTCGATAGCTCAGAGATCCTTGGTAAAATAGCATTACGTGTTCCAAGTGTGAATATAAGGAAGCCATTGATATTGTCCGTTCCGCGGTGCAGGAGTAATTATAGGCAAAATTCATATTTCATACGAGCTAGTAAATTATTTAATGATTTAGCGTATAGTCATGACATAGACTTATTTAACAGCAAAGTTGCTACTATTAGGAAAATTTTGAGCGATAAATTCTTTTTTTCATAATGTTTTTGATTTGTTTGTTTTTTTTTTGGTTGATGTTTATCTGAACATAATTAGCTATTTAAGTGCATATAAGTGAGAACTTGTAATTGTCCATTCTTTTTCTACAGATTAAAATGTTGTTAATTGTTAGACGTAAGTTTTCCAAAAACTGTAAAATAAAATAAATAAAATAAATAAATAAATATTTTTCATTGAATAATTTATAAAAATACACCTGTGGAAATAAATAGGACAATTGAAAAATATTCGTCATGATAGGTTATATATACAAAGTTGTCACTTACATTACTTATTGTACTGTTGTTGTCACTTACTTATTGTACTGTATAGGTACATAATTTATTTAATCATTCATTGCGAAAATTGTTATTTACAATGGTGACACGTGTATTTTTTATATTTTTTATGATTGGGTCCACTACTCGGTCAAGTCCTTTATACGAATACTAGCGAAACCCGCGCAACTTCGTTTGCGTGTATCCCGCTTTCCCGTGGGAATTTTGGAATGTATGATACTTTAAAACCTTCCCCTTGAATCACTCTATCAATTAAAAAAAAACGCATCAAAATCCGTTGCGTAGTTTTAAAGATTTAAGCATACAAAGGGACAAAGGGACAAAGGGACATAGGGACATAGGGACAGAAAAAGCGACTTTGTTTTATACTATGTAGTGATTCGATTCATCAAGTCGTGAGTACAGTTTTGTTACAATATATTGTATTGTATACTAACGGTTACCGCGGTTTTACGTGCGTTATCCAGTTAACCTGCATTTTGTGTTTGCCTAAAACTACAAGGAACCCTTATAGTTTCGCCATGTCCGTCTCTGTCTGTCTGTCTGTCCGCGGTCTAGCGCCTAGACGCTTAATGCTAGAAAGCTGTCGCCGTGTGTGTGCTGATCGCCGCCTTGTCAACGAAGGTCGTCAAGATGGCGACCTCGGATCCTCACCGTACCACGTTGCCCTTTTAAAGTGTACTTTTTTGTTAAAAAGTGTTCATTTAAAATACTCGACATTGGCGAAATTGTCTATGTGTCGTTAAGACACGACAGAAACGCCATTAATTAAGAAAGAAGAAGACCAACAAAGTGCTGGAACAAAATAATAAAAAAAATTTTTTTTGGGGTGCTTCCTCTACATGTAAAGTGGAAATGTATTTTTTTCTTGCACCCACCCCATTTTGTTATCTTACGATAACCCGTAAGATAGGTCTCTTCAAAATATTGAGGGCGTGGGAGATCATTTTTTGAATTTTTTGATACATTTACGTTTATCGTGTCATTTTTCGTTTTCCACGGTGGTCCCCCCCCCCCTTCTATCTCCGAAAGTCTTATTTATTTATTTATTTATTTAACTTTATTGACCACAATACAGCAAGTACTGATACAATTGGCGGACTTAATGCTTATTGCATTCTCTACCAGTCAACCATTGGGAGTGCAGAAATTCACGATTGCGGCTAAAATGAAACAAATACAATCAAATATAAATAACATAATATAATGCAATAAAATAGTATAAATAGATAATAAATGCAATAATAAAATACATAAGTAATAAATATAATACATATTAGGTACTTACATAATAATAATAATGATGATTCTTGTAATATTTTTGTAAGCAATGTAATTTAAATTAAAAGATAAATATTTTTTTTAATTAAGAGAATTGAAGAAATGAGCACGCACTCTTTTTTTAAAAATGAAAGAGTTATGGGTATCCCTGATAGGGCCTGGCAGCGCATTCCAGAGTCGTGAAGCATGAAGAGTGAAAGAATTAGACATAAATCCAGAATGAAAAAGAGGAGTAAAAAGTTTGAGGGAATTGTTAGAGCGAAGTTGTCTGTCATGTGAGTTGCAGAGATATCGAAATTTTTCTTTAAGATATACTGGAGAATGTGGGTTAAATAATATGGAGAAGAGTGTACATAATATCCTCTGCTGTCTGCGCTGGCGAATAGGTAGCCATCCAAGTTTTGATCTAAATGACGAAATGTGGTCATATTTGCGCAGACAGAAGATAAACCGAATGGCATTATTAATTAGTCGATCCAGCTTGCTGAGAAGATCTTCATTAAGATCAGGATAACACACATCACAATAATCAATAAGTGGAAGTATAAGGGATTGAACTAAAGTCACCTTGGTAGCAATTGGTAGGAAATGCCTAAAACGATTCAGGGAACGTAGCGAAAAGGTAACTGATCGACTAACCTCAGCAACTTGCGTAGTCCAGCTTAACGTAGCGTCTATGTATAGTCCGAGATTCTTAACGCTGGAGCTAAATGGTATGGTTTTGTTTTCAAACGTGAGAGGTGGGATCACTGTATAATCAATACGAGCAGGTTGGTTATGGCTACCAACGATTATTGCCTTTTTTTTTTTTTTTTTTTTTTTATATTATCGTCAGAAAAATGCTTTGCAGCAGCCCCACCGCCCGGGGAATATGCGGTGGGGACTGTGGGACTTACCACTAAAAAACTGACGGGATGCCACTCGCCCCCTAAGTGACGGGGCCACGGGTACTGTGATACATCCGCGACCCCGCCAGGGCCGTCCGGCCAAAGTTAAACTGGCCGGACCCGCTCTCCCCGGAACGCCCCGTCAGCAGCACACCGCATCCAGGTGCACTGCCGACACCGAGGACCATTGCCCCCTCAAGACGACGGGCCTTCCCCGGCTCGCCGTCTCGGCTGGGCAAGGGTCCCCTCCATCTCTGCGGTCGCAACAACGTGCGACCGCTGGCCGGGCTCAGCGAGCCGCCGGCCCCTCTTCTTCAATTTTTTAACGAGGTTTTCTTCCTCCACCGCGCCTCCTGCGCCACTCCAAGTGCCACAGCGTCCACTACGTACTTAGTGGACTCTGTGACACTTTGCGCCACCGCGCACTCCCTCTTCCAGGGTGGTCTCATTCGCCCATGTGACCCAACCCTTAACGCCCCCCGCAGTGTCTGGGTTGGCGAGACCCAGTGTCTGCAGGGCCTCCGCGTTCCACCATACGGAGGTCGCCCCCGGTATCAACGGGTGGAGTAGGCCCGGACACCAGTCGGGGCGAGACGCTTTTGGGGAGGATCAGCGAGCGAACGAGTCCACCACCGCTCATCATACAGCCGGCCGAGCCAAGCGCGGCCGGCTCCACCTCTTGTTTTTTAACGAGGTTGTCTCCTCAGTCGCTCCACCCCCAGCACCAGTACGGATGCAAGGGGGAGCGGATTTGTCCGCATCCCACGTACTCCATCCAAGGTAGGAGCACGGGGAGCAGACCCACCGCGTCGGGAATTTGGCCGTCGGCAAGTAATTCCAGAGTTGGGTCCAGAAACTAAGGAATTACTCGCCGACGTTACCAGGGTGGACCGCGTGGAGGTATCCCAACTCCCCACCCCCCAACGATTATTGCCTGGCACTTTAAAGGGTTCACTGGTATGCCAAATGATTTGGACCAGTTGCTAATGCTACATAGATTTTCATTTAATTTGTTAACAGCATTATTTATATTCTCTATGGGTGTTTGAACATAAATTTGCAAATCATCAGCGTATAAATGGTAAGAACAACTGAGCGAAGAAGACAAGAGATTTATAAAAGTAGAAAATAATAAAGGAGATAAGATACCACCCTGCGGAACGCCAGCTGTCAGACCATTCCAATCCGACAATTCACGTCCAACACGCACAGCCTGCTGACGACCGCGAAGATATGAGGAGAACCAATCCAAAGCAGAGGAGGAAAAATTCAGATGATCAAGGATGGTAAGAAGTATATCATGGTCTACCATGTTAAAAGCATTGGAGAAATCAATGAGAACGAAAATGGTGACCAATTTGCCTTCCATACCTTCACGAATATCTTCGGTTACCTTCAGGAGAGCAGTGGCAGTGCTATGCCCAGGGCGAAAACCAGACTGAAAAGGGGAAAGGAGGTTATTAGAAAAAATGAAAGCCGACACTTGCTTATGAGCCACAGCTTCTAGAACTTTGGAGAGGAAAGGTAAAATGGAAATAGGCCTGTAATTGGTTAAGAGTAGCGGAGTGGGAATTTTGGGAAGAGGTATGACAAGCGCCTTACGCCAAAGGGAAGGAAATGTGCCACTTGAGAAGGAGAAATTAATAAGGTGAGCGATGACAGGTATGATGTTTTCCATGACAGCGACGATCATATCCCTACTCACATCGTCGCAACCAACTGCTTTGGATTTAATTGAAATAATATTTTTACGAATGTCATCTTCAGAAGAAGTAGAAAATGAGAAAGATTCACTTGGAGATTTTACCATGGAAGTTATCTTCGAGACAGTGTTAGATTTTATACTATTGCCAAGAGAAGGCAGAAGAGAAGTGGTTATTAAGCTCGTTGAGAGAGAAGGACAAACTCTGTGATTCGGCAAGAGACTTACCCAGACCAAGAGAATGAAGAAACTTCCAAATGTTGGCTGAAGATGAGTTGCTAACGTTATCGTGGAAATATTTTCGTTTAGCTGCTCTTACCATAGTGTTGCATTTATTACGTGCTGTTTAGAAATCTAAAAAAAAACATGGTAGTAGTCCATATGCTGAACCTTCAATGGACACTTTAACGGTTAAGTAGGCTCTACTAATTACCGAGTAATAGCCGACGAACTTATAAAATAAAATTTCTTTGATGAAAACTTACAAATGTCATAGAATATGGCATTGTACTCATCTGCCAGCAAGCAAAACGTAGCAAATACGGCGGCCTACATTGTGCGTGGCCCGACACGTACTTGCCCGGTTTTTTCTAAAGAATAACGGTCATCTCATCTGTGACCCGACCCGACAGAAACAAGACATAGGTATCTAACTTTTTTGTTATTTTTTAAATAGTCGAATTTTATATTTATTATATTTGAAATCAATGGCTAACACCAAAATATTGCTCTATGTATTTGTTCAGGATTTACACAAAAAAAAATACAAAATGCGTGTTTATTTACAAAGTTCTTGTTTGCCATCTTGTGATATTGAGTAGCTTAGCTGGTCAGACTATAGTACAAAATAATTAAATTTTAACACCTTATAGCCAGAAAAGATCATCTCTGATGGCTATGTAGCCGAAAGACACCACGTGACCACAGAAGATGGATATATTTTAGAAATGCATCGAATACCCTTCGCAAGAAATCAATCTACTGGCCGAGGTGACAGACAAGTCGTACTTCTGATGCATGGGAATTTATGTGCATCGAGTAATTTTATATTTCTTGATGTTAACCACAGTATTTTTTTTTTAATTTTTTTTTTATTCTCTTTTATTTAAAAGGAGTTTTGGTCGTAAAGACTATGTCACTTCCATGTATGCTATTTACATGTACTAATTAATGAAATCACAACACAATTATTTACAAAGTACGAGCAGCAATTTACACAGTGCCCTCGCTTCAATAGATAGTGGAGAAGATAGCCATGCGTTATAATAACCAACATTTTGTGAAGGCTGGCAAAGTATTTGTTGACGTACTGCTTCGTTACGGATGCATTCGGCCAGGAGATGTTGCACATCGTCAATAACTCCACATTCGGGACAGTTTGGGGTGGCTACTTTGCCCATGAGATGTGCAAACTTTCCTGTCGGAATGTGTCCTGAGCGTAGGCGTAATAAAGCTACAACGACTGGTCTATGTGCATCTGTGATATCAAACCACGGGTACCGAAGAGGCTTGCTCTGAAGAGTTTTGTACCATATACCTTTGGTCTGTGAGCGTTCTGCATATTGTTCGCACCATTTAATGTAGCAGTCATCTTTTATTTTACTTAAGATATCTGTGAACAATGGTACACAGGTGTAAGTGACTCCTTCGGTGATTGCTTCTTTAGCTGAGCGGTCAGCCTCTTCGTTACCTATGATACCGATATGAGAAGGAATCCACTGAATGACTACTGATTTATTATGATTCTGGAGATTACACATAGTGTCCAGAATTGAGAAGGCAATCGGGCACCCTCGAAGGGCCGAGGGGATCCGAGCCAGATGCTGAAGGGCACTTTTAGAATCTGATAAGATTACAAAAGAATTTCCCTCTAATGAAGAAATGTAAGACAGCGCCTCTGATATAGCAATAAGTTCACAGTGCATTATTGAAATAGTCGAGTCTAAGCAAAATTTTGCACGAAGATTTAGTTGTGGATCAAAGAATGCTGCTCCTAGTTTATTCCTATTCTTTGAACCATCTGTAAATAGTTTATAGTGTAAATAATATTGGCTATCTAGAAGATTGCGGCAATGTGATATTAATTCTGATGTGCTCATCTGCCTTTTAGCTCTATTCACGCCGTCTATTTCATGTTTAATCGTCATTGATATATTTATGTTACTTAGCCATGTGTTGAATGATAAAAAGCCTAGCTGCGCGCTCGAATATAACAATATATCTTTATATGCAATATGAGTTTGTACTAACAAAGGAAGCTTTTTCTGTCTCCAGTATCTATTTCCACTTAAATTACATAATTCGTCTAGAACATTTACAGTTAAGTTACATTTCAAAGATTTCGACCGAAGCCAAAACCTACCTGCCAAGTATTGTCTTCTAAGACTTAACGGTGGGATTCCCACCTCACTTTCCATAACATGGATTGGAGTGGTTCTAATAAATCCTCCAATGATTCTCAAAGATTGGTTTTGGATTCGGTCCAGTTTATTTAGATGTGAGTTAGCGCAAGAACCATACACATAACTGCAGTAGTCCAATCTGCTACGAATAAGAGCAACATTTGTTTTAATTGTTTTGGATGAACCCCCCACTTCGATCCAGCCAGAGCCTTAAATACATTGAGTAGTTTAGAAGTTTTCTCACAAATTTCGTTTATATGTTTTCCCCATTTCAAAGATCTATCCAACCATAAACCTAAATATCTGACGGTGTCTATTTTTTCAATTATGTTATTATCAATCTTAAAATTAATATTAGTTCTATTAAATCCTTTACTAAACAGACATATTTTCGTCTTTCTATAAGATATTTGTAAACCTAATTCAGTAATCAATGTTTTGAAGACTTGTACTGCGATGTGAATGTTAACAAGAGAATCAGAGATATTTTTATTACTAGTGTATAAAACAAAGTCATCTGCGTATTGTGAGATAAAAACTTGCGTGATACTTTTGCAGATTTTAGACGTCGCAACATTAAATAATAATGGTGATAATGGATCGCCCTGGGGTATTCCTTGACTAGTGTTTCTAGACAACTGAACACCTTCGTCACTTTTAATACTTAACGATCTGGTATTTAGAAAGTACCACAGATAGTTACACAATGTATGTCCAATTCCAATCTCATCTAAAATCTTTAATAAGCTGTTAATATTAACTTTATTATAAGCACTATCAATATCGATGAAGCAACCCACGGTTGAGATACCCTTGGTAAAGCCAGTCTGAATACGCGTGATTAATCTAACTAAGTTGTCAGCGCAAGATCTAGTTCTCCTGAAGCCTGTCATCTCCTCAGAAAAACAGTTACTTCTCTCCAAATACCATTCAAGTCTACGAGAAATGATTGTGTGAAAGATTTTACAAAGGCATGAGAGTAAAGCTATAGGGCGTATTGCAGGATTAGATACCGAAGCTTGTCCAGGCTTCGGAACAGGAACTATAATGATCTTTTTCCACTGATGAGGGGCATATCCCGATAATAAAAATCTATTATATAAACAAACGAGTGCTGACTTACCGATGACCGGTAGATGATAGATCATGGAGTAAGAAATATTGTCATCACCTGGAGATGTATCTTTACGCTTAATCGTGTTAAGAAGTTCCTGTATAGAAATCTGAGAGGAAAGTTTGAAATTCTCCGATGAAAAGACAGGCCTGGACGTATTAACAAAATCCGGTGTTAAACTAAGTAAGAGTTTTCTGGTTTTATTTTGTAAATTTTCATGGTTTTGTGGTATCGGATTTCTTCTAAAATGCGAAAGCGCAAGTCTTCTCTCTGCAACTACTTTAGATAATTCCTGATTCCAATAGGGTTTCGGTTTGAATTTTTCTTGGCGTATAGGATTATCACATGCTAAGATATGAGGAATATATTCGTTGGCTGCATTGTTAATTATGTTTATGTACTCATCGTATGCGGATTGAGGGTCATCAGGTATTGTCCAGATAGATATAGCTTGTTCTACTTTCTGTTCATATCCTGTCCAATCTGCCTTTCTGAAGTTCCTCCTCTTGTTGTTAGGATTGTGACACCTATTAATTTCTGTGCTTATCTTCAATGCCAGGTGATCACTTCCCAAGTTTTCATTCATGGCTTTCCATCTTAGACTAACTGCGATATCTACAGATGCAAAGGTTAAATCTGGCGATGTCTTCTGCATAATACCATTAACCAATTTAACTCGCGTAGGTGATCCATCGTTGAGCGTAATAAATCCGTTTTCCAAAGCTGAATCAAAAATTTGTGTACCTCTTGTATCAGTTCTACTTGACCAATTAGAGTGGTGGGCATTCATATCCCCAGCTATAATAGATTTGTTTTGCAAATATGAGAAGATTTGATCCCAATCTCTTTTATCTGTCCGAACTGAAGACGGACAGTAAATATTAAGAATATTTTTGATAAACTCGCAATTTAGTAATTTGATGTTCATTATTTGAATTAAATTATTTGAGATGTTGATAGGCGCCAACTGTGCTTTGATTGACCTGTGTGTAAAGATGGCGATTCCTCCGTATCCGTCGTCACGATCTTTTCGGAAAATGTCATATCCATTTATTCTAAAACTACTATCTGGGTCAAGCCAAGTCTCACTGACAATAGCAATATGGATTTTTTCCTGACTTAATATCAGTTCAAATTCAGCAGCTTTTGGCCGGATACTCTGTGCGTTCCATTGAAGTATATTTATGGTTGTTAAATCCATGATTTTATTGTTTCAAGCAAAGGCAGATCCAACATAAACCCCAACGTTGAAGATAATATCCATTCTAAAATGCCGTATAATTGTAATGCCGTATTTTATTTTTTCCTTCCAATTTAATTTTTGGTCTAGAACTTTGGCTTTCAGTTTTTTCAATAATTCCTTCCATTAAGTTGATCTTTTGAAATCTTTTTGCTTATCTTCACGCTTTTTATTCGTGTTATTTAGTTCTTCTTCTTCTGATGATATATTACCCCAGTCTACGCTTATGTTGTCTATTTGTGAGTCTTTCGGTGTATATATACTTTTTTTCTTATTATTTTTCTGTTTCATAATTTTTGACTTTGTTTTCTCCGCATATGAACATCCAGGTATCGGCACATTTGTAATAGAATCAGATTCGTCAAATCTTTCTTCATTTTCTTTCTCTATATTGGTTTTTGAAATGTGTTGGATTTTATCCAATTCCGGGTATGATTCGAATGCCAGTCTTGATGGTGATTGAGGAGGGACATAAAGTGTCAACGCTTTTTTGTAAGAACAATTGAATTCTGCCATCAGTTCACGAATCCGTTTTTCTTTAATGTATATATGGCATATTCTAGCAAGTGCCATATGTTTTCCAGAACAGTTATTGCATTTGTATTTGGTAGTCTCACAATTAGCGTGATTACTGCCACATTTAGGACACACGACTTTACTTGATGGACACATCCTTACATTATGCCCAAAACGCCAACAACGGGAACACTGTGTGACAGGGTATATATATGGGTTTATTACGACCCTAGTATCAAAAACTTTAACATATGCTGGCAGCGACGATCCTTTGAAGCATAGCCTTTTTTTTTTTTTTTTTTTTATCGTCAGAAAAATGCTTTGCAGCAGCCCCACCGCCCGAGGAATATGCGGTGGGGACTGTGGGACTTACCACTAAAAAACTGACGGGATGCCACTCGCCCCCTAAGTGACGGGGCCACGGGTACTGTGATACATCCGCGACCCCGCCAGGGCCGTCCGGCCAAAGTTAAACTGGCCGGACCCGCTCTCCCCGGAACGCCCCGTCAGCAGCACACCGCATCCAGGTGCACTGCCGACACCGAGGACCATTGCCCCCTCAAGACGACGGGCCTTCCCCGGCTCGCCGTCTCGGCTGGGCAAGGGTCCCCTCCATCTCTGCGGTCGCAACAACGTGCGACCGCTGGCCGGGCTCTGCGAGCCGCCGGCCCCTCTTCTTCAATTTTTTAACGAGGTTTTCTTCCTCCACCGCGCCTCCTGCGCCACTCCAAGTGCCACAGCGTCCACTACGTACTTAGTGGACTCTGTGACACTTTGCGCCACCGCGCACTCCCTCTTCCAGGGTGGTCTCATTCGCCCATGTGACCCAACCCTTAACGCCCCCCGCAGTGTCTGGGTTGGCGAGACCCAGTGTCTGCAGGGCCTCCGCGTTCCACCATACGGAGGTCGCCCCCGGTATCAACGGGTGGAGAAGGCCCGGACACCAGTCGGGGCGAAGACGCTTTTGGGGAGGATCAGCGAGCGAACGAGTCCACCACCGCTCATCATACACAGCCGGCCGAGCCAAGCGCGGCCGGCTCCACCTCTTGTTTTTTAACGAGGTTGTCTCCTCAATCGCTCCACCCCCAGCACCAGTACGGATGCAAGGGGGAGCGGATTTGTCCGCATCCCACGTACTCCATCCAAGGTAGGAGCACGGGGAGCAGACCCACCGCGTCGGGAATTTGGCCGTCGGCAAGTAATTCCAGAGTTGGGTCCAGAAACTAAGGAATTACTCGCCGACGTTACCAGGGTGGACCGCGTGGAGGTATCCCAACTCCCCACCCCTTTGAAGCATAGCCTTACTGTTTCACATGGTTCACGTTTACCGCTAACTGTATTACGACGCGTCAATCTCTTTACTCCTACAATAAGGGTGTCACATGTCAAACCTTCCATGATCTCTTGTTCAGTAAGATCTAAGTCTATGTCTTTAATTACACCAAATGATTCATTAATTTCCAAAGTCTTTTGACATTTATATCCTTTCTTTTTAAATGTTTCACAATCCATCAAATCATCGCAACTGTTCTCATTATTAAACTGTATGCGCACTTTATATGAATTTATATATTTTATGTTAATAATGTTATCTATTTTTTCATCTTTTAATATTTTTGCCAGTTTAAATTGTCTAGGCAACTTCTCATCGTAGCTAGTTACGCATATTTCAATTACGTCCTCAGGGATTCTGCTCGATTCGTCTGTCTCCGCAACACGCGCAAACCGTTTGCCTTTTCTACCTATCGTCATCCACATTTCACTGTTATCCATCTCACGATTTCGTTTAGGCGGACGGACTGAGATATTAGGTATAAAATCTTGTGTCATTTCTCTATTCGTATCTTCACATTGATCGACTATATTACTATTATTCATCTCTTCTAACTCCGCAAACATATTTACATGTTCACTACTACACATTTTTAAACAACATTATATTGCAATCAGCAATACGCGTTGATAGGCGAGGCAACGGAAACCGGTTATAGGATCGAGCGGCGCACGCGTCTAGCGAGAACAAGCCGTCGCTCGCAACTGAACCACAGTATTGGTAAGACTTTTTTACATAATATGAACGGTCCTATTATGGCCATCGAAATTTCTACAAGATTTCAACGGCCTCGTCACCACAAAGACGGCCGTCTTCTTGCATTCGAAATGTTACGGCCGCTATATGACGGCACTATGAAACCGAGCTTAACGCTTGTATTGTATATAGATTTACTAGCGGCCAAAAGTCTAAGGCAGCGTCCAAAAAGCAGCTAGCTACGTACCTACTTGAATCAGAGATATTATTTTTAATTTTCTAAATTTTTTTTAATTTTTAGCTTACAATTTAGCTGATGCTGGATTTGATGTTTGGATGGGGAATGCCCGTGCAACCAGGGTGTCCCGGAAGCATATATCCTTGGATCCTGATGACCCGAAGGAAAAATATGAATTCTTTAATTTCACCTGGAAAGAAATTGGGACATACGACACTGCCTCAATGATTGATTACATTCTAGTGCAGACTGAAAATAAAAAATTACACTATATTGGTCATTCACAAGGAGGAATAACCTTTTTCACTCTTACCACCATGAAGCCAGAGTACAATGACAAGTTTATTACAGTTCACCTTTTATCTGACTATTTTATCACTATTTTATCTTAATTTTCAAAATTGTCCAATTGTCATTGAAGAACTTTTGTCTGAACTTGATACACTTTATGTAAGTATTTTTCATGATATTCATTAGTTAGCTAATTGTTTAAGCTTTTGATAACTATAATTTTTTTTTGTTACATAAGTCATCGGTGTAAAAATGTTGGTGAACCTTATAAATAAATAAAAATCGCTGTATCTTGTAGGTCAGATCCCCTAAATTGCTATATTTAATGTGGATTTGGTAGCTATTATTTAGACAGTTCCTCGTTAGCGGGGCCAGTCACCAACAATGTTAAAAGAACAGTGAACCGGTAGTGAAGTAGGCACAAAACATTTTTTCGAATGTAATATTTTATTGAAAAAATTAAATATTTTTTCGATTGTATTAAATAAATTTCTGTTCAAAGATCTTTATTTCTCATTACAACATTGTTATTTACATGAGAACAATATTTTACAAAAACTTTTGTGGGTATAGTTATTGAGAATTTCCCTGCTCTTTTGTCGGTATAGGCACACACTTCAACTTTTTATTGCTGAAGCAATACATTATTTTCAGGAATTGTTATTAGTACTGGGAATCCTTGAACTTCCGTTACCACCAATATTGTTCGGAAATGATGAAGTTTATAAAGCATGCCAAGACACAAAGATAGGAGAATTTTGCAAAGGCTTTGATAACGTGTTGGTAAGATATACATTTTGAAAAAGAATAACAGTTCAAAAGGAGTATAGTAGAAAGATTTAAGGTTAACTAAACCGTGTTTTGTCACTTTTGCACCAAGTGGGTATGACATAAAATTTTAGTTAATACATGACTTATCTTTATTTGTTAAGAGTGCTTTTATATTTTAAAGTTGTTTCAAAATTTAATTAATTTAATTATGCATACTTATTTTGTTTCAGAAACTTCTTGAATTTCCTATTCCGTCAGTTTCTGTCTTTCCTATTGAATTTTATGGAGGAGGATCAATCAAACAACTAGCTCATTATGGTCAATGCGTGAAAAACAAACGATTTGCCAAATGGGATTACGGTGTTGGAAATTTATTAAAATATGGCGCTACACTTCCTCCTTCATATGATTTAAGTTTAATAACAGCTAACGTAACCATGTATTACGCTCCTGCAGATATACTTGTAAACAGACAAGATGCTATAGAAATAAGCAAGGTTATACCAAATTCAAGAGTCAGGTCCCCCTGACTCTTGAATTTGGTATAACATACCAAGAAAAACTTTTGGCCATTTATGCTATTTAATCTGCAATGATGTTAAAGAATATGTTACAGATCATATAATTGAAGATATATTATATTGGGATAAAAAGTAAGATTAGCGGCCTCGAAGATAGGAGGACCATTTTTAAACAAAATGGCTTGCACATCTTGTAAGTGGAAATTTTTGACAGCGCCGCCCTTTTCTTTGTTATCAAACAGGATTTTTGTTTATTAGAGCCACATGTTGCAACCAAAGTCATCCTAACGATGGTTCTGCCCTGCTATCCTTGAGCCAACTGTACCTCTGTAGTCTGGTCCTATATGAATAATACCGATTTTCAATCAACATACAATGAAGCATACTTGGTGCAGATCATCAACATCATCAACCATAAAAATAAAAATAAATTTTCCTTTTGGCAATCAGACTTCAGACGAAGATTCTATTGTGCCACTGCCATCTTCAAGTTATGCTTGTGTACATAATGTACGTAATTCAAAGTAACGTGTTCATGCTATCTTGACTGACTGTATAGTGTATACTGAGTACACTATACAGTCAGTCAAGACGCCCCGAAAAAAGATGAAAACAAAATTTCTTCAGAAATGCGGATTTTGAAGTCAACACGTTTATGCACTTTTATAATTTCTGATCACAAACTTCAATCACTATGCACTTTAACCAATGTTTACTTCACATTACACTATAAAAATACTATGAATCAAACGCTGAAACGCCTGAAACACACAGAAATTTAATTTATAATCACGAGCCGTGACACTATCGTAGTTGGCGCCACAATCCCAAAAATAATTTATTCTGTATGAATTCAGTTATTATTATTAATCTGTATTACATAAATAAGCTACCTACCTACCTATTCTATAAACTACCACCATTACGAAAACAAAGCAAAATGACCACTGGGAAAAGAAATGGCGAAAGAAACCGGCCCAATGGGAAAGTTACGGCCTTTTTGTCATAAATTATTATTTTTTCAATGTTTTTTAATCGTAATGGTATATCAAAGTGCTTTCGGTAAAGGCACAGATACGTAACAGACGGGCTGAAAAGTTCGTAGACTAGCTTAGTTTTGACATTGGAAATGTCTTTTCGTTCGCTTCAGTATAGGCTTCGATTTTACGAAAAAGTGCGATCCCCTTATATCTCGGAGAGTTGTGAAGATATGATATTCATAAAAGGCTCAAAAGACGCGTATTCACGAGAGCTGTAAGGTGCAAAAAGAATTATTTGAGTAAGTCAAAAACGTAAAAAGTTATAGCCGAAATTGTGAAAAAGTTATAGCCGAAATTGAGAGAGGTAGGGCACAGCGGATAATCCGCTCAAATCGGAGCAGCCCGTCTGGGGAAGGACCTCCACCTTACAGAAGATCGTAGCCAAATAGCATTGGTCTCGGCCATGTTGTGTTCCTACGGTGAGTAAGGTCTCCAGAGTTCCACTTGGGGGGGTTGGGAGGGTTGGCAACGCGTGAGTGATACCCCCGGTATTGCTTACGTCTATAGGCTACGGTGACGGCTTACCATCAGGCCGACCGTATGCTTGTTTGCCACCTGTGTGGTATAAAAGAAAAAAAAAAAAAAAAAAAAAACATTTCTTTCCGAATTTTTGATTTTGGCGCTCGATATTTTGGAAACGAAGAATGATATCAAAATTTTGAGAAAAAATTCGTCTGGACAATTTAGTCAGCTATAATTTGAGCCTAAAACAAAGATGATCGAGTTAAGGGTTTGCCCTGTAGCTTAACCATTTTGAACAAAGTCAAAAACGTTGTAGTTTTATTTTGTAACCTTTTCCTTATCCCGACTTTATCGTCGCTCATCATCATCATCATATCAACTCATAATCATCCCATTGCTGGGATACGGGTGATAGAGCGTACTCTGCCACGCTGCTCCAATGAGGATTGGCAGAGGCCGGTGTTTTCAAACCGCCCTAAGGCCACCGACTTTTTTTTTTTTTTTTTTTTTATATTATCGTCAGAAAAATGCTTTGCAGCAGCCCCACCGCCCGGGGAATATGCGGTGGGGACTGTGGGACTTACCACTAAAAAACTGACGGGATGCCACTCGCCCCCTAAGTGACGGGGCCACGGGTACTGTGATACATCCGCGACCCCGCCAGGGCCGTCCGACCAAAGTTAAACTGGCCACCGACTTGGCCTAACGACTGTCATCCATCGATAACAGCCGGGACCGATGGCTTAACCCTTTATAGGGCATAAGCATCTAGGGTAGATAAAAAAACTATGTTTTTAGATTGTTTTTTTTTATGTTTTTCAAAAAATAAAAATAAAAACACGGTGGTAAAAACATTCCCTCTACTCGTGTGGATTGAGGTTCTGAGGTCTGCTGAGTACCAGATATATTGGGTAAAATTTCAAATCTTGCTGCCCGCCTAGAACGATCACGTTGGGATGGGACGATGGAGGACGGAGGGCTAGATGAAAAATCAACAGATGAACTGCTAGGTTCGACTTTTGAGAGGTATTATGCTGCTAGGTGGATCAGGTGTCGGTGCCATAGGCCCGTCATTAGGCTCGTCATAGTTTTTTAGGATCGTTCAATACAGTACGTATTGTACGAACCTCGTCTTCAACAGATTCAAAACCATCATCAGATACATCGGGAAGACAAAATATGTCTTCCAATTCGTTGACTATTTGTAAATCTATATACATATAATAAAACAGTAGACCCCGATGTCTGAACATAATTTGGCAAAAATGGAGAGGGAACAGTTAGAGGAAGGTAATAAAAGCAAAAAAAATTTATTTTTATTTTTTTGTCTGTCTGTCTCTCTGTTTGAATTTTAATGCTGTTTTCACAGGAAGATAGAGTTCGGCTTGGAGCAGAATATAGGCTTTGTCGCATTTAAATAGGATATCAGGAAAATAAGTTATGGTCATTTAAAGGTCCCTACCCTGTCTATGTAAGAAGAAAAATATTTCTCGCACTTACAAACTTGAGACTTGGTACACCATAACTACCGACAACAGACTAGACCGGACCGAACCGGACCGAAACGAACCGAACCGGACCGAACCGGACCGGATGTCAGGAATAGAAGTTACTTCATTTAAATTTTCAACAGTCTAAGAATTTTTAAATTGTCACTCACTGCTCATATCTCATAGCGACCATTTTTAAATTCAGTAGCACTATGTTTGAAAGTTTTTTTTTACTTAAGTTAACCATTTAAAATTTTGTTCCTCTAAAATTCACTAGATGACACTGTTAGATTCTGAATCGCACTATGAAAGTTTTTTAGTATAACTGAGCTGACCATTTCAATTTAAATATAATTTTAATTTTTCATACTGATTTTACATTAGGTATTTTGATTAGGTACGATAAAATTAAATAAAACACAACGGCGAGTAAATAGACAATGAGCAATAAAGAACACTGACGTCTCGGGGAAAAATTATAGCAGTAGTAATAGGAGACTGTTAAATCCGTCTATACTATTATAGTTATAAGCCCAATTCCACTCGGGTGAAGCCGCGGGCACAGCTAGTCGTTAAGTATTTTTCTACTCCTACTCATTTGCCAAATAGTCTGTAATAAGCAAAAAAGGAAATAGGCTTAACGTGGTCCGAGAGTCTCTTCGCGAGTTTTCAAAAGCACTAATATTCTCACGGTGGCATCACAGTACTTCCTACTCCGACTATCTTCTTTCTGATTAAATTCGTTGTGAGTTCCAAGACAGCTGTAGTTTTCTTCCCCGGGACGTCAATAAGCTTCATTGCTTATTGTCTATCTGAGGTCGCCGTTGTTGATCCTGGCTACACAGGAGACACAGTGGTGGGAATGTGTGGTCGGCTTGTCCCGGTGGCCTCACAGTGCATTCTTGACAGCATCATGTTTGTTCGTAAGAACATTCATGACTATAACCAGGTGTGGATATTCATAATTTCAATACGCGTAACAGAAATAAATTAGCTGTTCCTAAATTCAGGCTAAGGAAAGCGGGCAAGTTATTTATGATTCAAAGTTTGTATTATGTATAATAAAATTCCAGAATATATAAAAAAAATTGCCCAATCGATTTAAATTAAATGTCAAAAATTTCTTAACCAGTAAAGCGTACTATACTATCAACGAGTATCTAAATGAAAGGTCTCCCTTGCCCCCTTGCGAAGGTGAAATGCTAAAACTTGTCGTAAAAAGCCAGTCAATGATAATAAATTATATTTAAAAAAATTGTTATCAATATTGTAATATGTACACGCGTCGTAGTGTCATCCAAATGGGACTGTTTTTTATATTATTTACAATTTAATATAATTTAGATTAAATAATAGGTGACAAGGATGTTAATGTGTACGGGCACGTCATCACCATACTTGCAAATTGTCCAAACTGGCGGTGGCGTTGTGCGTCGGATTACTGTTGTTCCCTTCAATATAGTTCATAATATTGTTGATGGTGAGCCCAGTAATGAGGGCTGGCAGGCTGACTCTCACGTCAACTCGAAAATACACGAGAACGGTTGCTGCCTTGCGGGCCTGGTCTGCTCCTATCTTTAACACCGATTTTGCATTTTATATTTAATTTTATGTTAAGACAAATTAATGGCACTATTTATTGACGTAATGTTGTATGTACCTAGTTTTAAATTTTATGGTAAAAAAAACACGATATATTTATGAATGCTAAAAAAGGCCGTAACAGGTTTTCTTTCGCCATTTCTTTTACCAGTGGTCATTTTGCTTTTGTTTCCGAAATAGTAGTAGTATATAGAGTAGATTAATCCCACCAAAAACATTTTCATGTAAAATGTTGCCAAGACGAGACCATAATGACTCGCACTGTCAAAAAGTTATCAGATCTCATGTAGAGACAAGCTTCTAACTCTACACTCCCTACCTCGTCTACAAGGCCTAACTTCACAAACTCTACACCTTCAAGTGACGAAATCGGGGGTTTTAGGACATTAATAAAATCTAAAGTATAATAGCTAAGACATTCAAAGTTTATATTTAATTATTGTACTGGTGTTATTATATCGAAATTTTTAACGAGAGTTCAAAAAAACGACGAAACGTTTCGAGAAAAGGTAGGTAGTGCCCTGGCGCTCCGCTTGGCTCGTCTCGTGCGAGATTTATACAAATCATTTATTACAACTGTATACTCTGACAAGAGAACGTGTTTGTGAAAGTTCTTACTCTCTAAATAAAAGTTTTGAATTTGAATTTGGTCACCCCACGGGCAAAGGGAATATTTTTACCACCACAAAAAAGCGTGTAAGAAAAGCCTCGTAAATACATAATGAAAAATTAAACTTATTCCAAATGCAATAAACATTAGACATTAAGTTTAATAACAACTTATCTTTCGAAAGTCGCAAAATTTGAAGATGCATAAAGATTTAACAGCAGGTGTCGAAATTCAGTTGTTTTTAACCCCCGACGCAAAAGGAGGGGTGTTATGAGTTTGACGTGTGTATCTGTGTATTTGTGTATATGTCTGTGGCATCGTAGCAACCAAACGGATGGTTCGATTTTGATGCAGTTTTTTTTGTTTGAAAGGTGACCGGTGCAGGAGTTTTCTTAGCTATGATTCATGAAAATCTGTTCAGCCGTTTGAAGATCACCAGCTCTTTTCTATTTGATAAAGGGAAATGAGCAACTTTCACTAATTAGATCGATTTGAAATTTGATATACTCTTACTGTCATGATATTGCAAGAATATGGTAAACTTGATCTGATGCTGCAGCATCATCCGGATCCTGCAGCATACTCAACTCCTCGTTAAATTACAGCAGATGTATCTTGTTTGGGCTCATTGGAATGGTCTCATTGAATAGTTTATATATAGGTATAATTCACTAGCTGGGCTCGCGGCTTCGCTCGTCATACTTAATGTTTATTGCTATCGCGCTGTATTTTTATCCCCGACCAAAAAAGAGGGGTGTTATAAGTTTTGCATGTGTATCTGTGTACTTTGGTGCTAGATGATAACCAGGGTCTGATAATGGAGCTGGAAGGTGGCCATAGGCACTCGTTAATTAAACGATATAACCCCATCTAGTTTGGGCTCGTTTGATTCGTATTGACGAGTTCTTTGGTGAAGGATGGTAACCAGGGTTTGATGATGAAGCTAGATGACTATCTATGATATTCCGCTATTGCTGGGTTAGGTAGGCTTGTGACCATCAAAAACCGAGCGAGCGAAGCGAGCGAGGCTCCATCTACTTTTGGTCACACACCTTTGTTAAAACAGTTATGGAGCTGATCTGATGATGGAGCTGGAAGATAGCCATGGGTACTAAGTAATTAAGCGACATAACCACATCGAGTTTGGGCTCGTTTGATCCGTCTTTATGAGCACTTTGGTGCTAGATGGTTACCAGGGTCTGATGATGGAGCTGGAAGAAGGCCATAGGAACCTAGTAATTAAACGACATAACCCCATCGCGTTTGGGCTCGTTTGATCCGTTTTGTCTCATACATATTTCGCAATACCCTAATACCGTATTTCGCAATAACTCGCATACATATTTCGCAATACCTCTCATATTTCGTAATAACATTCATACATATTTCACAATACCTCTCATTTTCGCAATTGCTCTCTTGTACATATTTCGCTCTCATACATATTTTGCAGTACCTCTCACACATATATCGCAATACCCTCATACATATTCCGCTATAACTCTCATACATATTTCGCAATGCCCTTACACATGTTTCGCAATACCTCTCATACATATCTAAAATACAAATGAAACGGATAGGGATTAGAATGAAATAGGAACGAATTTTTTTTTTATTTTAATAAAACTTAAATTTAAAATTTAAAAAACCCCCGACTCAAAACCGCTAAAAAGTAAATAAATAATAATTATGTACTCCCTATTCGACCTTTTAATTTTATAATATAATATTTATTTTAGTTAATAGTAGTTAGTCATGATACTTCCAAAGCGTCATCAGCGTTTTGAGTCGGGGTTTTTTTAAATTTTAAATTTAAGTTTTTTTACACAATTGCATAGATGCCTCAGATGTGGGCTCTGACAAAACATTTTGAATCCATCCGACATCCCAGACATTTATCCCAAATTCATGTATAAATAAATTTCTTTCTTCTCTACTCCGGACACAATCCATTAAAAAATGTTGTACATCTTCAGTTTTGTCACAGTATATACATTTATCAGAATCTATTTTTTAACCCCCGACGCAAAAAGAGGGGTGTTATAAGTTTGACGTGTGTATTTGTGTATCTGTCTGTGGCATCGTAGCAACCAAACGGATGGTCCGATTTTGATGCAGTTTTTTCATTAAAAAGGAAAATTTTGCCGATGGATAGTGCCCAGATCGAATTCTTAGAGCTAATTTAATGTAATTCCTGTTGAGTTTGCATTGATCAAACCACGGCACACGAAGAGGCTCATTTTGGATAGTTTTATACCAGATGCCTTTTTACCCCCCGACGCAAAAAGAGGAGTGTTATAAGTTTGACGTGTGTATCTGTGGATCTGTCTGTGGCATCGTAGCAACCAAACGGTTGGTCCGATTGTGATGTAGTATTTTTTGTTTGAAAGGTTACCTGTGCGAGAGTGTTCTTAGCTATGATTCATGAAAATCTGTTCAGCCATTTGAAGATCACCAGCTCTTTCCTATTTGATGAAGGGAAATGAACAATTTCCACTGGTTAGAACGATTTGAAATTTGGTATACTGTAACTGTCATGATATTGCTAGAATATGGTAAACTTGATCTGATGCTGCAGCATCATCTGGAACCTGCAGTACACTCAACTCCTCGTCAAATTACAGCAGATGTATCGTGTTTGGGCTCATTGGAATGGTCTCATTGAATAGTTCATTTATAGGTATAATTCACTAGCTGGATTCGCGGCTTCGCTCGTCATACTTAATGTTTATTGCTATCGCGCTATATTTTTTTCTAGACCCAAAAATAGGGGTGTTATAAGTTTGACGTGTGTATCTGTGTACTTTGGTGCTAGATGGTAACCAGGGTCTGATGATGGAGCTGGAAGGTGGCCATAGGAACTCAGTAATTAAACGACATAACACCATCGAGTTCTCATACATATTTCACAATACCATTTATACATATTTCACAATACCCTAATACATAGTTCGCAATACCTCTCGTACATATTTCGCTCTCATACATATTTCGCAATACCCTCATACATATTTCGCAATACACTCATTCATATTTCGCAATACCTCTCATACATATCTAAAATACAAATGAAAAGGATAGAGATTAGAATAAAATAGGAACGAAACTATAAAAAACGTCAAATAAAACTTAAATTTAAAATTTTAAAAACCCCCGACTCAAAACCTCTAAAAAGTAAATAAATCATAATTATGTACCCCCTATTCGACCTTTTAATTTTATGATATAATATTTATATTAGGTAATAGTAGTTAGTCATAATACTTCCAAAGCGTCATCACGTCGGGGGACCGCTAAGTTGTTAAACTTGTAACTGTCACAGATAAAAAAAATATTATGACGTCCGTTCTTAACTCCTAGATAAAAAATGATAATATGAAATCCACAATTTGTTGCCATAGGAATATTGTCGATCACTAGTTTCGTTTTAAAAAAAAAAACAAAAAAATATGGTGGGAGATATACTCCCGCTGCCTTATAAAGAAAGGGTCGTGCCCACGGGTCGTGCCCTCCGAAGCACGGAGAAGCTCAAGATAACAAAACCCATCCAAACGCTGGCTAGGGTCGCTTAACTTGCGTGTTCATATTAGAGTGCGACTGACCACACAGCGACGCCATCGAGCTCCTCGTCGCTCAGCGACAATATTTTTTCGGATTCCGTAGATTCATTTCCAATGTGCACGATAGTCGTGTGAGGCACGAAATCTGTGAATTTTTTTTAAATAGAATTTCATTTTATTATTCAATATCGCCCCTCGAGGGCGGTACAACGATAATAGCGGTCATACAATTTTTCGATGCCATTTTTATAATATGATTTGTCTTTAGACTTAAAATAGGCTTCAATTTCGGCGATTACCTCTTCATCGGCGCGAAATTTCTGTCCAGCAGAGATCTCAGAATGGAAAAATGTCGCTGGGGGCCAGATCTGTAGAGTACGGTGGATGCGGAAGCAATTCGAAGCCCAATTCATGCAATTTTGCCACCAATTTCATTGATTTGTGACACGATGCAGTGTCTTGATGAAACTTGTTTTTGGTCGATTGTGAGCTCGCGCGGCACCCACTTTGTACAGAACTTTCGCATTCCTTTGATTTCGACCCTTCGGGGATGACTATAGTCCGGCAATCTCGTGCGCGACCGTCCCGCGGGGTGACAGACGGTGGCGGGGACGAGGTACCTAAGATGTCAGCGGGTAGCGGGTGGTGTAGCGGGGAAGGGAAACGCGTGCATCGCGCGTCAAATACGGCAGTCTCGGCTACGCTACCTCGTCCCCGCCACCGTCTGTCACCCCGCGGGACGGTCTAATACAAAAATTTGATTTAATTGTTTTATTTTTGTATGTTCGTACTTCGAAGGTAATTTTGCCTTACTATTACAACAAAAGGTTGATTTTTTCTATTATTTTTGTTACACATTTGGGCTTTTCTAACAATAAAGTTACATTGTTGATACAAAACCCAGTCTTTTACTACTTAAATGTAAGATTTTTTAATGCTATTGAATGCTTTTACGGCAAAAGACGCAAAATTTCAGGCCTTCATTTTTGTAGTATAAAACAAGTAGCATGTATTTTGGTGCAGTAAAAGCCGTGCTATCTCGTAAACTAGAAAAGCTATTTATTTCTTATCTATGGTCAATAATAGAACTCGAAGACTTATGGCGGAAACACACTACCGTGTCGGGGCGTGTCGTGTCGCGCCAGAAGCATATCGCGTTCATACATTTTATATGGTTAGGAGCACATTTGTAGGGCGTGTCGTGTCGTGACTCGCTCTGTCGTGGCGCGGACTGCTGGCCGCCGTGCGCCACGGCGGCGGTGGGGGTGGTTATGACGCGACACGACACGCCCTGCAAATGTGTTTCTATACCCGCGCGCGGTTCGTGTCGCGAACAAGTGGACGCTTTTTTTTAAATTTGTTTTTGCAGCGTGATAATGAGTTACTAGGTAGTAGATTCCTGATAAATATACTTAAATACATTTTTTTGTAAATAAATACCATTAATACATTATAGAAACTTAGAGCATTAAACCAGACCGGAGGGGACACTCATAGGCGTACCCCTCTGCCAAAGGTACGAGAGCGGCGGTCATGCCCGTTATATAAAACTAGTTCCCGCGCGTCGGCCGCCAGTTGTCGGATTGCAATGCGCGCAGAATAAGCTCCGGTGAAAATGCCGAGTTGCAGTGTTTTTTGGTGCAAAAATAAGTCAGAAACTTCGAACCTACAAAAGGATAATATTACATTTCATCTGTAAGTATTATTTTGTCCAAATTCTATTAAATAATGCACTTATTTAACAAAAATAGAAAAATATTCGTCTGTACTAAGGTGTTGCCAGTAGGTACGTAGACTGTAATATTCTGGAGAAAGTTTCGTAGTTGAGTTAAATTCCTAAAAATGAATATTTTATTTTACAATCATTGCTATTGTAATGAAATGAACCAATAATGATTATTATAGATTCGTGTGATTTTTAGGGAAATACTGCAATATCACCGCATTTATATGGGTACATTTCAAAAAAGCACAGATTTTTATAAAATACTTTTATTAGTTAATTTATTATGCATGTTTTAGATTATTATTACACTTTCTAGTTGAATAATATTTTCAATCGACACTTTACCAAAAAACATCAGTTTCAACACTTTCAATTTATAGGATCTGGCAACACCTCAACAAATTTAGTGATGGGACTGCACAATCACAAATATCGATATCATTTTTGTTTTAATTTTGATATTTTATATTTGTAAAAAAAGTATTAAACCGAAAATTGGTGCTGGGACAGCGCATCGCGGATATCGATTCATTTTCTTATACAGGCTGATTTTTATAAGTGGATGATAATTTGAGAAATTAATCTATCCATGAAATTGAAACTTCCCCCCAAGAAACTTAAGTTGAAATATACAAAATAAATATATAATATATATAATAAAATAAATAAATATATAGTACAAATATTTTTTCGAATATGAAAAATATTTTTGGACATACCATGATAAATTAGCAGTTTTGTAAATGTAGGGAATATAAATACTATCACCTATATTATCAGTTTCGTGACTTTCGTGGGTGCAGTCATCCCACAAAATATCAATCATTTTCGAAACACTAAATTTCGTTATTCTTTTTCTTACAGATTTCCAAAGGATATTGGGATTCGATCTGTGTGGGTTAAAGCATGTGGGAACCATGAAACATGGACTCCTAAACGAACGAGCACAATTTGCTCCGCCCATTTCGTAACTTCCTGTTTCATCACATAGTCAAATAACAAGAGAAGATTGAAACAGGACTCCATTCCAACTTTGAAATTATTATCACCGGCTTCAGCCAATCCGCATTGGAGCTGCGTGGCAGAGTACGCTCTAATCACCTTCGTGGTGGGATGATTATGGGTTGATATGATGATGAGGCATCAAGTAGTAGGCTGTGGCTAAGTTGAGACACGCTTTTTTCATCGCAATTGCATATCTTGAGATATATATAGCGTTGTTAATTAACGCATAAAATTAATAAATAGTTAAGTAGTAGATTGCTTAAAAAATGTCAAGCAGTAATTTTGTAAGTACGTATTAATTAGCCCCTGTCAAATAACAATATACGTTAGGAAAACGAACACCTAACTGTGGAATTTCACTTTGAAACTTTGAAATTTTGTCTTTTTAAAACTACGTTTAAACATACATGTAGTGTATTTGTTATTAAAACTCTTTATTTTGACACCGTACTTGAAAAATTTGTTTTTAAATGACGAAATAAAATCCTGCTATAAATTTGTAAAATATTATGGCTTTCGATTCGACACTAAAGATAAAGACCAGTCCCATGATTCCTCATATTTAAAATCTGTCCAGCCGTTAAGACTACAGGTGAAACCAATGAATGATTCATACACACATTCAGAAATTATTACCCTCCGCTCTTTCAGCAATTGGGTAAAAATAATCAAGTGTTTCTGGTAAACTTTAGAATTCATCGATATTCGAATATCGATAATGTCATGCACTAGCATATTTTCTTATTGCTGCAATTGTGTTGTATACTGACAGACATCATTACGTGTGCGACTGTGTGAGTATGCGATTGTGTGCGTCTAGTTTAAGATTGTGTGCGATTATAATGTTGTGTGCGTTTATAGCGACGTGATAGAAAAATCTATGTGTGTTACCTCACCCCCCGCTGAAAGTGGCAGATTTTTTTGCGTAGGAATGGTTGCGCGTGTCCTCTCCGGTCTGGTTTAATGCTCTAAGTATAGAAAACACCCAGACAAAGGCAAACACTGCGAGCTTCTGTTCAGAAATGAAAGAAATAAACGTCTAGCGTTTATTTCGTTCATTTCTAAACAGAATCGCGCCCCGACACGACACGTAGGTAAGTGTAAACACCCACCGTCACGACAGAGCGCGACACGACAGGCCCCGACACGGTAGTGTGTTTCCGCCATTATGATAATTAGTTTTAATCTCATTAAAAAAGGTTTAAAAACAAAAAAATGCGGGCTGAAAAAAAAATGTTTGGTTGTTTTTTGCGATTCTCCAAAAGTCGTATTTTGGCGTTTACGACAAGTCATCCCCGAAGGGTCGATATCTTTAGGGTTTCACTCAGCTATCTCAGGGCGGATTCGACCAAACACAAAGTTACACGAGTGTTACTATTCCGGGAATAATTTTACTCCCTGAATTTACCCTAGGGTATCTTCGTTCATGTTTTTCCGATGTACTCGAGGAGTACGTTAAACTCGGTATTGTTATTCTGCGGAGTAAAAAGAATGATGAATGAATGTATAAACCGACAAAAAAATCATTGTATTTGCATCTTCTAGCTTGCCTTGGAATGATGCAACAATTCAATTTTGTAGGATAATACAGTGAAATTTCAAATGTTGACAGCTTATTTCAAAAGTGACACCTCTGCTCTGACAATTGTTATTCTCAGATTAAACCTTTACTCCGCCAAAATTGCCCGTGTAAATATTTACTCGCGTGTAGTTATCATATTCTTTGGTTAATAGTTGGTAGAATGCAAAATCTGCTTACTCTTAGATTAAGCAGTAGTTACACTCGAGTAAAGACTTACTCAAGTTTGGTCGAATCCGGCCTCAATCAACTTCACTTTACGGTTATCAAAAATTATTTTGTGGACTTTTTTGATGTTTTCGTCGGTAACAGCCTCTTTGGGGCGTCCGCTGCGTGCGTGCGTCGTCCTTGGTGCTCATTTCACCTCATTTAAATTTACCAAACCACACCTTTTCTACGGATGCTTTTCTTGGTGGTAAGTCCGAATAATGTTTATCAAGGCAAGCCTTAGTTTCATTCAACAATAGGTACTTTTTTTCGCCAACAAGCAACTTGCTTTGTTAACTACTTTGAAAAAAATTATAGAAAGGAATTTTCCTTTCTATAATTTTTTTCAAAGTAGGTAACAAAAGTTCTTTCACTAAAAATGCTATAATTCAGATTCAGATACTAATCAGTGCAACAGCTGTCAAAATTATACACGCGGCTTGGTTAGGGCTAACTAAAAATTATATGGATTTGATACTAGTAGCGCCATCTATGGGTCAGCCTACGAACTTTTAGCCCGCCCACTCTAAGCGCACGGTACGTAGTGCGCAGGCCAAGTTCCAGCAACAGGCCGCGCGCATGCCGTGCACTATTTACACAAACTGTTTCGACCTACTTTTGACCCCCCTGTACCTCAGTGTCTATTCCAAGTACAGAGATAAAATTGTACCTACGTAATCATATACTACTAGTACTAAAGCAGTATGCCAAATTTCAATAAATCATAGATATAGCTTCAGTAGATCCTGAAATATGACCCTGTGAAAATAGCTAATTTTGGCACTCACTCACTCACTCACTCACTAACCGGTAATCAAAACCTTTAGGCCACTTCCAATTGTCCTAGCGTTATGAAATTTGGCACACAGGTCGTGTGTTATAAAGTACGTTTCAGAGGCTCTGAACTTTCGGGTAAACAATCTTAGAGTGTCTTTTTATTCAAATATCCATGTGTAAAATCGATAAATCGCCAGAATAATAAGAGTGTTGTGTTAAATGCCATTAATAACTATATTATTACTGTTTGGGTGTGAATGATAATTTTAATTGCCTATTTTCGTTAAAAAGACATGCTAAGATTGTTTACTACATTGGTCAAGTTAAAAGAAACAGGGTTTATGTAGATTAATAAATTTAGAAATTCGTCAAGCGTGAGTTGGCTCAACCTAATATCGAATTTTTAATACACATATTTATGAACCAGTGATACAATGAGAATACGAAGAGGAGGGGGGGGGGGGGAGGAAGGGGTATAAATATGTCATAAGTAATTTAAGAAATCGGTCAAGCGTGAGTTGGCTTAATCGAATATCGAATTTTTAATAAAAATATTTAGGGAGGAGGAGAGGGGGAAGGGGTATAAATATTGTCATGTATACATAATGCAAACTGTATAGCTTATTAAATACTGCTTACCTAAAAAAACAGCCTTCCTAAAATATACCATACACTCAACTTAAAATATGGTATAGTTTAAAGTTTTATTATTATTTTTACACGTTTCCCACAGACATGAAGCTAACTCACGTATGTACACTCAGTAGGGACTTACAGACACTTGTTTACATACCACAGCAAGAAACCATACGATGGCATAGGTCTGTTTCATTCATTATTATTATTTTAGTTATATACCACGGGGTGGAGACCTGGTGACCTGAAATACGGGCATTAGCCTAGCTTAGGCACCAGTCTTCCACAATAAACAGTTGTTAATACTCAAACAAGTTAATACTATAATAAATATACCTAGTAATAAGTATTGTGTTGTATAGTTGCAATTATTGTGTAGTGATACTAGTGATATGGTGTATATTGTGGAGGAAATAAATAAATTTTATTATTATTATTATTAAACTAACCTGCCAAGTTCAAATTTTGAAGTATTATAATTTTAGATATTTTTAACCAAGTACCTACGTATTTTCACAACTATACTATATTTTAAGTTGGGTGTATGGTAAAGTGAATTTCGGCCAGATGAACCGTTGACGTGAATAAGGTGGCGGGTAGTGGCTGGATGCGGAAGGCGGAGGACTGGGTGTGGTGGCGAGTCTTGGGAATGGCAAATGTTTACCAGTGGATCAGGCTGTTTATGAAGATGATTATGATCGATTTTAAAGTGCATCGAAACTTGGCACTGGATTGGATTTCCACCCTTTTTTAGGCGAACAATGAGCCGATAGGAACTTGGCCCCCTTTTTAACAGGTATGTTTTTGGTGGGATATTACTTAAATCCACAGAAATATGTATTATGTTACAGTTATTGTGATTTTATTGCTATTATACACAATGACTGGTCATTATATATAATAACCAAATTGTTTAGACAATGTGATAAATTAATCACTTTGTCCGGATATTAATCGTTACAGCGAGTCAAAGTTAGGCAAAGTAATAAAAATATCTTTTCATCTACAATAAATATTAAATTGGTATGTCATATCATCATGATCTTCTCGAGTATTGTTATAACAAGTAAGGCCCTGACAATGTATACTGTATAGGTATGTTACGCTCAGTTACGCTCAAAGACCGAAAACGCAAACGAAGCGGAAAAATAGCTCACAACGCGGAATGTCTGAATACCAACAGACATTGGTGTGGTGGGTTAGGTTAGGTTTATCTTGTGATCATAACACCTAATTGCGAATCTTTCTTACGGTTCAACGTGATATGATATCAACTCTTTGTGGTTATTATATATTTATCAAAGAGTCTTATGTTTTTATAAATGTCAGTCTGTGTCATGCTTAATTGTAATGTCATTTTAAATTAAATAAAGCCTAGCTTTTCAAAGGTTTATATTTCTCGTATTATTACAATTTATTCAATTTAAAATATGGATAGATTCTTACGACCCGAACGTTTTGACGGTGATCCATCATTAAATATCACAGCGGCTGAGTGGGAACACTGGAAGCGGACCTTTGGAAATTTCTTGACCGCTCGTGAAGTCGCATCCGCCCCCGTTGCAACGGGTGCTGCTGCGGGCGTACCTGCTGCTCCTGTTCCTCTTCTCGACGCCGTCAAGCTACAACTGCTAGTGAACTATGTTTCGCCGCGAGTTTTTGCATACATCAGTGATTGCATAACGTACGCCGATGCCATCGCTATCCTGGATCCCTTATATGTAAAACCTAAGAATATAATATACGCCAGACATGTACTCGCGACGAGGCGCCAGCAGTCAGGAGAATCTATAGACACATATCTTCAGACACTCAGACAACTATCTAAAGAATGCCAATTCAATTCCGTGGACGCAGAAACGAATAGGTATGATAGCATACGTGGAGCTTTTATAGCCGGTATAAATTCATCTAACATTCGTCAGAGACTGTTAGAAAATTTGACGCTGACCTTGGAGCAAGCCTACAATCTAGCGCTATCTATGGAAACGGCTAAAGCTAACTCATTGCTATTTAATAGCCAAACTCCAATTGTCAACTCTATGTCTCATTCTTCAGAAAACAATGAAACTACCGCTCCATCTACTTCCAGATCCCTTGAAACAGTAGCTGCTGCGTCTAGATCTACGGGAATTAAAACTCATCGACGCAGGTGCTTTTTCTGTGGCGGCCCTCTTCATGCTCGCAAAATCTGCCCGGCAGCTGATGTTGAATGCCATGCTTGTGGTAAAAGAGGTCATTTTTCGACTGTTTGTCGTAGCAAAGGTCAAAATAGCGCCACCACCTCCAGTACTAATGATGGCTGTAAGCACTGCACCGCTTGTATAACCGCTGCTTCACCTACTTCACTTCAAAAGGCTATGGTTGAAGCTCATATCAAAGGTGTTCGTGCTGACGCTTTAATTGACACCGGAAGCAGCATAAGTTTCATAAACGAAGAATTCGCAAATCTGCTAAAGCTAAGAAAGCTTAACTGTCAACAAACAGTGACGATGGCTTCACTGTCTCTGACATCACAAGTAAATGGCCTCACTCGCCAAACTATTCGCATAGGAAAGTACTCTTACGAAAACATTGAACTCCTAATCGTAAAGGATTTGTGCGCTGACATGATTATAGGTCATGACATATTAAAACTGCACTCGACTCTGGAGTTTGAATTTGGTGGACCGAAACTAGCGCTCAAAGTTTGCTCTGTAGCTGAAGCAACTGTACCTGCAGTGCCGTTGTTTTCGAACCTTGCTCTACACTGCAAGCCGATCGCTATAAGATCACGCAAGTACTCAACTGAAGATCAACAGTTTATCAAGTCCGAAGTCGAAAAATTGTTACGAGACGGTATAATCGAAGAGAGCCAATCGCCGTGGAGAGCGCAGGTCTTAATTACTAAAAACTCTAATCACAAGAAAAGAATGGTGATTGATTACTCGCAAACTATTAATCGATATACACAGTTAGATGCTTACCCTCTGCCAAATATAGAAGAAACTGTTTCTAAGATCTCTAATTACAATATATTCAGTGCTATCGATCTTCAGAGTGCTTATCACCAAGTGCCGATACTTCCTCAGGAGAAAATCTACACTGCGTTTGAAGCTGCAGGAAATCTTTACCAATTCACTAGAATTCCTTTCGGCGTCACAAACGGCGTATCTGCTTTTCAAAGAACTATCGACTGGGTGATCCGAAAGGAAGGATTAACAGGGACGTACGCTTACCTCGACGATATTACCGTTTGCGGTAAAACACAAGAAGACCATGATATAAATCTCGAAAAATCTCTCAATGCACTCAATAAATACGGTCTTACATTAAACAAGGAGAAAAGTAAGTTCAGCCTCAAATCGATCAACATATTGGGTTACTCTATTGACAACCACATTATCAAGCCTGATAACAATAGATTGCAACCTCTGCTTGACTTACCTCCGCCCAATGATATTGCTTCACTACGCAGAACTTTGGGAATGTTCGCACATTACTCCAAATGGATTCCCAATTTTTCCGAAAGAATTCATGCTCTAGCTCACACCTCGCAGTTTCCTTTAAGCGAAGATGCGCAAGAAGCTTTTGAAATCTTGAAATCAGTAATCGCTAAGTCTTCCGTAAATGCTATAGATAACAACGCGGTTTTCACAGTTGAAACAGACGCCTCTGAACATTCGATCGCGGCAACTTTATCTCAAAACTCTAGGCCAGTTGCCTTTTATTCAAGAACATTAAATCATTGCGAACAAAAACACTCTGCCATTGAAAAGGAGGCCTACGCCATCGTTGAGTCTTTAAAGAAATGGCGACATTTCCTGATCGGAAAACCTTTTAATCTTATTACTGATCAAAGGTCTGTCAGCTTCATGTTCAATGCTAAGCTGCCAAGCAAGATAAAGAATGAGAAAATTCAGAGATGGCGACTTGAACTAGCTCCGTTCAATTACGACATAATTTATAGGCCTGGGCGAGAAAACCACGTCGCTGATGCACTTTCGCGAGTCTCTGCTAGCATGAGTTTACAATCACGAAGTCTAAAACTAAAAGAATTGCACGACCATCTCTGTCACCCCGGTGTGACAAGAATGCATCATTGGCTCAAAACAAAAAACCTGGCTTATACTATCGAAGAGATAAGGACTATGTCAAGCAATTGCCGAACTTGCGCAGAGATAAAGCCAAATTTTTTCAGAAATCAGGACCCGCTTCCCGAGCTCATAAAGGCCACTTCGCCTTTTGAGCGTCTTAGTATAGACTTCAAGGGCCCGGTTCCAACAAACACCAAGAATCGGTTTATACTCACTGTTATCGACGAATATTCACGTTTTCCATTTGCCTTTCCGTGCACTGATGTAAGTGCAAAGACTGTAACTATGCATCTGAATTCGCTTTTCATGTTGTTTGGTATGCCGGCGTACATACACTCCGACCGAGGTTCGTCATTCATGTCCTCAGAAGTTAAAGAATTTCTTCACTCACGAGGTATCGCTACAAGTCGCACTACAGCCTACAACCCCCAAGGAAATGGTCAGGTGGAAAGATTAAATTCAACACTATGGAAAACTGTTCAATTGGCTCTACGAACCCAAAATTTGCCGAAGGAAGAGTGGGAGAAAGTCCTTCCTTTCGCTCTACATTCCATACGCTCACTGTTGAGTACGCCAATTAATTGTACACCACATGAGAGGATGTTCCGGCACAGCAGACGCTCTCCTAACGGAACCTCGATGCCTACATGGTTGACTGGAACAGGGCAGGTTCTTCTACGCCGCTGTGACCGAGCCAGCAAATATCAGCCCCTAGTGGAAGAAGTGGATCTGCTAGAAGCAAACGCAGATTATTCATATATTCGGCTCCCTGATGGCCGAGAAACAACTGTGTCGAATAGGCACTTAGCGCCGATTGGAGGTCAAAGAGAATTAATTACTCAAGAAACAGAACCTGAATCTAATATACGAAAACCCCCATCAATTACTCAAGAAACAGAACCTGATTCTAATATACGAGAATCCCCAATAATTTCTCAAGATACCTCCGAGCACCAAAATGTGTCAGGAAGAGACAGATTTACACCTCCTCAAGATGTTATACAGCCACAGCCTGATGTGGCTCCAGTGCCAGAGCCAGAAGCGTTGAGGAGATCTATCAGGGCTCGAAAACCGCCGCTCTACCTCAAGGATTACAGCATGAGCGTGTGCTGTTGTGGTAGCTGTGGACGAATCTTCTCAGAGCCGCGGAGAATGATATGATATCAACTCTTTGTGGTTATTATATATTTATCAAAGAGTCTTATGTTTTTATAAATGTCAGTCTGTGTCATGCTTAATTGTAATGTCATTTTAAATTGAATAAAGCCTAGCTTTTCAAAGGTTTATATTTCTCGTATTATTACACAACGGTTGTTTTATTACTTTACTCAAATCGTCGAAGATATTATATAAAATTGCTAGTTATCACTTTGTCTAAATTGAGTAGACATTATAAATAATCCAGCCATTATTTATAATGTCTACTCAATTTATCTAATATACTCGCATCTAATATAGAAATTTGTGATAATGGTTGAAAATAATCGTCGATGTAAGCAATGTTGCCACAAAGAAGTAAAAGAAGAAGAAAATTTCCAAAACAAACAGCTGTTATTTTTTTCTTCTATGGTTAGAAACATGTTGTATGTAGTAATTTTCGTTTTTTACCCGTCATTTTGAGGCATAATCCTTAGCAAAGTTAATTTCATGCGTTATTTTGGTGGTGGTGGTGCTGCGGTGATTATAAAATTATTCTAAATAGCGAACCTTTCACTTTCGTCAAATGTAACAATGACGTCTATTGATAACTTATCAACAACACAAGTAAGTATTTGAATCTATTTTATTCAAATTTTTGTTTTGCTAATGCTCAATGTTTATTATAGTTTCAGTATAAATTTTAGTAAAAAGTATAGTTTTGCTTAGTTTACAAAACGAAACCATTCGGGTCGGTATGAATGTGCTGCCATCTATTGACTGACAGCCTTATAAAATGGAACCAGTGCAGTGAACGCAGCAGAGAAAATGTTCTATATTTAGTTATAAAATAATACACTAGAGGGCGTTAAAATAATATTTGTAATTTTGTATTTTTCAGAAAATTCGCGCTGCCTTGCATCGAGATGTTCGCTCCATTTGTACGGAAACATGTCATTTTTTGGGATTAGAAATAACAAAATCAGCAATGGATGTGATAACAGAACTAGTTTATAAGAAACTATCAATTTATGGCACAGATTTGGAAGCATTTGCAAAGTATGTTCCATTTTCTACATCTCATTTTCATAGTGTTCGATTGTCGCGATGTAATTTTTTTCATTTTTATTAAGTAAAGAAGTTGGTTTTTCTCATCGAAATAATATTACTACGTATAGAAATGACAGCGCCTTCAAATTTTGGCGCCGTGTTCGGCCGTGAGGGGCGCGCCCCTCCCTGGCCCCGCCCCCAAGCGTGTCATAGAATATGACATTACTACGCAGGGGCGACACTTTGTTTATATTCTGCCTATTGGACATCCAACTGATTATTTTATTTTATTACAATATTTTATTTTACATAATAGATAAATTTAATAGAAAATAGGTATAATATTAGCTTTATAGGTAGGAAGCTACATTACATTTTTGTTCTTAACTTAATATTAGTCAAAAATAAACTGAGATTAAATCAAAACTAACTTTGTAGTGAAGCTATTTATATATTGAAGTATTTTGTAATATATGCAATAACCAGGAGACGGTCGCCTGCCAGACAAGAGGAGTTGTGTTGAATGGTAACGTATCTTTACCTCAAAACTTGTTTGCCCGAATTTCATTTGTTCGGTAATGGTTGGTCGAAATTTAAAATGCTGTTTCGTTTTCCATCTTTTTGTTTTCTAGAAACTTATTTTTTTACTTAGTTAGTAACGTTATCCACATTTACGTATTTTATCTAGTATATAAAAATATTTTGGAAATATAGTTTAAAAAATCAATATTTAAATTACATATGTTGTCATCTGTCTGTGCGAAGAGATATTTCATCTCTGTGCGTGCTCTACAGACTTTACAACGGGGAGTGTTCCGAGGAGTTGTTCGGTCTTATTCCAGCTGCTCGGTTCTACTATCGTACCATCCGCCACAGACTCCAATTCCATCAACATCACCTGGATGAATGGACCTCTACCACTGTTCGATTCCTGCGACACTTCCTTCCACGCACAGTAAAGATCTGGAACCAACTCCCGCCAGCAGTATTTCCAAATGACTATGACCTGGGTACCTTCAAGAAACGAGCATACATGCACTTAAAAGGCCGGCAGCGGCTCAGGGACTCCCCCGGTGTCCCTGTGCTCCATGGGTGGCGGTGATCACTTAACATCAGGTGACCCGCATGCTCGTCTGCCAACCTCTGACATAAAAAAAAAAAAAAAAAAACATATTATTTTTAAAAAAGAATGATTAAAATCGGTCCAAAATTGAAGGAGTAATCGGCGGACCTCCAAAAAAAAACATAGAACCTCCTCCTTTTTTGAAGTCGGTTAAAAAAAAAGCTACAAAAATTCAGAAATACCTAAATTATATTATAAAATTGACTGACGCTTAGTACCTACGTATCCCATCTGTACGATTAATTTTTGATAATCTATGATTTTCACATAGAAATGGCGGATGCAATCATGATGCATTAGAAAATAATGAAAAAAAATTGTTTTGGTTGGTTTTACTTAATTTTTTGTATACTTAGCGATGATTAGTTACGCCACTATCTTTCTTCCTTACTGTTGAACGGTTTTTACAAGTTTTGATTGAACATGACGGCATTTTCCAATATTTTTTTTGACATAAATCCGAGGACCAATCACGATGAGCGTCGGCAAGTTTCTTTCTAAACGAGTTGATGTCATCGAAATAATATTACTACGTATAGAAATGACAGCGCCTTCAAATTTTGGCGCCGCGTTCGGCCGTGAGGGGCGTGCCCCTCCCTGGCCCCGCCCCCAACCGAGTCATAGAATATGACATTACTACGCAGGGGCGACACTTTGTTTATATTCTGCCTATTGGACATCTAATTGATTATTTTATTTTATTACAATATTTTATTTTACTTAATAGAATAAACTTAATAGAAAATAGGTACAATATTAGCTTTATAGGTAGGAAGCTACATTAAATTTTTGTTCTTAACTAAATATTAGTCAAAAATAAACTGAGATTAAATCAAAACTAACTTTATAATGAAATTTTATTTGTTCGAAAACGGTTGGTCGAAATTTAAAATGCTGTTTCGTTTTCCTTCTTTTTATTTTCTAGAAACTATTTTTTTTACTTAGTTAGTAACTTTATCCACATTTACATATTTTATACCTACTATATAAAAATATTTTGTAAATATAGTTGAAAAAATCTAATTATAATAATTACGACAACAAAGTAACGCGTTATACGTGCCCATGAAATTTGAGGGTTGCCCTCGATTTTCCTGGAATTCCCATCATCAGATCCTGAATTGGTGACAACTTGGGAGTATGCACTTATGAATAAAAAAAGAATTTTGAAAATCGGTCCACAATTGGAGTAATCGGCGGACCTCCAAAAAAAAACAATGAAACATAGAACCTCCTTTTTTGAAGTCGGTTAAAAAAAAGCAAAAAATTTTTCAAAAATAAGTACCTAAATTATATTATAAAATTGACTCACGCTTAGTACCTACGTATCCCATCTGTACGATTACTTTTTGATAATCTATGATTTTCACATAGAAATGGCGGATGCAATCATGATGCAATAGAAAATAATGAAAAAAAATTGTTTTGGTTGGTTTTACTTAATTTTTTGTATACTTACCGATGATAAGTGACGCCGCTATCTTTCTTTCTTACTGTTGAACGGTTTTTGCAAGATTTTATTGAACATGACGGCATTTTTTAATTATTTTTTTTAACATAAATCAGAGGACCAATCACGATGAGCGTCGGCAAGTTTCTAAACGAGTCATAAACGAGTTGATGTCTATTGGCCTCAACGTATGGGGACAAAAATTTTGTTCGCGGTGTCATTTCTATACGTAGTAATATTATTTCGATGGTTGATGTCTATTGGCCTCACCCTCAACGTATGGGGACAAAAATTTTGTTCGCGGTGTCCGTTCTATACGTAGTAATATTATTTCGATGGTTTTTCTAAATTAATTTTAACATAATTATTAGGTACAAGTTTTGAGGTATTTCCAAGATGTGGGTAGTTTTGTCCCCTAACGAAGTCAATTAGCATTTTAATCCATATCCATACTTAATATTATAAATATGTTTGTTTGTCCTCTCTTCTCATCGAAAGTAATAATTGGATTGAGATGATTTTTTTATTGGGAATAGTTTCACAGGAAAAAAAAGTATAACATTATTTTTTCATAATGTTTAACGGTGATAATTATTAAGGTCTGGAGAGTGACATAGGCTACTTTTTCCCCACGGGATAAAGAGGTTCCCGTGGGAAAAATATTGATATTTTCCCTTGACCACGCGGACGGAGCCGCGGGTAACATAACAGCTATTAGTGGGTAATAATAATAATTTTTATTTTTCTCACCATATACAGGCAACTAAATATAAACAGACATTGTTACACTTATGAATACTATGGTAATACATAATTATGATACCTATTTATTTCTCTTTCACGACAAAACGGCTAAACCGATTTAGCTGAAAGGTGACATTGTGATTTTATAGGTACTTTGGATTAGGATAGGCTACATTTTATTCGTAAATCGTGGTCGAGACCAATGCTATTTGGCTACGATCTTCTGTAAGGTGAAGGTCCTTCCACAGACGGGCGGCTGTACGTTTCGGTCCGCGCGGGAAATTCAAATTTTTTGGGGGTTTTTACAAATTGCATCTCAATCATTGATAGAATTATCGTGAAAATTGGTTTGGCGACAACAAACACAATATATACTGAATAATCATCATATAAATTATAAATATTGGCTCTTCTCATTATGAACGTGCATAATGCGCGTTTATAGGGAAAAAGATGCATCGTGGACATTATACATATATTTCAAGTGGTTTACTATTGTCGAATTAGAAACCAATATTTCAATAAAAATTTATTAAGTACTTAAGAACATGCATATAAGATATTTTGACAAAAATAGAAATTCTAATTCAAAATATTTTTATTAAAATATGCTTAATATAAGCTCTTTCGAATCGTCACAATTTTTTCCTACCACCAGCTAGGCTACTCTGCATAGCAATCGCGATTTTAATTTCAATTCTGTATAATTTCAAATGTAAAATTAACAGCAAATCCTAATTCGTACCATTGAAATTTTATACTTTACTAACTATTTGGTTAGCATACAATCCGATTTCATTTAGTTTAGTATTTAGTTAGCGCTAGTTTAGCCGTAAAGAGTACCTACTTAAAATTAACAATCCAATGGCGATCGTGCGGAATATCTTTAAGAGTAAGGGGGCAGTTCAGACGGCAGATTTGTGCTAAGAAGAAACTGGCAAGAAACTTAGCACTTGCTCTTTTAAAATGGTATTCAAATCAAATCAAAATATTTTTATTCAAATAGGCATATTACAAGCACTTTCGAATCGTCACTTTTTTTTTTTCCTACCACCACCTATTAATGAGATACAAATTACAATGACAGAAAATATAAAATTAACACAAAAAACAGAAAAACCATGAGCGGATTATATTATCCTCTCTTACCCTGATATGTCACTTTGACAATGACATTTATTTGTTTACATTTTGTAAATGTAAACAGGAAATTAGTTTAAGAGTACTAGGTAGGTATATACCTACCTAGTTAGTACTCTTAAACTAATTTCCTACATTAAATGCTTATCTTGTGTACAGGCTTTAAGTAATGTATTTAATCTAATTCAAATGCTAATTACACTGAGTGCTAATAGCAATGAACTTCGTTTGCATTCTTACTTTTATCTAGAAAGTTCCACTTACATTATATACCTACTCTTAAATTTATTGTAAACAACGCCCTCTTTTACCCACGCAATCCCGTTATTCCCATTCTAGTGAGAATTTTCAAAAATTCCCATTAGTTTTATTAAATGTTAGGAATAAATTACCGTTTGCCTTACAGACACGCCAAACGCACAGTCATCAATTCAGAGGATGTAAAATTATTGACAAGACGAAATCCATCTTTGGTAAGTACCTACCCACCTATTACTTTTTCTCAATATGCACACCATTTCTTCAAAGTAGCGACTGGAAAATACTAGATCATTCATTATGCTAGCTCTATACTATCGAGAAGAACTCTGAAGATAAAACACTTTTTGTGCATAATAAAACCCTAACTCCGTCTAAACTACTCGCGAACTGACCGAAGAAGTTACAGATATTATATTTCATGAATAGCGATCGGCTTTGAATGTTGTAAGGCTGAAATCATCATCATCATCATCATCTCAGCCACAAGAAGTCTACTGCTGGATATAGGCCTCCTAGAAACGCCTCCAATGCGACCTGTTGGCAGCGGCCTGCATCCAGCGGCTTCTTGCGACTTTCCTCAGTTCGTCTGACCACCTTGTAGGCGGGCGTCCTACGCTGCGCTTTCCGGTACGCGGTCGCCACTCCAGAACTTGCCCCACCGGCCATCGTGCCCTGCCCTCTGCCACTTGTAGTTGCCTGAAGTGACAGTGGTCATAGCCAAAAATGCTATTCGTGAAATGTAATATCTGTAAGCGAATACAATAAAGGTTAAGAGGACACTTGGAGAACACATGGATCCGAGACGTGGTCGCTCACTATGGGCCCCATGAGAAGGCTCACGGTCACTCAGCGAGCCATGGAGAGAGCTATGCTCGGGGTTTCTCTACGATCGAATCAGAAATGAGGAGATCCGTAGCAGAACCAAAATAACCGACATAGCCAAACGGATCAGCAAGCTGAAGTGGCAGTGGGCAGGGCACATAGCGCGCAGAACCGATGGCCGATGGGGCAAAAGTGGAATGACCACGTACCGGAAAGCGCAGAGTAGGACGCCCACCTACAAGGTGGTCAGACGACTTGAGGAAGGTCGCAGGAAGCCGTTGAATGCTGGCCGCTGCCAGCATGTCGCATTGGAGGCGTTTGGGGGAGGCCTATGTCCAGCAGTGGACTTCTAGTGGCTGAGATGATGAAGAGGACACTTCGTCTAACTTCGCCTCGATCGATTTCACTCCTATTTTTGAACAAGGACACAACAGCGGTGGCATTAATTTGGTATAGTTTATCTCATATTAATAATATAATTTGTTTGATTTCAAACTATATGAATTTGTCATGAATTGGTTTACAGTTTATTTTACACCAGTTTTAATTTAAATTCGATTCTGAATGATTAAATAGACTCGGATGGGATTTTATTTATGCAATTGTGATTTTGAACTTTAAATTATAGCTAATTGAATCATTTATTGAGTTTCAATATTTTTTCCGTTTCTTGTTTGAATGATATATTTGGTCTTTCTTTCTATTATTTGCTGCTCTGCTTCTTTTCTTCCTTTTTACATTTATTTTTATCCTTACAGTATTTTACAGTGTATAAAAAATCTTTGCTAAAATAAATACTTTTACTACGGAACCCTTATTGTTTCGCCGTGTCCGTCTGTCCGCGGTCTAGGACCTAGACGCTTAGAAAGCTGTTTGGAAAACATTTTTTTTTGGGGTGTACTACATCCTCCCCTACATGTAAAGTTGGAACGAAATTGTTTTTCGCGCCGACCCCATGCTGTGTGGTGTCGTTAGATAGGTCGGAAAGATCACTTTTCGATACAATGATGCGAATTATTTACATTTAACGTGCCAATTTTCGTTTTGCACTTTAGTCCTCCCCCCCCCCCTCTATCTTATTATCTTATGTGACAAAATGCGTTAGTGACATCGGGCGTCGAATCCCTCCGAAAGTATTGTGTTTAGAAATTCGAAAATAATCGTGGTAGTAGTCCATATAGTGAACCTACAAGGAAAACTATAACGGTTAAGTAGGCTCTACTAGTTACCGAGTAATAGCCGACGAACTAATAAAGTAAAAATTCTTTAACGAAAACGTACAAATGTCGTAGAATAACTCATCTGCAAGCAAGCAAAGCTTAGCAAATACGGAACCCTACATTGTGCGTGGCCCGACACGTACTTGCCTGGATTTTATAATAGGCTTTAAAAAACTGTTGGGTTCCTAGCGGCACTTCTTCTCCACAGACCATTTGACGCGCAAATGTATTTCTTGTAAGTCTATCTGCAAATTAAATTGTTATTCTTTGAATTAATTTGTCTTTTTGCTATAACACTAGTCTGTCAGTTGTCCACTGTGCCCTTGTGTTATGTATTGCAAATAAAACATATTTATTTATTTATTTATTAGCACACAAAACAGATTACAATAATAATAACATTTTAGTAAACAAGGAAAGCGATGTTCTATATTGCAATTCGAAACATGTATGCCTAACGGCTTCTATTTTTATATTTTTATTATTAGCTAGAGGGTAATTCATAATTTACATAAAAAAGAGGTAGAATAATCTAGATTTACTTAAACTTATGCGCAATCTTATCGTGACATAATTAGTGTTTGTCGACGGAACCGTGGTAGATTGAGGTGAAAAATGTCGATGTCTCTGTTAGAGACAAGGATTTATCGGATATATGGATATTCTATCACTCTTGGTATTAATATCGATTGTAATTAATTAATCATATTCCTAATCATTATCCCAATTTACATAGGTACAGCAAATGTCATTTTTGGTCATGGTATCAATGGGAACATTTTTTATACCTGTGAAATAAGAACCTTAAATACCCCTTAAAAGAAAAAATATATATAAAAAAATATCATTTATAAATTTAAATTAACGTTTTTTTTTGTAAATTTTAGAAAACTCATCTAAACATCGTACAAGCGCCAAAACCTGTAGGGGTTAAGGAAAAACGGAGAAAAACAATAACTAGCAAGCCAGAAACACCCGTACCAAAGGTAACGGAAAAAGAAAAAGATATAAATAGAAAAATAGAGGTGGACAAAGCAGAAACGACAAAAGCTGATGAAGTATTTGAGAATATGGATGTAAGCGATACTATTGATTTGACGTTTGATTAAACTATTAAACAATTTCATAGTTTTTTATTCTTTTTCGTTTCGTTAAACGTGGTATGAATACATAATCTTTATATATAAAATGAAGTCCCTTTTGCTGTCTGTCTGTGTGTCCCTATGTATGTTTAAAATATTTAAAACTACGCAACGGATTTTGCTGCGGTTTTCTTAATAGATAGAGTGTTACAAGGGAAGGTTTTTAAGTGTAATACATTCCAAAATTCCCACGGGAAAGCGAGATACACGTAAACGAAGTCGCGCGGGTTTCGCTAGTAAATGTATAAAGGGTTATTGCAAAAATGAAATTATACAGGAGACAACTAAACAACTAATAATGAAAGCATCAAACATTATGATGATGAATGAAAGCATCCCTATGAAATTTTGTAATTACATAGTACAGTCAAGTACAGGTTGACCTTTACGTATTGGACTTTGTACCATTCTTAAGTTCTATGACATAAGAGCCAAAATTGTACTGCAAGTGTAAAGCTCGATGTGCACCTGACTGTAAAATATGAATACTATTGGTAAATAAAAAATAATTTTGAAAATTTGAATCACATTTACGGCTCTGCTCACCTCTTGTATTGGCTAACTGTACTAAATGGATAGTATAATAAATGTATATTTTCACACTTAGTCATGGTTTAAATTAAAATATATATATATTAAAATAAGTACTTCAATAAAATAAAAAATTAAATACAGGAACCATAATTAATAAAAGATCTAAAATTTTGTGCAAAGTACTTGTTTAAAATCATAGTCGTAATATCATAGTAACTACGTACATGACAGGTCGGCTGGAAACAGAAATACTTAAGTTAGAAGGAAGTTTAAAAATTGATTGATTAGGACTAGGATAAATGATTATGATTGTTTATGATGACTATTGATGACGATGATGATGATTTAGAAAGAGAGAATCGACATAACGAACAATGAGGTATAGTGGAAAAAACATATTAATGCTGTATCGAAATCAAGTAAAGTGGGTTAAGGATAGGAAGATGATGAAATAGGAACTGATGATATAAGCATTTAATTAGGTATAAATTAACAAATCTAAAACTAATTTCTCATAGGATACGCCTGCTAAAACTACTAGGAAACATTAAAATGAGCAAAGCGAATGCAATACAGGTCGGGTGGGCCGCGACCGTGCAGCGGTCGACGCCAAAAAACTCGTTATAACGAAACACAATTACCAGGGAATAATGAAATGAGTGGAGACGTCATTTTCATTTTCGTTTTATATCGGGACAAGCAACACATTCCCACCGATGATGTGTTCCTGTAAAAGCAGGATCAACAACGGCGAATTATTTATTTACTTACAGATGTCTTGGAAAAGCTAATTTATTTAAGATTTCATAAATAGTAGAGGTCCTACTAATAGGACAAAATAGTAAGACCATGAAAAAAACTGAAACTATAGTTGTTTTGGAACTCTCAAACGAATTTAATTATAAAGAAATAAGACTGACTGGGTAAGTATTGAAAAAATTTTTCGTGTTACAAAACACATTGTCACAACAATTTGCAAACTATTGTTTCAGTTTTTTTATACCACTAAGGTGGCAAATAAATTTGCAATACGGCCCGCCTGATGGTAATAATTATGCAGTCACCGTAGCCAATGGACGCTTGAAATACCGGGGGTATCACTCGCGCGTTACCGACCCTGTAAAAAGTGAAGCGCTGGAGACCTAACCTAACTGTTACTAGAATTTTCACTTTACCGTAGCACCGTACCGTACCGTAGCGCAGCGAAATAAAATTATTAAATACCGCTCCACTGCATTCTCTGTTCCTAGCAGTTAATTACTCCTATAACGACAGTTAGAGCATAATGAGATTTTTGCAATTCAACAGTAGCACATTACAGGGTGCTGTTTGTCAACCCCCTCCCCCTTTGTGGGGAGGTCAAGGGGGAAGTTATTAGGCGGCTTTGTTAATGAATTCCATATATGAAACATGTACAAGACATTGTTTGTGTAAGCTACCTTCGTGTTGATAACTCATTTTGATCGGTGATAGCCAAGCGGTTTTAAAAACCAGCATATATTAAGAAGGTCCCTGGTTCAAAATCATTTGTGGCATGTAAGTACCATAAAATTAATTTTTCGGATTTATGCACAGTCAAAGGAAAGGGCTGACTCGGGTCGTAAATAATGATTAAAGATTTCTAAATATTGTATAATTTGCGTAAATAGATTTGTAACTAAATAGTATGTGAATACTATCGATAAATAAATTTTCTAATAAGCCAAAGCCCATTTCTAAGCATGTATTTCTAAGCACAAACTTAGAACCGGTATGGAAAATGTAGGTATAATATTAATTGGCGTATAAAATTTCACTGAAATATCTTTACGGGGGATATACTGTATGTCCAGTTGCGAAACGAAGCCTGCATAATTGAGAAGCCCTCAGAGTGACGTAGAAACAAGGTACAATATCGATAACTAACTTGTATCGATAATAATTCATGATCAATTTTATATTCCTACATAAGAATGTGAAAATTCGGACTTTATCTTTTCAAGTTATGCAACTAATATTGTTGATTTGATAGAAGATTACAATTAAGTTGAACAAAGAAGTTTATAGATCTTCTTTGCTTTTTCTTTTCGTCAAAATTACATTTACATATTATCATATTTTTATAATTACAAATTTTTACAAAGAAAAATAAATGTTTATTCCAGAAATTAGGCATTCACATGCACTTTTTCTTGGCATTATTATGTTTTTTTTTTCTAATTTAGAGTAGGTACCTACAGTCGCATGCACTGATATGTATTCAGAAACTGTTTGCAAATACATTTAAGTATAAGTACTTTTGATATTTCATTACAAAAATCTGTAATCTGTTTGAAATTGTAAATACAATCCTCAAACTGCGTCAAAATTATGTACACATTTTGTTGTACACATAGGTGTATTGCTTATCATTAACTGTAAATTAAATCTAATCTCACTATGAGATAAACATTCAGTTTCTGAAACGCATTTTAAAGTTAATGACACATTAAATTATACACTGTCAAACTGTAAACGAATAAAAGGTTAATTGTAAAATGCATTTTAGGAACTGGCTGTTTATAACTGATTAAAACTATTTTGTACTCGAAACTTTAAAAAAAGAAACCTCTTATATCTATGAAAAATACGGACTTAAGAAAATAGAATTAACATAAGAGCTTTGAGGGTCCAATTGCCGGTTCGTGCATATTCATTCGATGTCTGTGGGACTGACGCAGCCGATAATTAGAGCTTCCTAATTGGAGCCTAAGTCTTGGGCTAAAGGACTATGTGCGTTCAATGGACGATTTACTCGATTGTAACGTAATTCCTTCCTAGTTCTTCAGTTCAAGATGCCATTTGTCGTCTGAGCATAGGAATACTGTTACTTGCTTATGGGAACCCTTAGTCAGTTTCTGATATAATAGTAAAACTATTTTCGATGACAAGTCGAAATATTTAGAAAAAAAATGCTATAGTTAAGCTCGGTTTTCGATGGGAAGTCGGAAAATTTCGTAAAAACTTAAAACACCAAAATCTCAGGACCTGCTTACTTTCGATACTCTTAATGGCTAATGTTTAGAAATGATTCCAAAGTTTAAATCTACTTCATTTGGTTGACTGTGTACGTTATAAATTATGCTTAACTTCTTATACGTACATTGAACCACGGAAACAATGCCCAAATAACACTTATCCTTTTAAGAGATTAGTGAAATAAGATATTATAGATAGATATTAAATATGAACCAAAAATAATTTAGGTACAGTTAGGTGCACGTCGAGCTTTTCACTTGCGTTACAATTTTGGCTCTGATGACATAGAACTTAAGAATGGTACAAAGTCCAATATGTAAAGTTCGACCTGCTCTTGACTGTACCTATAATAACATATTATAAAAGCTTCTTCTTAAACTTATTGCGAACCACGGAAAGCTTTAAACAGTTATCCTAAATTTAAGAGATAAGGCTACTTATGACGATGTCCAATACCCAAAACATCGAGATATAATCAAAACATTTAAATAAAATATTAAAATACTCAAATCGTGAATGTATCTCGTACAAAAAAGCAAGTCGTGACTTATCCATACATTGTAAACGAGCAATGTCTGTCAAGCAAATCTGTCACTTATTGCTACCGGGGCCCGCTTTCGCCGCATTAACATTTTATTAACATTTCCCGTGCGTCATTAGGGTTTATATTTGAATATCTTTAGATCGGAAATGCAGGAATTAAGCGAGTGATCTGTTGGTCGTAATGAGCTAAGGTACGTAATGATGGAGACGGAGTAGGGACAGAACAAAACAACACTTTGCTTACCTCAGCGGGCCGCGGTAACGAACGACGGCGCACACCAATGGAGATGGACTTCTTTTATTTCTCATTTTTTTCATTTTTAAATCATATTTTATAATTTATTGCACATATCAAGCAATTTGGCATATAAAGAACATTTTCACAAACTTAGTCATCATCATTTTCGTGTGCTTCCCATCATAGTATTGGCTGGAGTTTCCGTCGTTCGTTACTTAACCCAACGAGGCCTCGAGCTTTACACATAAACTTACCTAATATACGAGCAGCACTTAAAACGTAAAAACTTAACGTACAAACGAGTAACATCAAAATAATCTTGAAGCCCACTTGTGACTAAGTAGATTGGTTGTACACACAGATACCAGATATGCGTCGAACACCGACAAGCTGATTTCACGTACTTGTTATTTTATTGGCAAATATTCCACACATGGTTCATGTTTATCAAATAAAGCTATGCCATGTGAAGTACAACATAAGAAGATTAATAGGACATTCGATCAAGAATGTCAATGGGACGTACACACGTGAAACAGGTCGTAAAGCTAAAGGTAAGCTAAAGATATATAGCGAAAGAAATCCAGTTAGGACTTCTTTTGGTATTAATACACGAGATAATAAAAATAGCGTTGAATGAGTAAAGCAAAATAAAAACATTACACATTTAAAAAGTTAATTCGGTACTGATAAAAAAGTTATAGATAAATGGAATAAGCTTTATTTGCAAACAAGTGACACAGTAAACAGTAAAAGTTTCAAACTAGTGTATATGCAACAAGGCAGCCTTATTGCTGAAAGCAATCTTTTAAAATATAATCAAAAAGAGCCCACCGAACCGATGTTGATAAAAAGCCAATTCCATAGAAGTTACATCAAAGCTCCTTATTAATAAGGAACGGTAGCTCCCGTTCGGCACAGACAGACGGACACGGCGACGGGCGAGCGACATTTGTAATGATACTAAATAGTTGCGCGCGGTAGGTGCGCTACAAACGAGTAATGCGTTCACAGTCCAAGCGGACGAGACTATGCGGTAGGTCTGGAGTCTGGATGATCTATTCAATAACTTAACATAGTACTTCATTGCTATGGTTATCCTAACTAATCTACTATTAAGTTAGGCTTACTTAACGGGGGTTTTTAGGCATTTATCGCACCATGAGCGATTGGGCTGTGATTGAAGAATGGGTCGGGACCACGCGACTGTAGGACACGCTAGGTCACCCTCGGTTGCCTGCTAAGTTCTAGTGTTATCTAATTTACCACTTGACTGATTAAGAAACTTAATAAAGAGATTTGGCAACGGGACGTTGTCCGCCACGCCTCACCAGCGCGCCTCAAGTTTATCCTATTTTTGTGTACCACCCTAGACAACTCAAAAAATGCCCATTCACTCTTGCCTTGAAAATCCCTAAATTATGCTAATCGGGAAATAATAAATCGGGGAAAATTATAATTTCTGTTCTACCATTACGCGGTCTTTGCCATTTTTTCGGTAACGACTATTATAATTTTAGTTAGTTTTTGGATTTTTTTTTCAATATTTTAACGATAAACTATCGTTTATAAGTAAATGCATGCCTATTTTCCTATTAGAAATAATGTGAATATATAATTTTTGTTTAAAAACAATAAATTAATATGAAACTTAGTGCATTAAGTTTAACACAGTCCCGCCAATAAGTCAGAAGCACCTATCTCCGTAATGTCTGGACCGCATTTACATATTTTAATGAGCTCCGCAGGCCTATCTCCACGGCATTACCTAGGTACTCTGGCTCAGATATAGGCTCTCACTCCACTTTGTGTTCATTTTAGCTTTTGTATTTGACGGACGTTAGAGTTTGGTATATTTTGTAAGGTGCCACACACTTATTTATTATTATTATTAGTTAAGAAATAGTAACATTCAGTGTGGGAGCAGAAAATAAAATGTTTCAAAATTTTATGCATTAAAGTTACAAATTTTAATGGTTTAGGTTCAGGTTAGGTTTTTTTTTGGTTTTACCTCGTTGTGTAACATTCTTCAACAAAACTTTTGCATAACACATTTTTGCACAAAACATGCAACAACGCACCCGGGAGGTCCCGTGTTCGATCCCCGGTCGGGTCATGATGAAAAACGAACTTTTTCTGATTGGCCTCGGGTCTTGGATGTTTATCTATATATGTATTTGTTATAAAAATATAGTATCGTTGAGTTAGTATCCCATAATACAAGTTTCGAACTTACTTTGGGGCTAGCTCAATCTGTATGAATTGTCCCTATATTTATTTATTTATTTTATTTATTAAACTGTTAAGAACAGTTATAAACTTCGGTATAGGAGCTCTTGTAGGTGGCACTTAACACTTTTATCATTTCTAGCCTAAACTGTCCCATTCCTGGACAAAGGCCTTACCCCTGCCATGAGTTCCTTATATTTTGGGATATAAAGGATATGATGTGTACGTGATTCAACACGTTTGCCCAATGCAGGTTGGTGGATGAGCAGTAGATTAGCTAAGCTCGTGGATGCCGCCATTGGTATTTGAAATACCCTTCCGCCGCGACCCCAAACTGCTACACTGCCCTTGCACCAACTGTCCAATTCTAGTAACTAGATAGGAGACAATAGCTGACATTTCGAAATTCCCATGAGAACGAGAATAGCGAAAATGTGCCGGCGTTCGCCAGTAAATTGTCAATTAGCTTTGCTACTTGTCGAACAAATTGCAATGCCTTAGGATACCACGAGCGCACTCTTTGATGAATTCTCTTTTTTAGTCACGAGATTTGTTATAATTAAGTAGATACTTGTATAAATTATTGTTTGTTTAGATTGTAAGTATAAAATATTTATCTTCTTTACATGATATTATAGTAGGAGAGCCGAAGATAGGTGATTTTTGCAGTGATTCGAACGCGTCAGACCAGACAATACCTTATAAGTATTTTAAACCCTTAAAATGGCAGGATCCATAGTTTAAAAAAAATTCGTTATCTTGAAATACTCAAGCGCATCAGATTAAACTATAAGCTAATATTCGGAAGGACTAAACCCGCGCACGAAGTAACACATTTATGTGAAATCAATAAAATTATCGGTAATTTAAATAAATTCATTCTGACTTGTATAACGCAAAAAGAAATTTTGAATGAATCATTATTAGCAAAAACATATTTTGATATACACTGGGCGTCAAAAATAAGTAGTACAGTTTTAAAATTGCAATATCTCCTAAACTACAGAAGCTAGACCTTTGAAATAAAAAAAAAGTTAAAAGACAATTTCATTTCATTTAATAAAAACTTTATGCATAATATCGTCTTTTAAAGATTGATTTTTATTTCAAACTCTAACTTCTATAGTTTGAGAGTAATTGCAATTTTAAAACTGTACTACTTATTTTTGACGCCCAGTGTAGTTCCGAGTACTATTTAATTATGACACACATCTTCTAGGGCTGACACAATATTGCGATGCAATATAATTATGTGGAACCCAGAATACTTTTATTTCCACTTGAATATATCATAGAGGGGATCAAATAATAAAATTATAATAATTTTTCATTTTTCATTATGCAACGGGTTTACTTTCATATATTCATTAGGGACAAATCACACAGACAGAGAATTCTAAACCGAACTCAAAACCATCCCTATTTCATCTGAAAAGCACCCCTAATTTGACATTATTCTTATACGAAAATCATCCCTATTTTTGTTGCAAAGTTCGATGCAGGTCGTTGCCAACCGGTCGCGCTGAAAACGTTTGGGGAAGGCCTATGTACAGCAGCGGATTTCCTATGGCCGAGATGATGAAAAGTAGCACTAGGCTTAATACCCGGTAGGGGACTTCACCAATTGTATGGATTCAGAAACGAGATAGGGTTAGGAAGACGGGAAAATTTAACGACATCGCCACCTTCAGATGAGTGTCATAATAATATGCCAAAGAATATCATGCAGGCTCGATTAAATTTATATTTTCTAGAATTTTGTTCTCATTACTAGGTATAATTTGCATATAAAACAGTCATGCTTTTAACACTCAAATTCAGTTTTCCATTGTTTTCTGGTACGTGAAATTAATAATTATTTACATACTTTCAATACAAAATGACTAATAGTATAAACTAGTGAAAGCCGCGCAACTTCGTTTGCGTGTATTTATTATTTATGCACAGTGGCGCCATCTATATCAGACTTGATGAAATCTTACGGGAATCGCGTGGTTTTCGGGATAAAAAGTACCCTATATGTTATTCCAAGGTATCAGCTAACTACATATCAAATATAAATATTAACTCAGCCATTTAATAAATATAAATAAATAAATATATAGGGACAATTTACACAGATTGAGCTGGCTCCACAGTAAGTTCGAAACTTGTGTTATGGGATACTAACTCAACGATATTATATTTGATCGTGAAGAAGTAACAAACATCTATTCGTGTTTTCTTCTTGTTGTTGTGTTTGGCGACCATTAGTTATTTGTTTTTTACTGTTACTATCACCATCACCTCTCTTTCAGTCGTCAATACTTGTCAGAATATTTTACTAGGTGCGTATAGTATGTATATGTAAGTTTATTATTAATATATATGTCGGATAGCCTAGCGGTTATTCGATGTGCAATTCAACATCACAAGGGCGTAACGAGGGTAGTCGTGATATGAGAGAAACAACAGTTTTAGTTTTACTTAAAGAATGTTTATTCAATTTACTAGCACTTCGGAGTGACCACTGATGGAAAAGAAATGCCGCAAGAAAAACCTCAGTCTAGGTCTCTTTTTCAAATCTTTGTTACAACACAATTTAATTAGGTACAGTATCTTAATTCAACTAAATACAAATAGACACTAGGTAAAACGCGACAGTTCCGTGACTACGAGTACAACTCTCTATGGCGCTCGAAAACCAACTCTGTCCAATCGAGCCCGCCAACGGCCACGGCTCCGCCCAAGCGCGCCAAAGCAACGTTTTCCCAACACGCCGCTAGATGGCGCACCCTCGTTTTGCTTAGCGTCTATGTCCATACTCATGACCGTATGCTACACTGCGACACGGCCATTCTGCAAGACACGCGTCCTCGCGTGTGATTCTGAAACAATCAACACTCACACAGCATCACAACGTTCGGTCACTCCTGACCACACATAGGACTTTCTCTTTAACTCAAATCCAAAGTTTCAATATCAAGTCCAATTTACTTCTATTCTAAGTAAACACACTTAGCTTAGCAAATCAAGTACCTAACCATGAAGAGCTTAGTACCAATAATGATAATAAAATCAATTAACAACCGAATATAACAGAGTTCGTCAAAAGCAAGGTGCCATAACCATCCTCGTGGTTACAGCTGATCATCCCTGTGACCAACCACTAGATCATCCCTGTGACCTTGTTTCATCAAACAATCATGTACAAACAACAAACTGGTTTTAGAACCTCAATAATGTTGTATCACTTGACCAGCCATACAACTCTTTTTTTTTTTTTGTTTTTTTTGTTTACACTATCACTTTTTATTTTTCGTCGTTACTTGACCAGTATTGAATTTAGTAGTCACTTGACCAGCGACCATTCTAAAATTTTACGCTTAACCAGCGATTTCGCTTGACCAGCGATTTCACTTTACCAGTGATTTCACTTAACCAGTGATAGGATGCATAGTTAGATGCACATCGCGCACTCTTCGGTTAGACCGGAGCTACGACTACATGCCAACATATGCAGCTTGAAGTCATGAAACCAGTTTTGACAAAATTAAAAAAAAACAAAACTAAATCACTTACAGTAAAATAATCATTACTCACGTCAATAAAATTGGTACTTAGACTTCATGTATTTTGCCAATACAATCTACTCAGTTCTCTTGGCCTTAACAACAGAGGGATCGGTTGTAGTAATGAGAAAACTTTACTCAAAGAAACTTAATTTAACATACTATGTACAATGCATTACATTGCATCACTTCTCATACCAACAGTGTTGGTCCAACACACAAACTCAATCCTATCCATAGGCATCGAGTCACACAACAAGTTCAGTCCATCGAACATACAATGTCAAGTCCATCGGAACGTCGAACACAAAACGTCCGGTCATTACATTACATTTCAATACAGTAACTCGTAATTAAATCAACTAAACTTTTCTCATTACTCAAAACTTATTTGTCACTATTTCACCAATAGAAACCTTATTAAGATTTGCCTTCGTTTCATCAAAACTCTTTTAAATAAAAATGACTCAATTTTAAATAATGGAGCTAACTCTCGCTCGGCTTAACCTGACTAAAAGGTTAGTAGGTACACAGAAAAATAAGGAAGAAAGTATGCCTCATAGTAAGTTAACATAGGTAATCAAAATTTTAAAATCAAAGTCACACGATCAACTCACATTACTAACAGGCCACAAACAAGGATTCCCACATGGAATCGGTATACTCAATATACCTGGTCATCTGTGGTCATCACAATGACATGGTCATCTGTGGTCATCACAATTCTGTGGTCATCACAATGACATGGTCATCTGTGGTCATCACAACGACATGGTCATCTGTGCTCATCACAATGACATGGTCTCCCATGAGACATAAAGACAAGGATTCCCACATGGAATCGGTATACTCAATATACATGGTCATCTGTGGTCATCACAATGACATGGTCATCTGTGGTCATCACAATTCTGTGGTCATCACAATGACATGGTCATCTGTGGTCATCACAATGACATGGTCATCTGTGCTCATCACAATGACATGGTCTCCCATGAGACATAGACTGCCACACCCTCAGCCGCGCATCGCGCCCTGTACGAAAATTCGCAGTTACGACTACGACTGAAGCGTGCGGTTTAATCAAATAAGTAGCCATGACAGTAAGTGTTCACACACAGTTAGAAGGGCCTTCACCGGCACTGTCCTCATCAGACTCAACATTATAAACTGGTACGTTAACTTAAAATGGCACATTACTTTCTGAGCACAATTTGAACTAAACTCTAAATTATACTCCACAATCGAAACCATTGAGCAACTATCTCTCAAAATTTAATTTCAAGTGTCTCTCACTTTACATGAAAACAAAACTTCAAAATTCAAAACTTAAAATTCATCGTCATTGCTCAGTAGTCTCCACTTTAAAATTATCAAACAATACTCTCCTCAAGAAATCCCGGGCACCTCGACTGCGCCGGTGGTCCCGTCTGCCTCGCCAGCTCACCAGCATCACGAGCAAACCTGGTCCACTTCAGAGTCTGCGCACCGCTGACCCGCTGATCCCCGTCTCGCTCCATTGTCCGGAAATCTAAAATAAAACATTGTTTGAGTTCATTGAAGTTACTAAGTGAAAATAATTAAAAAAAACGTTTATCTCGAAAACGGTGCGTCCTAGCGATAAAAGGATGAAAATTTTGAACCCCTTTTAAGAACCCCTTTTAAGAACCCCACTTTCCACGTGATACATTTGATTTTGACCTCCAAAGTCAAAAATCTCAAAGTCAAAGTTAAAGTCAAAAACTTTATTCTGTGTGTGCATTAACCTTTAAATGACCTTGACCTTTAAATCATTGTGTGCATTAACCTCTAAATCATTAGGTAGTTTCAATTAATAGTGCTAAATGACCTTTGAGCTTAACTTCATACACTTCAGCTTCAACTTACACAGTTTCAGCTTCAACTTAACACTTTAATCTTAAACTTAGCATCATACGTAATCAACACTGACCTTTTTTTATAATATCGGAGGGTACACTTTACCAGTCCGCCACGGGCACACACACCCGTGTTTACTCGTGTCGTGGCACGTCTCTGCCTCAATTGCACTGCGACTCGGGGCACGCCGCCACCACGCCGCCGCCGCTGCACCGCCAGTACCGCCACCGCCTGGTGCGCGTCGCGTCTCAGCCTCAGCTACCCGTCACACATCGTCGAGTATCGCACAGTCATACACCTGAAATTACACCATATTAGAATCTCCATACATTTTGAGGTTAAGTACCCACCATACGATACTCTTTGTCGGTAGAATCCGCTACTCGTAGTCCGCAAACTCCACTACTCGTAGTCGACGATAGTAGACTGTCCGTCGTGCATCGAACACGCAATTTCTTAATTTGTCACGTTAATTTGTCACGTCTTACATTAGTGAGACCAGACTGATCTGTTAAACTCTCAATACCACGACTTGCATCCCAATTCTGATGTCGGATAGCCTAGCGGTTATTCGATGTGCAATTCAACATCACAAGGGCGTAACGAGGGTAGTCGTGATATGAGAGAAACAACAGTTTTAGTTTTACTTAAAGAATGTTTATTCAATTTACTAGCACTTCGGAATGACCACTGATGGAAAAGAAATGCCGCAAGAAAAACCTCAGTCTAGGTCTCTTTTTCAAATCTTTGTTACAACACAATTTAATTAGGTACAGTATCTTAATTCAACTAAATACAAATAGACACTAGGTAAAACGCGACAGTTCCGTGACTACGAGTACAACTCTCTATGGCGCTCGAAAACCAACTCTGTCCAATCGAGCCCGCCAACGGCCACGGCTCCGCCCAAGCGCGCCAAAGCAACGTTTTCCCAACACGCCGCTAGATGGCGCACCCTCGTTTTGCTTAGCGTCTATGTCCATACTCATGACCGTATGCTACACTGCGACATATATTTATATGTGTATGTTTATAGCCGTATATATAAGTTCTTAGGTAACCAGATATTTCCCTTCAATTTTTGTCCCGCCAACAATGTTTCTGCATTACCCGATGGTTGACTGGTAGAGAATGTTTTTAGGCATTAAGTCCGCCAATTGTACTCTCAATCGTGCAATAAAGAATAAATAAATAAATAAATAAACATATACAATACAATACAAAATCCTTTTATTTCTCTCCAATAAATATCAAAATACAGAGTAATTAAAAATGCAAAATAGAGAACTGGTGCCCGTGATAGGTATGTATAAATACCACCTGTAGGTGTAGGTCACCAGACCCCTCGCCCCTGACAGAAGACTAAACAATATGATGTGTGTGTGAAAGAAAATAACAACAAATATGATAAGATTTATATATCGTTGATTCAACCTTACTTGGTGCCAATCCTACTAACTAAAGTCAAAAATTGTTTGTTTGTTACCTCTTCACACTCGAATGTCTTGGGCCAATTTTTATGATATATTTGATATAATTTTTATGACTTTGGTACCTGTTATCTTGGATTAACACATAGGGTACTTTTTTTATCCCGAAAAGTACGCGATTCCTGTAGGATTTGGCCAAAAATCTTTTGGCGCTGCAGTGCATAAAATTAAACGCGAACGTGGCTCACACCGCGGGCAGCAGCTAGTAATTGTAAAGCAATTCATTGACTTTATTTCTTTGTATTACAGTCTTACCAACATTTACGCAGTAAATTGTTTATTATCACAGAATAGATAATAGTACTTATTATTATGTAGATATACAATACACAAAACAATTACCCTTTATGACACCATTAAAAATAGAAGCATATAGTCAAAATTAACAATATAATAATAATAATAATACTTATGGCGGTCTTATCGCAATAGCAGTAGTAGCAGTATCTCTTCCAGACACATCAGAAGTGGAAAACAAAGATTGAAGACATTATATTATGTGGCGCCGATATAAACAAAATATTCTAATAAAAAAATTACCTAATACTTATACAAATATTAGGTACAAATTACAACATTCAAAAGTTAGATCCAAAAAGGCACTACACTACTAGGTAAGTATTTATTTTAGTATGCAGAAACGTGGCTACAAAAAAATCTGATTTCACTAAAACCTTCTAAAAACTGTCAATATATTATTTTGTACAAAAAGCTACTGGGTAAGTTTAGGAACACGAGAAATTTATTTATTTTCATAGTTATCAGTAGTGCGACATGTCAAAGATTTTTTTTAAATTTACGTCAATACGTGGCTATATCTGTTTTATATGCAAATTATAGTCTAATTTGCATATAAAACAGATGTAGCCATGTATTTCAAATTTTTGTAATAATATGCATAAAGAAATATGAAAAGAATAAATAATACAACAAAATATCTACCTATTAAAGAGATATTTACTTTTCTTGGCTAACCTTACTTTTGAAAATAAGTAGAATGTCAGGGGGGTACTCACCCCACCTGACATTCTAGTATATTAGAGAAACTACACTCGTAGTGTTCTCTAATATAGAGGGGGGGGGAACTAGGCTGGGCACGCCACGAGTAGTCAGGGCACACACGTCCACTCACGCCTTTGCTGGCGCTAGACTGTCCCCCACTCCACTCGTGAACTCGAGACAAGTTACACAACACTACAGTGAAGCTGCTACCAAGGCAAGACTATTAGTGCCTGAACTTGAGAAGTATACATTCCTATTCTATTTTGATATACCAGTTATAAAGCGGACACGGTAAATTATCTCCATTTATAACACAAAGTTGCTACTGCCACAAATATGACCACCACAACGAAAATAAAAACGGACATTTAAATAGTTAAGAATGCAAGTGTAAGTTTTATTTTTATAATTTTTATTAAAAAAAGAATATTCCTATCGAGTTGTCATGTCACGGACACAAGTAGTATCTTAAAGATATGGTTTTTTTTTGACAATTCATACAGATTGAGCTAGCCCCAAAGTAAGTTCGAACCTTGTGTTATGGGATACTAACTGAACGATTTTATATTTTAAAAACAAATACATATAGATAAACATCCAAGACCCGAGGCCAAATAGAAAAAGTTCGTTTTTCATCATGACCCGACAGGGATTCGAACCCGGGACCTCCTGGGTGGCGGTCTGGCATGATAACCATTACACCACGGAGGTCGTTAAAAATTATGTAACTTGTGGAAAATGAAGAGGTTTCTGTAATATTTTACTCTGAAAAAACATAACCCGAAAAGATCAAGTGGGATAAAACTACCAGTGAGCCCGGGTAAGATTAACATATACTAAATTGGCTGTATATCAGGAATAATAAACATTTTGAATGAATACTTAAATTATTACAAAACTAAAAGGTTTTTCTGTTGTACCTACGATTCATAATATTCGTTTTCCTTTTATGAGGGTGCCTATTCTTGATAAAATGTGTAAAATAAACATTTAAACAAAAAAAACACTCACAGTCATACCCCGATTGGTAGGGCAAGACAACCAGTTTACAGGTTTTATATTTTCCTTATTAGGTATTACTGTTTTTAATAAATTTTGTGGCAAAAACTTCATAATATTATAATGCTTAATTTATATTTTAGATCCCTGTATATTTAACGTAAGTCTAGGTCAAACAATTTCTGCATAAAATCCGATTTAGTAAATTCACAATAGTATCCTTTTTTTATTATCGTCAGAAAAATACCTAACTCCAAAAACTAAGGAATTACTCGCCGACTTTACCATGGTGGACCGCGTAGAGGTATCCCAACTCCCTACCCCACAATAAAGTACCTATGTCAATCTTACCCCACCTGACCTTACCTAAATGATTCTGTTAATTTTATTTTCTCGATATTTAACTCTGACTACGTTTTTACGCAGTATACTTACTTATATCTTGTATATTGTTTTTTTCTGCTTATTAACTGTCTGCGAATAAATAAAGAAATGCACGACCGTTTAATATCGTTTAAGGCCTCTTGTACACACCATGTTTTTCAGCCGTTTAAAAATTACACTGTTGTATGAAACTAAATCTATAAGAGAGGTAGGGCACAGCGGATAATTCGCTAAAATCGGAGCAGCCCGTCTGGGGAAGGACCTCCACCTTACAGAAGATCGTTGCCAAATAGCATTGGTCTCGGCCATGTTGTGTTCCTACGGTGAGTAAGGTCTCCAGAGCTCCACTTGGGGGGGTTGGGAGGATTGGCAACGCGTGAGTTATACCCCCGCATTGCAAGCGTCTATAGGCTACGGTGACGGCTTACCATCAGGACGGCCGAATGCTTGTTTTCCAACTTTGTGGTATAAAAAAACCCCTTTGTTGACATTCACGGCACATACGGCGGCGGCAACAACAAGCTTCCAAGGTGATCTATGCAATAGTGACGACTGAGCCTACCGTGAGTTAACTGTAGAATTTTGCGGCGAAAAAACGTGTGTGGACAAGAGGCCTAAGAACGTATAACGTATTCAAGCGACCTTAAAGTATGTAACCATAACGAATAGATGCTTGAAAATATCTATAAATTTGGTGTTAAAATGTAATTAATATTACTATTTGTAATTTTGTAGTGATTCATACAAGTCAGAATGAGTACTATATTAAAATTATTAGCAGGTTTTGTGATTACGACCTGTTGTGTTGAAGCTTCATTTCTGTCGAACATAACAAAAGTCGCCAGTAAGTTTGGAAAAAATACTAATTTTATAGACATCGCCAAAGAATATAGAAAAAGTTGCGAATCATTTGAAGTGATCACAGAAGACGGGTATATATTAACGTTATTCCACATTCCTGGAGATCCGGAAAAACCCGTACTTTTGATGCACGGTTATCAATGTTCCTCAGATAGTTTCATTATAAGAGGAGAAAAATCTTTGGCGCTAACACTTGCGGAGAAGGGTTATGATGTCTGGGTGGGAAATAACAGAGGCAACAGATATGGCAGAAAACATAGAGAGCGTGATCCAGACACGGACAAACAGTTCTGGGAGTTTTCATTTCATGAGATGGGGTGCTACGACCTACCTGCCATAATAGATTTCGTTTTATGCAAAACTGGACAGAAAACGCTAAGCGCCATTGGACATTCAGAAGGAACTACGATATTTTTTGTAATGGGGTCTATGAAACCGGAATACAATAAAAAGGTTAGAATATTCATTGCTTTAGCTGCGGCTGCCTATCTGAGCAATACGAAAGGCGTCTTGGCTACAATTCTGAAGATTCCTCCAAAAGCTATCGATACAATTTTAAAAGCTTTTGACATGGAAGAGGTACTTGGTTATGATTCTGTAGAATTATCTTTTATTCGAGTACTGTGCTCTGTACCTGTTCTCGGTTACGATATATGCGTTAAAACACTGTTTTTTGCAACAATGGGTTCCAATCCAGATGATTTTGAGTCTAAATTTACAACAACCTTTTTAGATTATAATCCTGCTGGCTCATCAAGACAAAATACTATTCATTTATTGCAAATTGGCCACAGAAAATCGTTTTCCATGTACGATTATGGAAGCAGTAAGAACAAAAAAGTGTACGGGACACCAGCGCCTCCTGATTATCAACTCAGTAATGTTACTATGGATATAGCTCTGTACGCAGGAAAAAATGACTATTGTTGCACAATAAAAGATATCGAACATACTAAGGATCAGCTTGAAAATGTCGTCGAATTCTATATTGTTGAAAAAGATAATTGGAATCATCCTGACTTTATTGTAGGAAGAACAATGGACAAGAATCTGTATCCGGCATTGTTGAGCCGATTAGCGAAATATAATTAACTACAATTTTTAAAGCTTTCATTTTAGCAGACATGTCCCGCCCGGTTTCCTATTTTCCCTGAATTTCGAATAATCTTTTTTTAGCATTACTGTAATTAGATATACCTATACCCATGGAACGTTTTATTGGAGGGCTCAACATCCCAATAAGATCGTTCCAGATTCTTGTATTATTGGGGCTCAAAAGCAAACAAAGTTATTTATTACAATGTATGGATAAGATACAGCGGTGAGAATGTGTCGTCGTGGGGTTGTCCTTGTCACTCCAATGTATGAGACAAGTTCAATGGTTTTCGGTTTGTACACTTTCAGCTCTTAAATCTTAGGGTTTATGATGAGCGTTAATTCGTCTGTAGGAACTTTTCTATAAGTCCCGCGGCTTCATCCGCGTGGGGTTTTTCGGGTTGATGGATATTATGCCTATGATACTTACAAATAACGTAGTTTTCTATTGGTAAAAGAATTTTTAAAGTCGGTTGGGTAGATCCAGAAATTGCCCCTCTACAACCTCACAAACTTTATCTTACCGCTTTATAATATTAGAAAAACTAGCTGTACCCGCGGCTTCGCCCGCGTGGGTTGCTGGTACACGCGACTTCGTCTGCTCAGGATTAATACTTTGAGTTGTTTATTTTCCTTTCCAAGGTCCTATCCTATCTATCTTTATACTAAACTCCATCAAAATCGTTTAGTCGTGTAGGCGTAACATACAGACAGTGTTACTTTGAGGGACACATGTTTAAAAATGGAAGAGAAAGGGAGTCATTACGTGTGGAAGATCCACCCTGGGTGGAAGATCATTGCCACCGCGTGAAAATTCATTACGTCCACCCTGCCTGGGTGTAGTAAAGAACTCCTGGGTGTAAAGAACTACTCTTGAGTAGTCTTGCGTACTCTTGATTACTCTGGCGTACTCTTGCATTATTATGCTGTGGCGTACTCATGCGTATTCTTGCTTACTATGGCGTACTCTTGCGTACTCTGGCGTACCCTTGCGTACTGTGGCATACTCTTACGTACTCAGGCGTACTGTGGTGTACTCATGCGTTTTCTTGCGTGCTTTGGGCTATGGCGTACTCTTGCGTGCTGTGGCGTACTCTTGCGTACTGTGGCGTACTCTTGAGTGCTGTTGCGTACTCTGGCGTACACTTGCGCCACAGTCCAACCCCAAACCCCATCATTATCCTTGTCAACATCTTAAAGGGAACCTCTATCCAAAATTTCAGCTTTCTAGGTTGAGCGCCTGCGATAATACACTTTCGGGCAGTCCAAAAAATTTATATGAAAACGTCGATTACTCGACCATCTCATTGATCTCCCACAATATTAGAGGTCAGACTTAGGACGGATGTTACCCGTGGAGATACATTTTGTTCCGACAGTTTTGATATTTTATATAATTATTTTCACGCACGCCACGCTTTCCCGTGGGAATTTTGAAATGTATAATACTTAAAAACCTTCCTCTTGAATTACTCTATCTAATAAAAAATACCGCACCAAAATCCGTTGCGTTCTTTTAATTATTTAAGCATACTTAGGGACACACAGAAAGCAAAAGCGACTTCATTTTATACTATGTAAAGAAACTGTTTTATTATATGTATATGTTTTATTATAATATGTATATATATCTATATACATATAATAAAACTGTTTCTTTAAGATTTTAAAATTCTTTGGATGTTGAAAATTTAAAAGAGGGTAACGTCTTTTAATGACATCCGTCCGGTTTGGTCCGGTTCAGTCCGGTCCGGTCCAGTCTGTTGTCGGTAGGTATGGTGTACCAAGTCTCAAGTTTGTAAGTGCGAGAAATATTTTTTTTCTTACATTGACAGGGAACGGACCTTTAAATGAACATAACTTATTTTCGTGACATCCGATTTAAATGAAACAAAGCCTTTATTCTGCTCCAAGCCAAGCTATATCTTCCTGTGAAAACAGAATTAAAATCCATTCAGTAATTTAGAAGCTGTGCGCGGTCAAACAGACTCAAAAAAATTAAAAAATTAAATTTTCGCTTTATTACCTTTCTCTAACTGTTCACTCTCCATTTTTGCCAAATATATTATGTTCAATGTATAGACATATCGGTGTCTACTGTTTTATTATATGTATAGATAGAAGATATAGATAATACCTAATTACACATTTATATTATGCATCCTTCACGCAATTTCCTAATTAAAATATAGGTAGTTCCTTAATGAATTCGGCGACTGAGATAACTCTAATAAGTCTGAATTTGAATAGCAGGCCCACGCTATAAGTGAATGCGCCTTGTAAAAGTTATTCACGAGTTGAATTATTCATTATAATCAGTGCATTTACTGGAGTCCGCTTTACGTTTACACAAAATTGCATTAGCAGGACTATAATATAAATTTAACTTAGTATTGATTCTGTCTGCTATTGTTCTATTTATTTATTTCAATGTAAAAAGTAAATTAAAATCTATGAACTAAAATTCAAAATCTTTACTTCACAAAAGAGAAGATGTAAGTATGGTAGGTATTTTAGGTTTGATCTAGGTCTACACTTTCGGGAATTTGTGCGACTGAAGACTAGTTCTACTTTGCTAGGGTGTTTGCCCTAGATTAATAAATCATAATAATAAATATATATGGAAAAATTACACAGATTGTTTTTTGCAACAATGGGTTCCAATCCAGATGATTTTGAGTCTAAATTTACAACAACCTTTTTAGATTATAATCCTGCTGGCTCATCAAGACAAAATACTATTCATTTATTGCAAATTGGCCACAGAAAATCGTTTTCCATGTACGATTATGGAAGCAGTAAGAACAAAAAAGTGTACGGGACACCAGCGCCTCCTGATTATCAACTCAGTAATGTTACTATGGATATAGCTCTGTACGCAGGAAAAAATGACTATTGTTGCACAATAAAAGATATCGAACATACTAAGGATCAGCTTAAAAATGTCGTCGAATTCTATATTGTTGAGAAAGATAAGTGGAATCATCCTGACTTTATTGTAGGAAGAACAATGGACAAGAATCTGTATCCGGCATTGTTGAGCCGATTAGCGAAATATAATTAACTACAATTTTTAAAGCTTTCATTTTATCAGACATGTCCCGCCCGGTTTCCTATTTTCGCTGAATTTCGAATAATCTTAACAAAGTTATTTATTACAATGTATGGATAAGATACAGCGGTGAGAATGTGTCGTCGTGGGCTTGTCCTTGTAACTCCAATGTATGAGACAAGTTCAATGGTTTTCGGTTTGTACACTTTCAGCTCTTAAATCTTGGGGTTTAGGATGAGCGTTAATTCGTCTATCGGAACTTTTCTTATAAGTCCCGCGGCTTCATCCGCGTGGGCTTTTTCGGGTTAATGGATAATATGCCATATGCCTATGATACTTACAAATAACGTAGTTTTCTATTGGTAAAAGAATTTTTAAAGTCGGTTGGGTATATCCAGAAATTGCCCCTCTACAACCTCACAAACTTTATCTTACCGCTTTATAATATTAGAAAAACTAGCTGTACCCGCGGCTTCGCCCGCGTGTGTAGCTGGTACACGCGACTTCGTCCGCTCAGGATTAATACTTTGAGTTGTTTATTTTCCTTTCCAAAGTGCCAAAGTCCTATCTTATCTATCTTTATACCAAACTCCATCAAAATCGGTTTAGTCGTGTAGGCGTAACAGACAGACAGTGTTACTTTGAGGGATACATGTTTAAAAATGGTAGAGAAAGGGAGTCATTACGTGTGGAAGATCCACCCTGGGTGGAAGGTCATTGCCACCGCGTGAAAATTCATTACGTCCACCCTGCCTGGGTGTAGTAAAGAACTCCTGGGTGTAAAGAACTACTCTTGAGTAGTCTTGCGTACTCTTGATTACTCTGGCGTACTCTTGCATATTGTGCTGTGGCGTACTCATGCGTATTCTTGCTTATTGTGCGTACTCTTGCAAACTCTGACGTAGAATAGAATAGAATAGAATAAAACTTTATTTGGATAAAAACTTAATACACATAGACTATTACAAAAGACACTATTACATGGGTACAGAAAAACAAGAACACGAAGACACGTAACAGCCTATGTGTGCTGCAGCCATCCAAAAAGGTCATTAGCTCAGTGTAATCTTGAACTCACAGTTAAGGGAGTCAAGCACTGATATTCTGACGTACTCTGGCGTACTATTGCGTACTCATGCGTATTCTTTCTTACTATGGCGTAGTCTTGATAAGGCCGCCTTGTTGCTAATACACTAGTATGTAAGATTTAAATGTAATATTTCTTTGTACTGTTGGATGTGTATTGCAAATAAAGTATATTCTATCTATCTCTTGCGTACTCTGGCGTACCCTTGCGTACTGTGGCATACTCTTACGTACTCAGGCGTACTGTGATGTACTCATGCGTTTTCTTGCGTGCTTTGGGCTATGGCGTACTCTTGCGTACTGTGGCGTACTCTTGCTTACTGTGGCGTACTCTTGCGTGCTGTTGCGTACCCTGGCGTACACTTGCGCCACAGTCCAACCCCAAACCCCATCATTATCCTTGTCAACATCTTAAAGGAAACCTCTACCCAAAATTTCAGCTTTCTAGGTTGAGCGCCTGCGATAATACACTTTCGGGCAGTCCAAAAAATTTATATGAAAACGTCGATTACTCGACCATCTCATTGACCTCCCACAATATTAGAGGTCAGACTTAGGACGGATGTTCCTGAGCGACGATCACTGACCAATTAAATAGACCCGTGGAGATACATTTTGTTCCGACAGTTTTGATATTTTATATAATCATTTTCACGCACGCCACGCTTTCCCGTGGGAATTTTGGAATGTATAATACTTAAAAACCTTCCTCTTGAATTACTCTATCTAATAAAAAATACCGCACCAAAATCCGTTGCGTTCTTTTAATTATTTAAGCATACTTAGGGACACACAGAAAGCAAAAGCGACTTCATTTTATACTATGTAAAGAAACTGTTTTATTATATGTATATGTATCTATATACATATAATAAAACTGTTTCTTTAAGATTTTAAAATTCTTTGGATGTTGAAAATTTAAAAGAGGGTAACTTCTTTTAATGACATCCGGTCCGGTCTGGTTTGGTCCGGTTCAGTTCGGTCCGGTCCAGTCTGTTGTCGGTAGGTATGGTGTACCAAGTCTCAAGTTTGTAAGTGCGAGAAATATTTTTTTTCTTACAATGACAGGGAACAGACCTTTAAATGAACATAACTTATTTTCGTGACATCCGATTTAAATGAAACAAAGCCTTTATTCTGCTCCAAGCCAAGCTATATCTTCCTGTGAAAATAGAATTAAAATCCATTCAGTAATTTAGAAGATGTGCGCGTTCAAACAGACAGACTAATAAAATCCAAAAAAAAAATTTTCGCTGTATTACCTTTCTCCAACTGTTCCCTCTCCATTTTTGCCAAATATATTCAATGTATAGACATATCGGTGTCTACTGTTTTATTAAATGTATAGATAGAAGATATAGATAATACCTAATTACACATTTATATTATGCATCCTTCACGCAATTTCCTAATTAAAATATAGGTAGTTCCTTAATGAATTCGGCGACTGAGATAACTCTAATAAGTCTGAATTTGAATAGCAGGCCCACGCTATAAGTGAATGCGCCTTGTAAAAGTTATTCACGAGTTGAATTATTCATTATAATCAGTGCATTTACTGGATTCCGTTTTACGTTTACACAAAATTGCATTAGCAGGACTATAATATAAATTTAACTTAGTATTGATTTTGTCTGCTATTGTTCTATTTATTTATTTCAATGTAAAAAGTAAATTAAAATCTATGAACTAAAATTCAAAATCTTTACTTCACAAAAGAGAAGATGTAAGTTGTATGGTAGGTATTTTGGGTTTGATCTAGGTCTACACTTTCGGGAATTTGTGCGACTGAAGACTAGTTCTACTTTGCTAGGGTGTACCCTAGATTAATAAATCATAATAATAAATATATATGGAAAAATTACACAGATTGAGCTAGCCCCAAAGTAAATTCGAAACTTGTGTTATGGGATACTTACTAACTCAACGATATATAGATAAACATACAAGACTCAGTCCAATCAGAAAAAGTTCGTCTTTCATCATGACCCGACCGGGATTTGAACCCGGGACCTCTGGGTGACGGTCCACCATGGTAACCATTACGTCACGGAGGTTGTCAAAGATTCCCCACAAGGTTTTATAAAGTACTAGTAAATCCCTCACAACTTCGTTTGCGTTTATCTCGCTTTCCCGTGGGAATTTTGAAAAATCCTTCCTTAGTGCTCGACTACGTTATAAAAGGAACCCCTGTGCAAAATTTCAAGTTTCTAACCCTTTTAGTTTAGGCCCTGCGTTGATATGTCAGTCAGTCAGTCATATATACATATAGATAGTAAAATTTGAATACACACAGTGAATTATTGCAGTAATTTTAAACTTAATTATGAACCTTTTCACGCACAGCAATGAAAAAGAGAGAAACTTGTTATATCAGTTTGTCTTCCAGATATTCCATTACAGTGTAAATCAAGTAATTTTTTGATGGGGTTAATAAACTTTCCAAATTATGTCTCAGATTTAATGTTTTCAGGCAGCTTATTATAAACTATAACGGACATTGAATAAGGACCCGAGCTATGTACTACTAATGTAGACGTTAGGTTTTTCAAATTATTTTTATAGCGTGATTCGTCCCAGTAGTGTGGTATCATAATTTGGATGTTTTCTAATAAATTTACAAATTTCTAATATGTAGATGCAGGGTAACATTAAGATTTTTAAAAAAAATTATGGTAACTTTCTGTTGGTTATTTGCTTAATGTGGAAGGTTTAAAATGCGTCTCTAAAATTGGCTGTTCAACACTCGTATTAAATATTGGTTACTTGCAACAATATTACAATTAATAAAATATCAATCGATCATTAACAAAAATTTTACATTGATATATTAAATGGTTCGTGTGTAAATGAATCGTCCCGTTGCGCGAGTGCAAATGACGTTTTTTGGTTTTAAGTTAATTATTTACAAAATATTGAAAAAGTTTGTGTCTGTATGGTTCGGTGATGGGTAACCCGTTGAGTTTCAGGTTCGATTTTATGATCACAGAATATCGATGTGAAATAGCGATGATATGCCGTAAAATGGGTGATCGAGCCGGAAGCTTTACCCGGCTGCGAGGAGTGTTTTGTTTACTTCCTTTTTTCTTCTCCCTTCCTTCCTTTTTAGATTTAACTAACAAGGAATCCGAAACTGTTGTGTTGAAAAAATAATGGAAGTAGACCATATAGTGAACCTACAAGAAAAACTGTCACGGTTAAGTAGGCTCTATTAGTTACAGAGTAAGGAGTAATAGCCGAAAATTTTATAAAGTAAAATTTCTTTGATGAAAACGTACAATAAAATAATTATCGTAGAATATGACAATGATAATAAAATGATATACTTAATGATAAAAGAAAAATAGTGAAGCTACACTATGATCATAAATGAATAGTTATTTTATTTTTCGATTGCCGCGGGCTGCGACCGGCTGTCCAAGAATTAATAACGGACAGAGGGGCCGTGACCGCGACAATCTGCACTTTTTGAGTGTGCACAGCATTTTTGTGCATTTTTTTCTATTCAACGTTGCGATAGTTTTTTGCGGTCGATGACCGTTCCCAGTTTTAATGGACACGGACTTTTTAATGGGCGTTTTAGTTTATTTTTGATGATGGTTTACGCGAGTTGTTTTAGTTAACTGCACTGCTAGGTAAAAAAGAACTTCAATGTATGGTGCCTCTATGATTTTAAAGAAAAGGTTTTCGACGAGGATACTGGTGGCGACAATCTTAGCACGTCTTTTTAACGAAAATAGGCAATTAAAATTATCATTCACACCCAAATGGACAATAATAATATAGTTAAGTAGAAATGGCATTTAACACAACACTCTTATTATTCTGGTGATTTATCGATTTCACACATGGTAGTTTACTACATTGGTCAAGTTAATAAAAACAGGGTTTACACCCGTTTTATTATAATATTTTTAAAAGTTTTGTTCTACCACTTTGTTAGCATTGTTAATATGAGTATACATACCAAATTACAGCTTTCTAGCATCAAGCGTTTAGGCGCTAGACCGCGAACTGACAGACGGACAGTCGGACATGGCGAAACTATAAGGGTTCGTTATAGTTTACTACGGAACCCTACTCTCTTAAAAACGTTTTGATTATTTGCATCTTGAATCTTTTTAAATGAGTTTCAGAAACTGGCTGATAAGTGATAGTTAAACATTGGCTGATAAGAGGGCCATATTTTGTTAAAAAGATTATCTGATCTATAATAACAACTTTAGTAAAAAGTATTAAAAATAAAATAAATATAGTACTGTACATAACACTTTAAATATGGATACACTACAATACTACGAAATATGAAACTCCGATTTTGAAAATACCGATGTTCAAAATTCCGAATTTCATTTCCTTTAAAATAAAATTACGATTAATTAAAAACACGAATTTGATAATTCCAAATATCAAAAATACGATACGAAAAATGCTTTGCAGCAGCCCCACCGCCAGTATGCAGTGGGGACTGTGGGACTTACCACAAAAAAAACTGACGGGATGCCACTTGCCCCCTAAGTGACGCGGCCACGGGTACTGTGATACATCCGCGACCCCGCCAGGGCCGTCCGGCCAGACTGGGGGCGAGCGGGTCCGGCTGGTACCTTGGCCGGACGGCCCTGGCGGGGTCGCGGTTGTATCCCAGTTTCCCGTGCCCACACAGGGCAAGAGGCATCCCGTCAGTTTTTTAGTGGTAAGTTCCACAGTCCCCACCGCGTGCTCCCCGGGCGGTGGGGCTGCCACAAAGCATTTTTATGACGTAAAAAAAAAAGGGTGGACCACGTGGAGGTATCCCAACTCAACTCCCCACCCCATGATACCCATACCATAATATAAGCCTAGCTTACTTTGGCACCAGGTGATGCTGTGTGAATTTTTTTTTTTTCAAATTTTTTTATAAAAAAAAATTTTTTTTAAAATAAAAAAAAAATTATGACGAATATTTTTTTTTTTTACAATAAGTATTTAAAAAATATTTCTTTAATTGTTTTTTTTTTTTAATTATTAATTTAATTTAAAATAAAATAGATTATTTAAATTAATCTAAATAAATGTGTATATTAAAAAAAGATGAAAAAATATATAATTCTAATAAATATGTATATTTATTTATTACAATTAAAATATTCTTTTTTTTTTTTCTTAAAATGAAAAAAAAAGGAAATTTGTATTTTATAACAATGTTAAATAAAAAATATTATTAAAAAAAAAAGAAATTTTCCAAGAAGTAAGCTACAACTCAACTCAAGTAAAGGAAAACGATCGAAAACAGTCAATGTATGTTTACACTGGAGCCCCGCCCCGCCCCGGCTTCGCACGCATTTTAATAGAGATCCCTAATTGGAGATAGCGTAGCTTCCCAACAGTGCAGAAGTGTAGATATGTGGGTCGGGCCGTATGCTTGTTTGCCACAACTTTGTAGTATAAAAAAAATTGCAGTTGATAAATTAACCGCGAGTTATACTGTTTGTACGGAACCGTCGATGCACGACTCCAACTCCCGCTTTTATTTTGTTTGGATGATTCCACAGGACAAATTCGGACTTTTCAAAAACCGGAATTTTAATCATCTTCTTCTTATACTTCTGATGTATCGATTTTTTGTCGTGTCGGAATTTTCATTCATAGGTGTATTCAAATTCGGATTGTAAACGGTAGACGTTATGTTATGTAGGAATTATAAAAATCAGGATTTTGTTAGATCAGGGTTGTTATACTCGGAGTTTTGAAGCATTCGGAATTTTAAAAATCGGAATTTTGAACATTATATATACTATAGAAATATACATTATGAAAGGTATTTTTATCTATCAATATTGAATGCGATTCCCATGTTTGTCACTTAAAGGGACTAGCCATACAATGGTAATGAATTTACTCGTAACTGTACGACGAATTTACAAAACACACTGTTGTGAAACAAAACGCGGTAAGTGACCATTGAGCGTTTAATAAACACATTCATAGCCAGTTTCTGAAACGGCGTGTCAGGTCCTTTCGTTCAGTGAATGAGAGATTCGGAACATTCCCTTTATATAAAAAAAATATGAAAACATACAATGTATGCATTCAAAGCGTAGCAAATACGGATCACTACACTGTGCGTGCCCGACACGCACTTGCCCGGTTTCTCTTGTTATTCTCTTTTCTAGTAGCGGACAATGCATTGGTCGCTCCTTGTGTTACTGATGGTCATGGGTGACGGTAAACACTTTCTATCAAATGGTCCGATTTTCTGATCATGGCGTATGACAAAAAAACTGACAAATTGATGAGTTTTTCCTCAATCACCGTCCAACCACCTCTTGCTGAAAAACAGTGCATCCCGGCGACCATTCCTAACTACTCGACCACCAGGGGCTGTACCACGACCTTTTATTACAGTCCTTAAACGATTGTGTAAAGACGTCGCCTTACATCATGTATTGCGCTGTCTCCCTCACTCAGCCGTTCTTGTTTTGTTTTAATCTGTAATGGTATGGCCTGTCAAAATTAACCAATAAACGTTATTATTTAAGTGACAAAATGCTAGTTACCACATTATGAGCCAACGTCACAGTATTGGCGTATATTTTGATGTCCAATTTATTTTCGGCGGCAGCTGATCGTGCTTTGAGGTGTATTAATACAATATTCCGGTAAATTTTTAATGGGTATCGAATAGTCAGATTTTCTACGGACAATTTCGTTGACAATATCGAATGGAACATTGGAGTTTTGCCCTGTCATTTTGTATTACTATTATGAATGGTTTTAACTCTTTCAATGTTATTTGTATTAATGGAATATTCTTTATTTGAAATAGACGAATAAAATAGAATAATTAATTATAATCTCAAACCGTGATCACAAATTAACTAAATAGAATTTCCCGTGGTCGGTAGCCGACGTTTATAGGAAAAACGTCCGCTACCTACCACCTGCAGCGTCCTGAAAACGTCGTACGTTGCGTATCCTCCTTTCCCGTGGGAATTTCAGCAAATCCTTGCATGTATAAACCTTTCTCTTGAATAACTTCCTATTTCTGTAACTGCAATAAATAGCCGTTGAGTAATTTAAAAGATTCGAACAGACAGAGGAAACAACGTAATTTAAAAAATTACTTTTAGCGATAAGGACGCCTTGCTGCTAATACATTAGTATGTAACATAACAATGTTATATAATATTTATTTCTGCTGTTGTAAAAGTTAAAGAAAAGTTGTTAAAGAATATGGCCTACGAGCTGGTACCCGCGACTTCGTCCGCGTGAAATGTTCAAATAAGGATAACTCGTTTTCCTGTCATGCGATTCAAATGAAACAAAGCCTATATTCTGCTCCAAGGCGAGCTCTATCTCCCTGTGAAAACAGGATTAAAATCCGTTCAGTAACTTAGAAGATGTGCGTGTTCAAACAGACAGACAGACAACAAATAAAAATAAAAAAAATCCTTTTATTACCTTTCTCTAACTGTTCCCTCTCCATTTTTGCCAAATATGTTCAAAGTACAGACATATCGGGATCTATTTCAATTTCAATTTCAATAAAATCTACTGTTTTATGTATAGATTTATTTCTATTTCTAGATGTTAGCAATGTACTTGAGTAGTGTTTAGAGGTACGATAGGCCATGTACGAGCTCCTTTTACTACCAGCTAACACGAACATATTACACTAGAATTATTTATATTTCGTTCAAACACATTAAAACAAAATTATTACGTTAAACTATTGGTCAGGCCCGACTTCGTCTTGATTGGGTAATGTGACCTATATAAGTATAGTTTACTCCTTAATATTTATTTTATTGGTTTTGAACCCTAAAATAGCACAAAGTTCAATTTATGGTGGCTACTATTTACCCAACACGGAGCAAGTAATGTAGTATGTAGGTAGGTACCTACATACTACAATCAACAAATGAAAGAAACTTGGGTAAGATATGATCAAAGAATTGCAGGATTATATTTACTTCGAGTAAATCGATTCTTGAATTTTTCTACTTATTTTTTAATAGTATCAATTCATAATTAACACTAATGCAAATGTATAATTAGAAAGTTACATAACCGTGCTTACATTATTAGCATTATCAAGAAAGAGGTAACCACAGTAGAGAACTAAGAACAAAAAAATGTATAATTATTTTACAAAACTTTGCACTCAGCATAAATTTGACTTAAGGATTAAATTTTTTAGGGTTCCGTACCCCAATTACTAAGCCTTCGCTGTCCGTCTGTCCGTATGTTACCAGGTTGTATCTCATGAACCGTGGTAGCTAGACAGTTAAAATTTTCACAGATAATATATTTGATAGGTACGTGAGTCAGTATTGGCAGGGAGCCCTCCTTTGTTTTTAGTCAGGAAAATCGAAAATGTATTACTGCATGCCTCGCCGTTTGGGGAGTAGCGGGGCGGGGGTATGTCGGGTTCCCCCTTTAGACCACTTGGGGTATACCGACTAAAAACCTGAGTGACCGCCACTTCATCCGCCTAGATGGCTGCCCCGCCGCCGCCGGCGGCGGTCGTCCGAAGACCCTTGTTGGGCTACGGCACGGTTGACGGCACGTTCACGACACGACTAGGGCGCGCCGCAACACTCGAGTACTCCCGTCGTTCCAACTAGTAGGGAGCCCTCCAAATTCCTTTCCATCAGATATGTTGAAGCGTAAGTAATCATATATGGTAAAATATGTCAAATATTATGTCAAGAAAATGATATTTCTGTTGCCGCTATAACACAAGAAGAATAGAATAAAATAATTATTGAAATCCCGTACACCAAAGGGGTTTTTTTGCTATATGTAACAATGCGTGAACGGGCAATGTGATTAATAATCTAGCGTCTATTGCGGAAAGGTTTTTTTCGTCAATTGTATTTATGTTATTGACACAATAGATGCTACATTGTCCATAACAGATAATGGTACGGACGGAACCCTACGTCCTCGAGTCCGACTCGCACTTGGCCGGGTTTTTAATCCATATAATTTTGAGATTTAAAATAACCAATATAAGTAGCAACAAGCCGGTATCTGGATACAAGTGGCGCAAATTACCACACGATTAGCATACGTAATTACGCGAAGCTTATCTCGCCTTTAATTGCGAGGTAATGAATCAACCAGCCCATACTGAAGAATATACGCTTTAATTATTATTTTAAGTTGGATTTCATTTTCTTTGAATAACAATTTATCTGTATTGGACAAATTATCGCTATCTTGTTATCAAAATGATCCTTTCTTTCTCTATTTTTTCAAAGGGCCTTGCCTGAACAGGGAAGTTTTTGAATCGTTGTCCATGAGCAAATGATTTGTGTGTTTCCATTGGTATGTGTAGTCATGATATTTTGATCATACTGAAACTATACGCCTGAAATGAAAAAAAAAATATTCATACCTATTCATTTAATCACAGTAATTTGCAACAATTAGTACAATAATAGTTGTGTTACAGATGTTAGGTAGTGCTACAAATTAGCCTTAATATTTTAGGCCATGCAGTGTTGTTGCACTGGCCACTTTAGGTTAACCTGTGTTATGGGAGTCAGGCTCTTAAATTCAATGGACCTATCGTTATAAATATCAAACACCGGCAACGGCAGTAGGTCGGAAGCGGTGAGCGAATGTTTGCATTCCATACATTTGTATAAACGACATCACACTCGACGCGAATCTGTAGCTGTCATTGCGAACGGCACTACATTATGTCGTGCGTGAGTGTCATCATTACATAATAATGGGAACGCACTCTTAGCTGCGTGTGCTCTTATACTAGGACGTCAGACGCGAATTTCATTAGGAAAGCCCTTCCATTTTTGTATTTTGCATAGATAACGGTAGTTTGTAGGGCTGTACTAAATCACTACATAGTATAAAACAAAGTCGCTTTCTCTGTCCCTATGTCCCTATGTCCCTTTGTATGCTTAAATCTTTAAAACTACGCAACGGATTTTGATGCGGTTTTTTTTAATTGATAGAGTGATTCAAGGGGAAGGTTTTAAAGTATCATACATTCCAAAATTCCCACGGGAAAGCGGGATACACGCAAACGAAGTTGCGCGGGTTTCGCTAGTAAATGATAAACTGTAAAATTCTAGCCGATTTTCTAAACAACCACAAGAAAAGTGAAGTAAAGTAGAACCTAAGGAGCCTATAATACAATGCCCTAATTAATATCTTTCAAATGATATTGAATACCTACTTAGTTTTCTTCATTTTTCATACAAACTTTTAAAAGATTCAAAGTATTTCAAATACTCATAGACTTCATGTATCTAAGTATATTTATCAGCAATCTAGTACCCATAGTACAAGACTTAGTTGCTTAGTTTGGGACTAGATGGCGTTGTGTAAATCGTTCAAGAATATTTATTTATTACTAGCTGCCCGGCCCGGCTTCGCCCGGGTACTGTTTCGTTTTTTTTTTTTCAATCTTTCTGAGAGATTTTCTTAATATTTTTTTCCGTAAGAACCTTGTACAGAGTATTAGAAAACTACAAAAAAAAATCAGCCAAATCGGTCAAGCCGTTTTCATGTTATGTCGTGACAACGGAAAACGGGTTTCATTTTTATAAATATAGATTTAAAATCGTCGGTGTTCATACCATACAATAATCGCCTACTTTGAGAAAGGCTGGTATAGATGTATAGTATTTCGTAAGGAGAAATGGACCCAGTCGTACAGTATTCAGGTTCGATTCTTGTATGCAGACTGGTTTACTAGTTAAAAATAAACTCTTATCACTAAATTAAAATACTACCACTAATTAAGCTGAGTGTGATTGTCAGTGACATTTTCCTGATGTTGAAATGCTGTAGCAACTGTTACTTAGGTATAAATAAGTATAAATATTTAATTAACTATCAAGGTTAAAAGGGATATTGCAATTTTTTTAGGTTTATAATTTAAAACAGCTTGTTACCTTGTTATTATTTATTCCAAAAAAACATGAAAATTCTCTGGTTGATACGCTAATAAATGGAGCATAAGGTACAATTTCGGGAGGGACCGCACGCTGCAGACTGCAGACTGCATCTGCAGACCGCCAGAAACGAACCGACATACTTGTTTCTATTGTAATTTCAAAGTGATTATTTGCGCGGCGACACTGCGGTCACGCGGTCGGGGCGCCACTTTCATAGAGATATTTAGAAACTAGTAGTGTCGTCGCTTGCAGTCTGCAGCTGTAGTCTGCGGCGTGCGGTCCGTCTTGGAATTGGATCTTTATTGACAAGAGAACGTGCCTGTAAATGCCTACTCTATAAATAAAGATGAAAATTTCATATTAGTTTGTGAAATATTCGTTAATCTTTCAAATCTGGAACCACCACTATATTACGAAAGTGATTCCATAAACCCTTTATTCTCTTAAAAAAAAAACAATCTCGATTCACACTCAATCGATGTCTCATACAAAATAGGAATTTAGCGGCGTAGCGATCGAGATTGACACGAAATTTGAATGATTTTTGTTACGAGAAAAAAGCAGCGATAAAGAAAAATTTCTCCTTCCCGATATCCGGCCGAGTACCACTGAGCTACCGGGAAAGGTGGTGAAATTTCTCATTCCTTTTAAACTGCGTGAGTCGTAGAGCACGCCAACAATCTACCATTCATATTTTTAATATATATCATTTTATTTTTCAAAATATTAATGGCTATTTGCCTAACAACTATAAATAAAAATCATTGATAACTAGCTTGTTTGTGACTTTTCGACATAATAAAGAAATATGTAGCTAATGTAAAAACCAGTTAATTTACGTAAGAGCGTACGGCGCGGCGTAAACACCTATCCAGAATCGTATCAACCCTAACCCCCAATGACTGGCTTCCAATAGACGCCAGATTTATTCGCCTACTAGACTTCGTGATTTGCGAGACATTAAATGATAAGTGGCCGAACGGCGTCCGAGCAATTAGAACATTGCATACGGGCTGGTTGAATTTAATAAATCCAGGTTGCCGACGCGACAAAGTTACTGCGTGCGGTACTTTTGATTTACATTATACTTATGTAAGTAAATCAACTGGGCGTCACAAACGGTAAAGACCACATAAATACAGTAAAGACACTATAGGTAATATTTTTAATAATTACATTCCGCCTTACAGAAGATCTTAGGCAAAAAGCATTGGTCTCGGCCATGTTGTGTTCCTACGGTGAGTAAGGTTTCCAGAGCTCCACTTGGGGGGGTTGGCAACGTGAGTGATACCCCCGGTATTGCAAGCGTCTATTCTATAGGCTACGGTGATGCTTACCATCAGGTGGGCCGCATGCTTGTTTACCACCTTTGTGGCATAAAAAAAATTACTTGAGATAAAATATCGCTCAACTCGCCTTCATTTTGTAAGGACATCACAAACGAATAAGATACGATATATTACAAAAAAATATAAATATATATTTATATTAGATACCAGTTACGATATAAAATTAAATTAAAAAAATATTAATTTATATCCTATCCTACTAATATTATAAAGGCGAAAGTTATGTGCATGTTTGTTACTTCTTCACGCTCAAATCGCTGGGCCAATATTTATGATATTTGGTATGTAGATAGCTGATACCTTGGATTAACACATAGGGTACTTTTTATCCAGAAAAGTACGCGATTCCCGTAGGATTTGATCAAAAGTCCGATATAGATGGCGCTGCTGTGCATAAATAAATGCAAACGAAGTTGCGCGGGTTTCACTATTTATAAAATAAATCTTCTTAGACGAATCACCCAACACCATCTAGTCCGCACTAAGCAACTAAGCTTGTGCTATGGGTACTAGATTGCTGATAAATTATAATAAATATTTACTTTTTTTTGTAAATTGGTACTTATTACTATATAGAAAACATCCAGACCCATGTTCATGAACACACATTGTTAGCCATGGATGGATGGATACGAACCCGCGGCCCTTCAGGATAAAGTGACCATTGCTAGCCATTCGACCACCGGATCCGTCAAATGAATATAACATTAATACAAATATATTTAGTATTTACTTTCACATTTATAAATTATAGCATGATAAGCAAACAGAAAACAATATAAACCAATTATTTAATACCAACATCGCAAGTATCGCAACTGTTATTAAAACCATGATTTATACAAATAAACATTAACTTGAACTAAGATTATTTCTTGTAGAAAAGCTGTTATTGCTACTGTTTAATACTATATCAGTTATTTTAATCATATCACCGTTATTTTATCGTTATTTAGACATTTTATTTGATAACTTGTAAGTCGATTAGTATGATATGATAGTGTAATAAATAGCTGGTAAGTTATAAATAACTTGTAAAGTATTGCTTAATGGCAACATTGTGCTTTCTAAGAACATAAACAGGGTGACTTTTCCTATTACGTGAATTCTAATCCAGTTTTCACCAAAGTCTCCTAGCGTAGGAATGACCTTATGTCACACAAATGTCATACAATTATTTGTTTATTTATTTTTTGTTAAACATTTCTTAGACGAAAATAAAAAAAAAATTTATAAAAAAAAAAATAAACCGACTTCAAAAATTAATTTAAATAATATATAATTTCATGTGCTAGGTACCTACTGTTCTAATTGAAGTCGGTGCCACGCCGACGCGATCACCCGTACTCGTCGTAAACAGCCTTCCATTCATGCATGTGGCCTAGGTAATATTTCGTTTGGTTGGCACCGACTTCAATTAGAACAGTAGGTACCTAGCACATGAAATTATATATTATTTAAATTAATTTTTGAAGTCGGTTTATTTTTTTTTTTATAAAAATTTTTTATTTAATACTTTTTAGTGCATTTTATACAGCGGTTTTTTAGAAGTCTGATAGAAACAGTAAACCCTGGTATGTCTGTATAAGTACTGTCTGTTTGTTTGTACACATCACTTTTAGCTCACTTTTTAGCAGTCCTTTTCGAATACTATGTCGAGCCTCGCTCGCTTCGCTCGCTCGGCTGTTGATAAATAATCACAAGTCTAACCTAACCTAACCAAAAGTTCCCATATGAAAATTTGACAGATTCGATATACCGGCAGATCTCGATCGGCCGGATTGACCGATCTGCATACGAGACGACATATATAAGCTATTCGTATTAACTACTATTAACATTGATACGAATTGTGACTATGTGTAACATTATAACTTGAGAATGCCTACTCTCTGAATAAGCGATTTCACTTTCATAATACACTATACTGCAATTCATGGTGTGAAGCAACCTTTTCCTCTTCGGTGCTAATAGCTGGTGCTTGAGTGTCAATTTTATGGTATAGTGAGCCTCCTAATATCGTCACTCAAGAGTCACTTGTTTACACGTGTTCCCATCATGATAATCAACGGTCTAATATATACCTACAATATTTAAAGAATTATCCTCTAACTCCTATCCGTTTAGGAGTTGTACCTTCCATTATCACCTCACCAACATGGGATGATGACTCCAGACTTAAATACATGAATAGCTAACGAAAACATAAGTAACGCGTTGTACGTGCCTACCAAATTTAAGGAGTGCCCTCGATTTACCTGGGATCCCATCATCAGATCTTGATTTGGTGACAAGTTATGATGGAAAAAAAAACAAATGGTCTAATCTAATACATACCTACAATACTTAAAGAATCATCCTCTAACTCCTATCCGTTTAGGAGTTGTACCTTCCATCATCACCTCACCAACATGGGATGATGACTTCCAGACGTAAAAACATGAATAGCTTACGAAAACATAAGTAACGCGTTGTACGTGCCTATAAAATCTGAGGGTTGCCCTCGATTTGGCTGGGATCCCATCATTAGATCCTGACTTGGTGACAATGGGACCAACTTGGGAGTATGCACTTTCGAATAAAAAAAGAATTTTGAAAATCGGTCAAGAATTGACGGAGTAATCGGCGGACATACAAAAAAAAAAAAAATATACAATGAAACATAGAACCTCCTCCTTTTTTGAAGTCGGTTTACTATATAGAAAACATCCAGACCCATGTTCATGAACACACATTGTTAGCCATGGATGGATGGATACGAACCCGCGGCCCTTCAGGATAAAGTGACCATTGCTAGCCATTCGACCACCGGATCCGTCAAATGAATATAACATTAATACAAATATATTTAGTATTTACTTTCACATTTATAAATTATAGCATGATAAGCAAACAGAAAACAATATAAACCAATTATTTAATACCAACATCGCAAGTATCGCAACTGTTATTAAAACCATGATTTATACAAATAAACATTAACTTGAACTAAGATTATTTCTTGTAGAAAAGCTGTTATTGCTACTGTTTAATACTATATCAGTTATTTTAATCATATCACCGTTATTTTATCGTTATTTAGACATTTTATTTGATAACTTGTAAGTCGATTAGTATGATATGATAGTGTAATAAATAGCTGGTAAGTTATAAATAACTTGTAAAGTATTGCTTAATGGCAACATTGTGCTTTCTAAGAACATAAACAGGGTGACTTTTCCTATTACGTGAATTCTAATCCAGTTTTCACCAAAGTCTCCTAGCGTAGGAATGACCTTATGTCACACAAATGTCATACAATTATTTGTTTATTTATTTTTTGTTAAACATTTCTTAGACGAAAATAAAAAAAAAATTTATAAAAAAAAAAATAAACCGACTTCAAAAATTAATTTAAATAATATATAATTTCATGTGCTAGGTACCTACTGTTCTAATTGAAGTCGGTGCCACGCCGACGCGATCACCCGTACTCGTCGTAAACAGCCTTCCATTCATGCATGTGGCCTAGGTAATATTTCGTTTGGTTGGCACCGACTTCAATTAGAACAGTAGGTACCTAGCACATGAAATTATATATTATTTAAATTAATTTTTGAAGTCGGTTTATTTTTTTTTTTATAAAAATTTTTTATTTAATACTTTTTAGTGCATTTTATACAGCGGTTTTTTAGAAGTCTGATAGAAACAGTAAACCCTGGTATGTCTGTATAAGTACTGTCTGTTTGTTTGTACACATCACTTTTAGCTCACTTTTTAGCAGTCCTTTTCGAATACTATGTCGAGCCTCGCTCGCTTCGCTCGCTCGGCTGTTGATAAATAATCACAAGTCTAACCTAACCTAACCAAAAGTTCCCATATGAAAATTTGACAGATTCGATATACCGGCAGATCTCGATCGGCCGGATTGACCGATCTGCATACGAGACGACATATATAAGCTATTCGTATTAACTACTATTAACATTGATACGAATTGTGACTATGTGTAACATTATAACTTGAGAAGGCCTACTCTCTGAATAAGCGATTTCACTTTCATAATACACTATACTGCAATTCATGGTGTGAAGCAACCTTTTCCTCTTCGGTGCTAATAGCTGGTGCTTGAGTGTCAATTTTATGGTATAGTGAGCCTCCTAATATCGTCACTCAAGAGTCACTTGTTTACACGTGTTCCCATCATGATAATCAACGGTCTAATATATACCTACAATATTTAAAGAATTATCCTCTAACTCCTATCCGTTTAGGAGTTGTACCTTCCATTATCACCTCACCAACATGGGATGATGACTCCAGCCTTAAATACATGAATAGCTAACGAAAACATAAGTAACGCGTTGTACGTGCCTACCAAATTTAAGGAGTGCCCTCGATTTACCTGGGATCCCATCATCAGATCTTGATTTGGTGACAAGTTATGATGGAAAAAAAAACAAATGGTCTAATCTAATACATACCTACAATACTTAAAGAATCATCCTCTAACTCCTATCCGTTTAGGAGTTGTACCTTCCATCATCACCTCACCAACATGGGATGATGACTTCCAGACGTAAAAACATGAATAGCTTACGAAAACATAAGTAACGCGTTGTACGTGCCTATAAAATCTGAGGGTTGCCCTCGATTTGGCTGGGATCCCATCATTAGATCCTGACTTGGTGACAATGGGACCAACTTGGGAGTATGCACTTTCGAATAAAAAAAGAATTTTGAAAATCGGTCAAGAATTGACGGAGTAATCGGCGGACATACAAAAAAAAAAAAATATACAATGAAACATAGAACCTCCTCCTTTTTTGAAGTCGGTTAAAAATGAAATCTACTTATTGTGCATTTCGGGGTGTTCTACCATATTTAAGAAAAATACTGAACGTTATCTTATGCCCTACTAGTGTGCACGTGCCATATGCAACGTAAATATTAAAATCTGCAAAAAAATATAAATTCAATATAAAGCTACGATCGACTAGTGGTCATCGTGAATTTAATATAAAATTAGATATAGCCTCTAAATGGATATCAATCATTCGCAAAAAAAAATACACCAAGGAGAAAGCGGATAAACAGACAGAATAACAGACATTGAAAGCTACTTTATTTTAAATACAATTTTCTTAATAAGTATAAACAATTTATATTAAATAATAGCGCATAGTTCTTATTAATAGAACCTTTTAATAAAACAAAACTATACAAAGCTTTGAATCCTTCAGACATCAAACACGGTTAGAACATAAAGGCATTGGCCATCAAAATCGTAGGTACCATAAATACTGAAGACCCATAATAGCTAGCTCACTCAAATCTAGGCTCTACCCGGGATTTCTACTTCGGTAATACACTTAAAACGCCTGAGCCTAAATCATCGTCATCGTTTGTTGAACAAGACTCTCCGGTCACATATCAACCCGACGGCCCCTTCCCATACCACTCAAGGGGTCTAGGGGTCTACTCACCCCCAATAATTTTCGGTCTAGGCATTGTAGCCGACGTTCAAGGTACGTGTTTTGTATGTGGCTGATGTTTAAGGTAAATATTGATGGGCAATCTGTTGTGTATTTCAACAATTTATTTTCATGGTGCGATTTTGATGGAAGGTTGCTTTTTTTTAATTTACTTTAAATGAAACAGTTTACATCGACTATACAATTGAATAAGCACATATCAAAATTGATCGTGGTTATGTTTTTCCATACGATAAACTTTAAATTATACACGAGAAAGCTAATCTTTATGTCCTCGACTGACATTAATTAATTAGTAAATGAGTTGGTAGATGATGACTTTGGTGCAATAAAAAATTAATATTGACTACAGTAGATTTTTTTATCTAAGGCGTAATATTCACTGTAATGCTACACTCGCGAAGTTGAGTGAAAATTGAGAGTGTGGATGGGCTCGACGTCCTACTTGGACTTTCCTTTGTTTTCTAACTTCGTGTTTAACTTCACTTCACTTCGGCCAACTTCCCGAGAGTATAGAGTTAGCATTAGGTACAGTCAACTATTAGCTGGGCAGAAAACTAAGAACAATTTTTATGTTTATGTAAGCATCGTTGGGAAACTTTGTAACTATATAGTACAATGTGAATGCCAACCGGTCGCACTGGATACGTTTCTGGAAGGAATCCAGCGGTGAACTCCTTGTGGCTGAGATGAAGATGATATGAATACTTTTGATAAAAAGTTAAATTAAATTTAAGACACGCTCAACCCTTTCATTGGCTAACTACACACAGTACCTACCTATTACACGAGTGGTACCCGCCGCGGTGTTGCAAGCGTCCCTAAGCTACGGTACCATAGAATAAGTTATAACCCGAGGTATAATGGCCACTCTCCGCCCCGCACCGAATCGCGTACCTCAACCCCAGGCGGGCATCGAGGCGGTCACAGTCGAGGGCTGTGCGCTTAGACGAATGTGTATTTCGAACATTTTCGATAATTTTGACGACAATGGGGAAATACTGTGCAGTCTTCGGCTGTCTCTCTTCAAGTAATCTTGACAAGAATAGGAATTTTTATAGTTTTTCAGATGATAAAATAAGGTAAGTTAATCTTTCCTTTTCTGTAGTACCTACTATTATTTATTTATCGTATGTTTATTATGTTTATAATGTTATTTATTTATAAATTATATAATTAGGTATATATAAAATGATGTAGGAACCCACTTAAACATAAAATCGGACACTTATTAATATTTATTAGTAATAATAAACTACTTACATGTTTTAGATGTATTGTCTTTTTAGAGGTGTAATCGGGATCTCCACTTTACTATCACTATGACTTCACTCTGTGTTCACTCTGTGTTATATGAGTATACATTCGCCTAGCTTCCGCCATATTATCTAGTAAATAACTTCATGTATAGTAGCACCTACTTCAACATCGGCAGCCATTTTGAATGATAACTACGCGACGGCAGCCCTACTACATTTCACGCATACGTGTGCGCGTGTACAGACGACATTGGTCTATGTAGTAGTAATAGGTTATTATTTCACGCGCCTTGTATGGAGTGTCCGGGCTGTGACGGTACTGCTTTTTTTATGTCATACAGTAGACAAACAAGCAAGCGGGCCACCTGATGGAAAGCGGTCACCGCCGCCTTTGGACATCAGTAACACCAGGGGCGCTACCAATGCGTTGTCCACCAAGGAGGTTGGAGGAAAGGAAGGAGGAAGGGAAGCGAAAGAAGGAGGGGGAAGAGGGGATAGGAAAGGAATTGGGATTCCGGATCTCTCACTCACCGAACGAAGCGCATTGCTGCTTCACGTCGATATTCTGTGATACGGTACTTCCCGGGTCGAGCTAGCCCATTTCATAATAATTGCTCTACCACTCCAAAAAACTTACCATCAGGCGGGTCGTATGCTTGTTTGCTATACCTTAGTGGTATAAAAAAGTCATAGCTCAGTTAGTAAACAGTTGTAAAAATATAAAAATGGACATAGTTAATTGACTAATACGAATTAAATCACGCCCACAGCAATCCTTTCGAGTAATCAAAACGCGAAACAAACCAAAATTCGATATTGAATTTTTCTCGAGCTAATCTTGTATTCAAATTTTAATTATATCATTCTGGCGTTTGAATAAAAACGAATTCATTTCGTGCCGTCGGTGAATAATAATGTGTTCGGACGAGCCGACTCTCGAATTACAGAGGCCGACTGTTACACCATAGCGTAACTACGATCATGTTCCGCAGCGTGTTGGCGTTGTAATATTTTAAGACATACCTTTAAATGAGATGTTTTTTGGTATAAGTTACTCTTTTGAGATAATTATGTAAACTCTGTTAAAAAATAAAAACAATAAAAGAGCCCAATATCATTGGATAGACCAAAGCGGCTAGACTTCGCACGCTTCGGCACGACACGTCGAAAGAATGAAGAATAATCGTGCTGCTAAAAGAGCTTGCTTGGGAGACGTCCACGTCAAACCGCTTGTTCGACGAGGTCTGAGGACGACGAGGAAAGACTTAATGTACCTCGGATCTGGAAGTTGGGAGGAACTCGTACATGACTACAGGACATTGCGTCTTCTCGAATCGGAGACCAGGATTCACTTCGGGTCGTTGCGCCGAAGCAGTAAACAAGTAAAAAGATATTAGAAATAGATATATATTTTATTTGTTAAATGAAAATGTCATTATTTTTCTTTTTTCGAGCGTTTCTACAACATCCAAACTATTAGTCGAGCCGTCGTAAAATGAGTAATACCAATGTAACGTGCATATTTGCAACGCAGTTTAGTATCGGCGACATATTTCACTTGTCTTTTTTGTTTTATACAATTTGAAATGTGGTTACCATGATACTGTAGTAAAAATGAACTATGAGACTCAGAGTCACCATTTCGCAACAGTTTTCAAGCACCAGCTCTTGCTCAAAGTACGTAAGTAAATTCTTACCATTATATACTTTTGTTTATTAGTTACTTTTTACATAAAAATAGCTTGACGGTTTTGCTTGATAGTTGACCACTTTTTATGGGTTTTAATATTGTGATGTCAATTAATACCTAATATGGCAAACCGAACTCCTATACATTAATATTTTTATAATACACGTCTATTTTACCTTGTCATTCATTCTCATTTATGTAATCATATCAACCCATAATCACCCCACTGCAGGGATACGGGTCTCCCTTCCATCGAAGGGGACTAGAGCATACTCTGCCACGCTGCTCCAATGCGGATTGGCAGAGGCCGGTATTTTCAAGCCGCCCGAAGGCCACCGACTTGGCTTAACGATTGTCATCTACCGATAACAGCTGGGACCGATGGCTTAACGTGCCCTCCGAAGCACGGAGAAGCTCGAGATAACGAAACCCATCCAAACACTGGCTAGGGTCGACGTCGCTTGACTTGTGTGTTCATATTAGAGTGCGACACAAAGCGACGCCATCGAGCTCGGGACAAGCCCACCACTGTGTCTCCTGTGTAGCCAGGATCAACAACGGCGACCTCAGATAAACAATAAGCAATGAAGCTTATTGACGTCCCGGGGAAGAAAACTACAGCTGTCTTGGAATTCACAACGAATTTAATCAGAAACAAGAGATAGTCGGAGTAGGAAGTATTGAAAGAACTTCCCTCCTTAACAACTACGTGAGAAACAGCAATTTGAAGCAAAAGGCATTATATCCTAGAGAGATGGCAAATCAAGTGAGGCTCGATTGCCGAGCACCACGGTCTATTATTACATTACTATTGGGACCTAATGCTATGAGCTGTTGTTTACTATTTTGATTCCAATAATATGTATTGCAAAACCTTCTAAATGCCTGAAAATTCTCTCTGCTTGCTACGAGATCAGAATAATAAACTACGCCCGAAGTGACATGTAAAGAATCCAACATGATTACGCGTTCGTCATGCCAAAGATCACACTCCCACAGAACGTGATGAGCTGTTTGTTCTACTCTGGTATTCGCGGTAGAACACTCAGAGAAAGGAGAACCATCGAGCTCCTCATACTATGTAAGTAATAATAAGATGTAATTTTATGAATTTTAATTACCCATGTTATTGGTGCTAACGGTATAGGTAACTAATTCCATGCGCTTTATAAATATTAAGTAGTATACGGTGTGATCGGCGGTCTAAGTTATGGAGATCAACAATTAATTCCTATCTCTGTATCCGGAAAAGCACTTTTCATGACCTCATATGCATATTGAAATTATGCCTCTGATTATGGTGCTTAGAATATCCTCATATTGATTGACATGGTGTTATGGTATCCTATAGGGATATCAAAACAGAACGAACCATTGTGGTAAAAAATAAATTGAATATTTTGTTTTATAAACTTCTTGTGGTGTAACTTTGAGCTTTGAGTAACTTTATTTTGTGACATTTCTTATGATAGAAAATGTTTATAAAAAATATGGTGAAATTAATTAATATTTCGTCACCTTATTCTAAAAAGTCATTAAAGGTTAAAAGTCTTTAAGTAGAGTCGACAATAAAGATGATGAACTTGTCTCGTCGAGATGTATAAAATGAAACATCCCCGAATTTCTAGTACTTGAAAAGGCGTAAATAAAGTCACTAATAAAATTTTTGACGTTTTTGGGCTTGATTTACTTTTAAGATGTTTTACAAGAAAACTATAATAGCAAATTGTAAATGAGTTTTGTTAATATTGCACTTCGGTAATCTTCGCATTTCCATACAAACGAATTGTCACTAATTGTACAACATGTAGAACTAAGTACTTTATTCTTTTACACTATATTTTGTGCTGGAAATGCGAAGATTGCTTATGTACAATCATCGAATGCAATCATACCTCCAGCCAGGCGCAGTACCTACAGCTCTTGCTCCTATATTCGGCGGGACTACCTTTCTAATAATAGAAACATATAATACACTGAATATTGATTTACATTTTGTTTTTTTTTTGTATAGATGATAAATACAAGTTTTTTTTTTAATACCACAAAGGTGGCAAACAAGCCTACGGTCCGCCTGATGGTGAGCGGTCACCGCAGCTTATGGACGCTTGCAACACCGGGAGCACCACTTCACTTCGCGCGTTGCCGACCCTAAAATACAAGATGTTTTCTGCTTTCGCACACCGAACAATAAATAATGTTAAAACAAAAAAGCACTAAGTTTCGCCATTACCAACACAATCTCTGGAGCGGGTCCATCGTGTAATGCCAGTCAATAATAATTTCATTAAAATGTAGATCTAGTTAAAAGCATTTTTTCTGATTAATTTTCAGTCGCGGGGCCCTCTTCTTTTTTTAATTGAATATCAGGCCACTTTGATGGCGCGACGAGAAAGGGTTGAAAAAGTTCGCCCTCATTTGAATAAAATAACAGTACTCGCACTTTGCATTTACGGAGATATTTCAAATTATATCTGGACTCTTTTTTGTTTTAATTTTTTTTTTGTTCCTCGTATTTATTTTATTTTCCCATCAGCGCTCCCATCTAATTGAGTTAGGCCTACAAATCGAAAATGTCGATCGAGTTGTAATTCAATTTATTTTTGTTTCTAATGGAGTTCGAGGTTTTTTTTTATTTTACACTGTAATTTTGAATCTTTTGCCGTTATGAAGGGTTCGTTTTATTGGTTCAGTATGAATTGTTATTCTATTTTTTATTTTATATAGCTTTTTTGCCCGCGACTTCGTCTGCGTGAAGCTCCGGGCCCGTTCCCGTGGGAACCACATTGAATTTCGGGGAAAGCTATGGCCTATGTCACTCCCTGATAATGTAGCTTTCTACAGGTGAAAGAATTTTTGAAATCGGTCCAGTAGTGTCGGAGCCTATTCAATTCAAACAAACAAACAAACCAACAAACAATCAAATCTTTTCTCTTTATAATATTAGTATAGACATTCTACTAAAATTTCAATGAATAACGGTCTATATTAACTTGAAATCTATTTCACATGTAGCGAGTAAACTGCTAAAAAATATATCCGTTTATTTGACGAATAAGCTATCTAGGTTCCTAGTGGGAAAAATATAATTAGGTATTATTATCTGAGTTATCATATTATACCTATATGGCTTGCTCTTTCTTTTTTATTAATTTTAACAACAATGTTACAGTAGTGCTAATTTTAAAACAGCAATGTCGTTCCTCAAATATATTGGTCTAAACGAAACTACGAATCTATTTCAAGACATATTCTCTATAAAATATGGTTTTTTATCTATACAACTCTACAAAAAAGTAGCTACCTATCAAGTTTATTACCGCGAGAGAAGAATGCAAGAATAACACAAAGAAATTTTCCTTACAAGAGTACTAATGACAATGACACAGTATAATGAAGGTATATAAACATTATTATATTAGTGATACACGTTGCAACAATGCCTCGTCGCGCGGCCGGGCGGCACTCGGCGACACTTGTCGCGTGTACGCCACCTAATCTATTTTGATACTTTTTAAAATAAAAAAAATAATATAGGTTTTGCAAGTAGATTTACAGGAAATACTTTTACAGCACTTTGACGTAAATGGCCTGTTGAGTAGAAGTGCCGCAAGAAACTCCGAAAATAGCCTTTAAAACTAGCACCATATTTTTTCAGTTATAGGTAAGTATATTGTTCGAAGTGGAGATTTGTAAATGATTTTATGTTTCAAAATGAAGCAATATATTAAAAAATATATACGGACAAATAACACAGATTGAGCTAGCCTCAAAGTAAGTTCGAATCTTGTGTTATGGGATACTAACTCAACGATACTATATTTTATAACATACATATATAGATAAACATCCAAGACCCAGGCCGGGATTTAAACCCGGGACCTCCTGGGTGGCGGTCTGGCGTGGACCATTACGCCACGGAGGTCGTCAAATAGTATTGATGTAGTCAAAATATTATTCCTAATAAATCAGAAACGGTCTTTTGAAAGAGGTGTGATGGACAATGCAGTGCTCATTTGACTAATCTTGTTTAGTGAGCGAGTGATAGAGTCCCTGTTCCGTCCCAGTCCCAAACCCGGCCGAATGATGAAGAGAAATAAAACCACGCCACGTTTCAATTTAATCTATTTTAAAGTAAAAAAATCCCATACTAATAATACCCCACATTTGCCACTTTAGGTTGCTATTTCCCGGATAAAATTCATCCTATGTCCTTTCTCGGATCTCAAACTGTCCCGATACCAAAAAACATCCCAATCGGTTCAGCGGTTTTAACGTTAGCAGCTTCCAGACGGAGGAGACAGACAGAATTACTTTCGCATTTGTAATATTAGTAAGGATTGAGAAAACAGCGTAGATTTGAATCAAGGGCTCTACAATTGAAATACATACGGTTTTATGCGTAGGACGGCCGCCCACAAGGTGGTCGACTTAAGGAGAGTCGCTGGACGCCGCTGGATGCAGGCCACTGGCAACCGGTCGTGCTGGAAACGTATGGGGAAGTCTAGCAGTGGACTTCTTGTGGCTGAGATGATATTATAATATAAGTAAGGATTTAAAAAACCCAGCGTAGATTTGAACCAATGGCAAAGGCTTTATACACAGGGCTATCACTTTTATACAATTACAACTACATACGGTTTTATTTACGTTGTCGAGTAAAAAAGCACTTGACCGGTTTCCCCAAGTATCAAAGTTACATAAACAGTGTATAATAGGCGAGAGCGTTTAAGAGAGTGAGAAAAGCTCGCCGCCCGGCCTATTCGTTTCACGGAGGGCGTCCACCTACTTTTGTCTTTGTGGCCTCTACGAATAACAGTCAAACTCAAACTTAACACTTTTTTGTTGAAAGATTATTACGTGTTTCTAGACGTTTATGAAATATTGTGGAACTGTGTCTTTATATTTCTCTACTTAAAAAAACATTTTATATTTCAGTTATTATTATGTTAACGGTTCAAAAATCTTTACACAGTTTATAAAGTGGCTTCTGCTGTCTGTTCGCTTAGATCTTTTAACCCGGTCAACGCCATGTGTATCGTTTTCGATACACAAATGTATCGTTTTCGACCCTAACATGGCGCTGAGCGTGTTAAACTTCTCATTGGATTGAAATACAGTTTTCAACAATAGATAGGAGTGATTTAAGAGGAAGATTTATAATGACAGAAGACAACGACAATGTTTAATGTACACAAACTAAGAAACAATCGAACAGTAACAAAATAACATAAAAAGATAAAAATAATTTTAATATTAACACCGAAAAACCTTAATTACTAACTTAACCTACACTATACTATATGTCTCACGTTTCTTTTTTGTGTTTAGAAAATAATAATAATGATGGTTTAAAAATTTTGTAAAACGTAGTTACAACGTTTTGCTCTGCGTCTGGCGATCTCAAAAGAATCTCGGGGTGAGGTGAAGTGAGCGGCCCTTAGCGGGGAGGCCGGGGAAGTCGCCGACTTGACACTCATTTAAGTAGCATATAATTCAGTTTATTTTGCCGAATTCAATCTCGAAGGGTTGCCCCATAAAAATATAAAATATATACTCATAGAAAGGGTGGAAAGGGGGGTTGTTATTCCTTTTTATTGGAATAAATTAGTGGAATTGTGTTCGGGCTCTCTCTAATGAATGTCTTATGGACGAGGGCCTAGGTTTTCTTTTAATTAATTGATGTAATGAGAATTCGGGCTCACTATGATTTCGTCGGGCCGTAATTTGAGATTTGTTCGAGACGTACCCTTTCGTTGAAATAGAAGCTGAGAACTGTTTGTTCCCCGTAATAAGCATCATTTACAAGTTCTGTTTTAGTAAATCAAGTAACATTTCAGATCCGTCCTTCATTTCATAATATTTTGTTTGTTTCATTTTGTGGAGTTAGTATTCGCACGCGGCTTTCCCAGAAAGCTTTGATGCAAAATGTTTACCTACTTTAAAATACACTCTGAAAAAAATCCGACATCATCAAAAAGATATGGGAGAAAAATATGAATTTGTTTTACAATATTTTCTGGCAAATGAAATTCCGATTAATAGTGTTTTTATATTTTAAAAGTATGATTAGCAATTTTGGTTCCAAGAATTCCGTCAAAAGAGATAAATTTGCTTTCTTTCTCAATTAAATTATTTGAAATGATATGACATCATTTAATCTGAGAGTAGGACTTAATGCCTATTAAGTGGAAAATGTGCCTACGTTCTCTTGTCATGTTGGTTGTACATATTATTATTCTGTTATTAAATAAATAAGCTACTTTATAAACTACCACTTCAGTGGAGAAATATGAGTTTAACTACAAATCTTTTCAATCACTTTGCAAATTACATAGTATGAAAAGAGGGTTAAAATGAATGGTTTGAGAGCTCGTAATAAGGCAATGAAATTATACAGAAAAGAATAAAAAAACAATAAATTTAAAAAAATATATATTTACTCCCAGCCTGTCAACTAAATTACAATAAAAAAACAAAAGAAGAATTTAAACATTAGAAAAGAAACTGTTTTACTATTTCAAAACTAACATTCCAATTTCGAACACTAATTTAAGATTCCACATTCAAACTATCGAATAAAGCGTCGCTGGGGGAGCGTAAGGTCAGGGGCGCCCCTCCCGCTTGATCATTTATAATGCCAAAATGTTTTAATTAAGATGCTGTAAAATGTAATTTACATGCAAATTCGGTTTATGTTAATGTGGCGCGTATATCTGTTTGGGTGCGTGCTCGCTATCTAATTTTGCGACAGTGTGTACCGTCATTATCTTGGCTCTAATGAGAAATCTGGCGACGGCTTGATGTTTGCATAATTAAACTTGCGGCGAACGTACGTTTTGATTGTTGCCACGATAAAATACTCATTCGTAATTCTTAGACGGTTGTTTGATATTTTGTTTTGGGATTTGGTGTTTACTTTTTTAATTTGGGTCATTACGATTACAATAGGTTTACAAGGAGAGAGCACTACCTCAAAGGGTGTAACGGACTAGTTAACAGACTGGGAGTAAATTTTTTGAAATCGTAGCAGTGTTTTGTTTTGTAAAAGAACTATTTGGTCTGAATTTCAATATCAGAATTAACTGTTGTGTTGATTAATGGTTATATCGGTTAAATGTATTGTTTTTTTTTTGTTTTTTTTTTATAATAAAAAGTATTGCACATTTAATTGATACCTATCGCAAATTTTTTCTTTACTCTTGTTTTCAAGGAACCTTTCAGTCAAAAATAATTTTGAAGTTAAAGTGCACTTCCAAAGAAAGTTTTGTAGTCTTATAGTATGTATGGTATGGTAGAGCTTTTATAAAATAGGCTAGCTCGACCAGGGAAATACCACCCTCACGCTCTTCATAATATCAATGTGAACCAGCAATGCGTTTCGTTCGGTGAGTGAGAGATTGGCAGACCCTATTCTTTTCCTATCCATTTTTTTCCTTTTTTGAGGTAAGCAACGCATTTGTATTCCTCTGACGTTGTTACCACTTCTCATCAGGTGCCACGTTTGTCTGTTTGTCTGCTATAATAATAAAAAAACTATACCAATAGGTACACTTCGTTCTTTCATCATGTCTACCAACATTAAGTTAAAGACACCGTATTTAATAACTTAGTTTTATTCTCGGAAATAATGCTGGAATATAACTAAGAAATCCTGCGACTTACAACGTGCTTAGTTGGGAAAACCAGTTGAATTTTAAACACTCAAGTACTTAATTAGAATTTTTATTACCTCTCTCCTGGCAACCCCATCGATAATTCCTTCAGTAATAGCATTTACATGCAATTTGAAGAAAAGAAACCTTTTTGAGAGGGCAACACCCTCGGAGGAAATTAACAAAACCTCTTTAAATAAGTTGGCAATTAGGGGTAACATAAAATTTACATAATTGTGTAAGTTGTGTACTGTTTATGTTTTGACAATGGATTTATGTACTGCAGACATCGTTGGGACTTGAAAAAAAATATTTTAAGATTTGTTTTTATTTAGAAATTATTACTTAAAAATTCAATTGAATATGAGATTTTGTTCAGCAATCACGTAAAAACGGCTTAATGGGTTTGTAAGGATACTGTTTACACAGGAAAATCAGCATAGACGGCATAAATATAACAGCATTTAAGAGGGGCACAGCGGATAATCCGCTCAAATCGGAGCAGCCCGTCTGGGGAAGGACCTTATAGAAGATCGTACGTAGCCAAATAGCATTGATCTCGGCCATGTTGTGTTCCTACGGTGAGTAAGGTCTCCAGAGCTCCACTTCGGGAGGTGGGAGGGTTGGCAACACGTGAGTGATGCCCCCGGTATTGCAAGCGTCTATAGGCTACGGTGATGCTTACCATCAGGCGGGCCGTATGCTTGTTTGCCATTATTCAACAAACCTCTCACTAAGTCGTTTAAGATTCGCTGTTACTGTTAGCAAAGGTTAGTTAGCACTGTTAGTCATTACTGTTCAATTACTAAATGAACGGGAAGAACGCAATGCAGCAACTCTTCAAATTTAGCACAAATCACCTGTGGAGCTGCACTTTACAAACATAACACACATAGGATTATGTTGAAAATTATATACACACATTAATATAATATATTTTTAGTATAAAATAATAAGATTTAATTGTAAAGTCTTTTCACATGGGATTGCTGTTTCAAACACTACCGAACCTGGTGTACCTCTCACTGTGGCCAAGACACCCTTAGCCGTCAGTGCAACTGGCAGTGAGAGTAGGGTATATAAGTAAGATCGTCAGGGTAAACCCGGTTTTATGCAATTACAGTAGATTGTTGGGATGTCATAGTTTTTCAGTTTGTCCGTATGTCAGTCAGAGGTGTCTTGGCCACAGTGAGATGATATGATGTCAGTGTATTTTTACATTGTGTAAGTGGGTATAAATCTTCAGTGCTCGGTTTATTTTATTATATAGCGTGCTTTGAATATATCCATTATTACCATCCAAATACAGGATGGTGTCGTCCTACGGCTGTACCCAATTAATGCGATTGCAATTCTCTATCGATGATGAGTTTACTTCCATAGAGTAAAAATACAATGCATCGATTGGTTAAAGAGACGGGTAATGTGACGTTTTCAATCCGACATAGGAAAAAACGATTGTGATTGGCTTAACAACAAGTAACGTAATGTAACGTATTGGCTTCGGGCGGCCTACCATGCGAGTTTGAAAAACTCGCCCAACTTGCGTGTTCAGTTTGAATAACGACACCAGTCATATTTTCAGTGCCTTTGTAAAATGTTCAAATCTTGACACCGTTGCATGGTTGATGAGTTCATTGTGTGAACTGACAAAAAACAGGAATAATTTATGTGTGACGTCACGTCACTTCAACATGGCGATGTGACGAACGCTTCGGGCGACACACTGTTCCATTCTTTTAAAAAATCTCGTTTTAGTAGTGTTGCCTTAGTTTTTTAGACTTCATTTTACTTTTCTTATGAGTTTAAATAAAGCGTTACTTACACGGAAGATTTTCTAAGCGACTAGACTCTATAGACGTACCTATAAGCGCGTGGGCATCGCGTTTCGTACTACATTGAACTCTTTGTATGTTAGACCTCACGATGAAATAATTCCAACTCCGCAATAGATGACGAAACGCAACGAAAACACGCGAAAATTCTTTCTGGACAAGGTCTTACTCTTGAAAATAATTCCGCTCGATCGGCATGTTTTAGTCTAGACAGAATTATAGCTCTTTCTAAATAAACTTTTTCGAAATAACTAAATAATCGAACTTTTTTTTGTGTATGTATATTTGCAATCAGTCTAGGGAGCTATAATCAAATTTGTCCTGGCTTGTGTGCCTTTTAGCAAAGACATCTCCCCGTGGCAAGTGTCCTTGGTCGATGATGTAGTTCCCTTATGTGGTTTCTTTTCAGTCGTTTCGGGTACAGTTGTGCTGCCAGCCTTTTTGGATTGATTGCCAATCGCTTCTGGTACTTTTCCGCAGTTAATATGATCTCCATCTTAATAGTTACCTAATTAAAGTGTTCGTGTATTCATTAGTGATGAACCACGGGACATCTGCAATGGATCGCAAGATCATGTTTTGCGCTCGCTGCAGGATTGCGATGTTAAAGTTACTTGCACTTCCCCAAAGCTCCACGCCGTACATCCATATGGGCTTCAGAACACTTTTGTAGATGAGGAGTTTGTTATCTGATGAAAGCACACTGTTAAGTTCCAGCAACCAGTGCAAGTTTTTATATCAAATATTTAATTCTTCATTCTTGCACTTGACATGCCGCTACCATGTAAGTCGTCGATCGATGTGGATTCCCAGATATCTTGCATGGTCACAATGCGGCAGGATGCTGTTTTCTAGATACACCTGTGGACAGTTCATAAAATCGAACTGTACGCTAAATAGTTAGTAAAATTTAAAATTTCAAGAGTATGAACTACGATTTGCCATTAATTTCAAATTGAAATTTACACTACCCGCGACTACAAGTACAATTTCTAAATACAGCTTGCATAGTTGACAGTAATGTGATGCTCGTGACCTAGAGCTTTAGATGTAGGTACTATACAAAGAAATAAATTATTTTCAAATCAAACAGTATATTTGAATCCACGCGCACTTTTCAAATAGTCCAATAAATAAGCCTATTATAATTTTTTTTGTAAAGGGATGATCACAAAGGAAAAGTTAGTACACAAAGCCGAAAAAAACCCTTCGCTTGCCTAATTATAAAATTTAAAAAAAAAACGCCCCAGAACGCGTTGTCACGTACCATACACGCGTTAATTACACGTCATTGTTTTTTTAAAAAAGCGCGCCGATGACGCGCGCAATTAAAGCTGTGTACCAGAAGACAGCATAAAGCCGTTACACAATGCGTCCTCGAGGAAATTTGCCGCAGGGCATGCGAAATTATAACAAGGCGATTTACACTTTACACTAGGCAGTAGGCACATGTTTTTGCACTATTTGGCGCGTAAAAGAAACTGCTTTCAATTGTTTTTTCATTGTTGGCAATCATTGTTCGTTGATTTTTCTTTTTATATTATGATAGGCCAGTTACATTAGGATTTAAGAGCTTGGTATGACAATGCACGGACAAAATTGCTGATTTTGTTACAAGATTTTCAATCACATAGTAATAACGGAATACGACTTTCGGGCTTATTATTTTGAGAAGTGTGACTTTTCATACTTTAATTTCGTAGTGACTATTTTATATAAGTCGGTACACACTTTATTATAAAGTGACACAGATAACTTTAATAACAGTTACAAGTTTAGATAGTGCTGTACTCTTGCTGCGTGATTTTGGCGTTACTGTACAAACAAAACATAAGAACGATACAAAATGTAACGCTTAACTTTTTGCCTTACATAATATTCATACGATGTTGGAAGTAATGAGTCGACTAGCGAGATTATACCACGTCAACCATGTGATCACGTGAACAAACTGTACAAAGTATTTGCACAGAATACTACTACTAGTATTTATGTCACAAAGGAATATAAAAAACCCCCCTGTATAGTAAAGTTGGCAAAAACCACAGAGTAAACAAGGAAATAGAACGAACTACTTAACACTCCAACCGATAGAATTTATGACGTAATTAAAATGACGTATACCGTTTCGCAACGTGTAAATAAGTGAAAAAAATATTTTTCTCCCTCGGACAATGACTGTCCGAAAAAAAAACGATGATACATGATCCTCGTTTGTGTTCGTGTATATTTTTTTTTTATTAAAAAATCACATTAACGGCCTTCATTGGGGCGGCGATAAATAATGCCCTCCTTATTCAAATTTTTGTTTTTGTTCAACCCCCACGTTATAAATGAGCTTATTTGGAAAACCGGCCAAAATGATAGGGCGCGATAAAAATGCTCAATTAAAAATGTTTTGTACGTTCACGTAACGTAATCGCAACGAGATGATGTATTTTTATATCTGTAATTTTTCTAATGATTGATGTTGACCTATGTTTTATGTCATACTGTGGATGATTCTTTAATTTTTTGTATAATTTTTGTTTTTCTAACCAATCCATACTCATCAAGTCATAATTATTTATTGTTCTCTGGTTTTAACTGATCTTTTTAACCTTTTCTCGATGTTTCGGTCATGTTACGTCGACTGTGATCATAAGGTATGATATAAAAGTAAGTAAATAAATAACTATGTCTTAACAAAGATCAGTCAAGAAACTTCGTTCGTTTAACTAAAACTCGTTTTGTCTTTTTCGGTCTTCATTAAATTTTCTAAACAAAACGGGCTTTATAATCAAACCTTGGTTTATTTTTTTAAATTAACAAATGGTGTAGTCTTTTACTTCAGGAACAGAAAAAAATAATTATTTTAAATTTTAAATCATATTTATAATATATGTATGTTTATGTTTGAAAAAAACTGGATTTTGATTCCTGTCTGAAAATAAATAGCAATCATAAAGTAAAGTTATTTTTATTAATTGCTACCTATAAAAAAATCGAATTAATACTTACCATCCGGTGTGGCCCCATTGCTTGTTTGCTAAAAATGCGTTTTAAAAACTGGCTATTAACCATTTTTTTTTAAATTTATTGAAAACAAATCACAAACAGGTTTACAATGAAAATTAGGTCAAAGATTTACATAATACAATATAATTATGTTATTAAAAACCCAAGATGGTTACAGATAATTTTCTTGATTTTACTTTTCTTATTTAATTTGGTGTCACCGTTTAATTAGCATCCTCCTGTCTTTTCGAGGTGGAAGTTCCAATTTTGCCTCTAAACTAGGGACGCCCACACAGTCACACCAATTACTATTCAAGAATAAATCATTTGGTACATTATAATAGATAATCTAAAAAGAGTGACGATTTCACTGCTCCTTGATGAGTTCCAGTTAAACTATCTGTTAGATAAATTGACGAGAAGTGATAATTAAAAGCAACACTAAAGTATTTAAAATAAAATTTAGAACTCAACAAGTTACAGCATAGAGTTGGCTCTCCCAAGTCTCTACTTGCCAGTTGATGTTTCATTCCAATAGATTTACAAAAAGAGAAGATATTACTCTATTACATGTGATGAAACTATGCCCTTCTTCGAAATAATACGCTATATTTCGTCAAAGATCGAATATTATCTTGATAGAGATGAAAATGTTAATAATTCTTTGAAAATGTTCTACCAAATGTGTTTTACCAATTGCGACGCGAGCAATAGTCAAAGAAAATACCGTTAGTTTTACCCGCGAATTCCCTTTCAAAACTATCCTATGTATTATTAACTCCCCGTGTACCAAATTTCAAACAATTCTATCAAACCTTTTTTACGTGAAAGAATAACAACCATCCATACATTACAAACATTTATAATATTAACTAGGTATAATGAATATATCTTGTAGCCTAACCATACATAATATAATCCGTACATCAGCAAACAAGCCAACGACAGACTAAGGTCACAGCGGCTTCCTCTCCCGACCTTCGAGCTGCTTGCTGCAGTCCGCTGTGTGAGCGCTCTATCCTTGTCTAGCTCAACTAAATCGGGGTGTTCCCGTTTCGGTATTTGTATATTGCACATTTTGAAACACTATAATATTCTTTAGATTTTATCGTACCGTACCATTCGTCCTCTGAGTACTAATACAGTTGACTTAAAATGCTATGAAGCTGCTAATTGTCTTTCTTCTTCTTTTATGATATTTTCAGTTCTGCATTCATTTCTAAATAATTGAAGACAGTAAATAAGTTTAATAGCGTTATTGTGTTGTCGTTTGTGCCCAGCTTTTGACAATTTAACAAAAAATATTATTAGATCTCTTCGTACAATATTTTGTCACGTAGGATTGTCTTATCGTTGACGTCATTACTTGCAAGTGCTGATCAATATTATAAAATTGGTATAATATTAAATAGTTTCATATATTTTTGCAACTTCTGTTCAAACATCTTATCTTTTTACAAATCGCTTTGCGCTACAAATTTTTGTATAGCAATAGTAAATGAAATGTTTTTAAAATGTATTTTTTTGTTAAGTATGAATATATAATTCCTAATATTACAATCTAGCGATTGGCTAATTAGTAATTTAATGTTGACCTAAATTTATAAAACGCACATAATAGTCTAAGAATATTGTCCATCGACTTATCTTAGTGTCTATTAATTAATTGAAATGAAATGAAGTATTTCGTATTTCTTTTACCCGTAGAAATTATCTATATTTATAAAAGAGAAAATCACTGACTGATTCATCACGAAATCTCCGAAACTACAAGTGCCAGGAGTCTTAAATTTTGCATGGGGGTTCCTTTTGGGGCGTAGGTGCTCACTAAGAAAGGATTTTTGGATTTACATCCCCTAAGGGGGTAAAACGGGGGTGCAAAGTTAGTATGAAACTTTGCCGTTTTTGAAGTTATTCGAATGAAATTCAGCATGAAGGTTCTTTACTGAAAAGCATGAAACATGAGTAAAATATTTTTTTCAAAATTCATCCCTTAGGGGGTTAAACGGGGGTGCAAAGATAGTATGAAACTTTGCCGTTTTTGAAGTTATTCGAATGAAATTCAGCATGAAGGTTCTTTATTGAAAGGCATGAAACACGAGTTAAATATTTTTCTCAAAAATCATCCCTTAGGGGGTTAAACGGGGGCGCAAAGTTAGTATGAAACTTTGCCATTTTTGAAGTTATTCAAATGAAATTCTGCATGAAGGTTCTTTATTGAAAGGCATGAAACACGAGTTAAATATTTTTCTCAAAAATCATCCCTTACGGGGTTAAACGGGGGCGCAAATTTCGTATGAAACTTTGCCGTTTTTGAAGTTATTTAAATGAAATTCAGCATTAAGGTTCTTTATTGAAAGGCATGAAACACGAGTAAAATATTTTTCTCAAAAATCATCCCTTAGGGGGTTAAACGGGGGTGCAAAGTTAGTATGAAACTTTGCCGTTTTGAAGTTATTCGAATGAAATTCAGCATGAAGGTTCTTTAGGCGATACGAAGTTCGCCGGGTCAGCTAGTAGTATCATAAAGTAGCTCTCACAAGTGCTGAGTAGCTTTTCCGAATGGCAAAAGACCGGGTTTTGTTTGCGAAGCTGACGGCCAACCTCCAGTAGTGGAGAGGCACAGAAAGAAGAAAATAGAGTAGATTGATTTGTACAAATCATTTATTACTGTTTGTACAGTTTGATTAGTCCCTTTAGAGACCTACTCTATGAATAACCGCTTGAATCTTTTGAATCTTAATGCTCAAACGGGAACATACCTTCCTCATAGCCCCCATACATAATGTATGAAACTTAAAGAAATGCAATGAAATGACAAAATGATCGGTCATTGTAGATAAACGTCTTCCACCGCACAATTGAATGATGACGAGCCATTGTGCTATGTTTAGAGATCCTGCATATAATGTCGGAATAGGTGCTTGCGACTATTTTATCCACTTATGCGCATTAATACGTTTATTGGGTCAGCCATATGCGAATGCTGATCTGTTAAGTGGTTTATTAGCTTTGATTTTTGTATGGAAAATTTTTCGTGTTGTTATTCTGTTGCTTTTTGCAACGATCGTGCTTGCGATCGAAGTTTTTTTAATCTTATTTCCATCTGTTGTCAATTCAAACCAGCCTGATTTGATTTTGTTCATTTTAAAGAGAATATGTCCGCTGATAACTAACTATAACTTTTGTAAACTAACAAAAAAAATGTGTAATCTACCCATAGAAAAGCAAATTTTTTGAAAAAAAAAATTGCAGACACTGCTCTTGGACTAAGCAGTATTTTTAAAACACCTAAGTCAGTTTGAAGCACAGGAATGGCGACCGCGTACTGGAAAACGCAGCGTAGGACGCGACGGCTCCCAAAAAGGTGGACGGACTTAAGGAGAGTCGCAGGAAGCCGCTGGATGCAGGCCGCTGCCAGCAGGTCGCATTCTAGGCGTTTGGGGGAGGCCTATATCCAGCAGTGGACTTCTTGTGGCTGAGATGATGATGATGATTGAAACACAGATGCACGACATTGAACCCATCAAAAATCAACATTGTGTCATCGTTGCTTAACGTGTTCAGTTTGACACAAATAGCGAAGATATCGAGTACCATCACTTCTTCACTACGATTCATAAATAACAAATTTATTACACCACTACAAATTATAGGGAATTTATTAGATGTACTTAGTGTATTTTTAATGAGGCAGTTAAAAATAGTTTATTAAGGTAGTTTTGTGTTACGCCGATGGAACAGAGTGCGAATATTTTTATTTTTTCTTATTAACTTTAAACACAGTGAGAATATTTCTAGCGTGTAAGAAAATGTTATTTATTACACATCAAAATATCTACTAACAAAAACAAATTTAATCTCGATTCAATCTCAATCGTTGTCTCGCTCAATTCCTATTTATGTATGAGTGAGACAGCGAAGTTGGAATCGAAATTGAATCTGTTTTTGTTACGACAATAGGAACTTTATTACTTATAGACAGGGAATCTATCTATAATATAATAATATAATAATAATATAATAAAAGTGTAAAAAAAGTTTGTCTGTACATTGAATATATTTCCAAAAAAATTGTTTAGGGCGATGAAGAATAAGCAAAAGAACAAGAATTTCGTAAAATTTTGTCCGTCTGTTTGTATGTTTGTATGTATGTATGTTTGGATGTTTGTATGTTTGTATGTATGTTTGTACACGCTAATCTCAGAAACGGCTGAACCGATTTGGATGCGGTTTTCACTAATATGTGGCGATTTGTTCAACTTAACATTTAGTGTATGTTTCTTTTCGAAATTCCCACGGGAATCCGAGATATACGCAAACGAAGTTTCGAGGGTATATCAACGCACAGCCCAAACCGCTGGGTCTAGAGATTCCGAATTTGGCATGTAGGTTACTTACGACGTCTAGGGATATACAAAAAAAAGGATTTTTCAAAATTCCCACGGGAAAGCGAGATATACGCAAACGAAGTTGCAAGAGGACGCACAAACTAAACCGTTGGGTCTAGAGATGCCAAATTTGGCATGTAGGGTCCTTATATGGTCCGGACCGACCAGACCGGACCGGACCGGACCGGACCGGACCGGACCGGACCGGACCGGACCGGACCGGACCGGACCGGACCGGAACGGATCAGACCTGATCGGTCCGGAAGGAACCGCACCGTACCGAGTCCGTGCCGGACCGGACCGAACCGGACCGGACCGTTTTTCTTTTGTCCGTCTATTTGTATGTTTATATGTTTGTATGTATGTTTGCACACGCTAATCTCAGAAACGGCTGAACCGATTTGGATGCGGTTCTCACTAATAAGTGGCGATTTGCTCAACTTAACATTTAGTGTATGTTTCTTTTCAAAATTCTCACGGGAATCCGAGATATACGCAAACGAAGTTGCGAGGGTATATCAACGCACAGCCCAAACCGCTGGGTCTAGAGATTCCAAATTTGGCATGTAGGTTCCTTACGATGTTTAGGGATGTACTAAGAAAGGATTTTTCAAAATTCCCACGGGAAAGCGAGATATACGCAAACGAAGTTGCGTGAGGACGCACAGCCCAAACCGTTGGGTCTAGAGATGCCAAATTTAGCATGTAGGGTCATTATAAGGTCCGGACCGACCGGACCGGACCGAATCGGACCGGACCGGAACGGACCGGTTTTTTTTTCTGAAGAAATATATGTTAATTGGTATGTATAACCTTATCAGAACCGGACCAACCGGACCGGAGCGGACCGACTGGACCTGATCGGACCGGACTATATATATATATAAAGTTGAAAGTCCTGACTGACTTAACTATACATATATCAACGCACAGCCCAAACCGGTGGGTCTAGAGATTCCAAATTTGGACTGTAGGTTCCTTACGATGGCGACGTCTAGGGGTGTACAAAGAAAGGATTTTTCGAAATTCCCACGGGAAACCGAGATATACGCAAACGAGGTTGCGAGGCTATATCAAATTTGGCATGTAGGTTCCTTACGACGTCTAGGGATGTACTAAGAAAGGATTTTTCAAAATCCCACGGGAAAGCGAGATATGCGCAAACGTAGTTGCGAGAGGACGCACAGCCCAAACCGCTGGGTCTAGAGATGCCAAATTTGTCATGTAGGTTCCATATAAGGACCGGACCGGACCGGAACGGATCAGACCTGATCGGTCCGGAAGGAACCGCACCGTACCGGGCCGTGCCGGACCGAACCGGTTTTTTTTTTCTGTAGAAAAATATGCTAATTGGCATGTAGGTTCCATATCAGGACCGGACCGACCAGACCGGCCCGGACTGACCGGACCGACTGGACCGGATGGAACCGTACCGTACCGGGCCGTGCAGGACCGGAATTTGTTTCTGAAGAAAAATATGCTAATTGTTACTAGGCCACGCGGGCGAAGCCGCGGGCAGAAGCTAGTACACAAATAATTTTTTTCAAAAACTAAACTGTAGGTACTAAAGATTTTACTAAAACAATTAGGTAATATAACATTTCTTTTTGATAATATATTATTTCGAAAGACGAGAAGTAACCTTAAACTATCATAGGTGTCTTGGGTTTTCCTCTGAGTCGTGGTCTGGCAGTCGCTCTTAAAAATCAGCATCTTCTTTAACTTAAGGATTTGTGGAGTCCGCTTCTTAGCCTAAGAAGGCTTATGTAGCGGTGGCAGGTGGAGAGAGCTATGCTCGGAGTATTCTGAGGAACAAGATCCGAAACGAATAAATTCAACGAAAAACTAAACTTTTCGACATAACTCTCGAAGTCAGCAAGCTGAAGTAGCCATGGGCTTCTGCCATGTTAGAAATGGGAGATGGATCAGGAAAATCTTGGAGTAGAGTCCGCTACCTTAACCTAAGGAGGCTCAGGTAGCGTACTCTGCAAATCCTAATAAATTAGGAATAGGGATAACGCTAAAAAGAAGTCTAACGTTATCACTAGATTAGCAATCTCGACGTTTGTACTGTCGCATGCAGTTCGATGCACACGCATTTTCGTGTGAGCCGCTCTATAAATTATGGGTGTGAGGGCAGGCGTCAACCTTTTTTTGAAACGACAGATTTTTGATATAAATATCAGTTTTTTTTATTTCATCGTCTTATTTGCCTTATCTACAATAAAATTTTACAGACAAGGAGTTTGGAGCTCTATCTTTAAAAATATATATACACAAATCCATTTCCGCACATGGTTTACATAAGAGATGGCTATTTCTAGAAAAAGATCGAAATACAACGTGTCTTTAGATAAATAGACTGGTTGGAGCATTCGGGGAAATACGGCAAATTCTTATCTCGCAGCACTACGATCTTCAACCAGTGCGACCTCCCCGCCACGATCTATGCTCAAACGTGGACTCTGGCGGGCTGGTTCCTAGATTAAATTTTAATACGATAAAAATATGGTAAGTCTTTGAACTTCGCTGCTTAATATCAGACAAAATAGTCATCCTGCAAAAATAATATTCGGTAACCTAGGCACCTAGTAGGCAGAATTTAAGAGCAGAATAGTCTTTTTAAAATAATAACAAAAATAAAAATCCTTAATTCTGTAAGCATTGGTATTGCAATCTGAAATCGATTAATTAATTGAATTAACATATAATTTACTATAATAATCAGAAAAAAATAAAAAATAGTGCCGTGCCATCGGTTATCGACAACTGGTACGACGTTTAAATTACGGCCGAGGTCCATTTTTATCTGTTTTTTACCAGCCGAGCCTAGGGGTGGCGCGCTCTTGTTTTTTTTACTTATTTTTTTATCGAACGTTCCGGACCACACTCTCGTGCTGGGATAAATGGACGGCACAACCCTACTTTGATGGAAAATTATTATTATGTAGTGGTATTATGAATATTTATACCATGATTTATGTTTGTACAGGCTTTATTAAATGAGTTCGGATTAAGTTTGTTTTTAATAGCGAAAGTGGCAAAATTATATTTTGATGTTTATTAGGTCATTTTAAGTAATTCTTAGTAGGTATGTTAATAATATGTCCGTAAATGTCATTGATAATTTGTAATATTTTATATGCCTTAGTCATTAAACTAAAAACCTACACTAGAAATTATGTTTAAAAAGTACCTAAACCATAGTTAGCAAAATTTTGGCGAATATCCACGATGAGTTTTTTTGTAGTCACTTGTGTCTCACTGCAGTAGGGAAATCTAATTTCAATCCACCCCAAACCCATTCTATCATTTCTGATATTTTTTTATGAATGAGAGGTTGGCAAACCAGCATGCGGGTCATCTGATGGTATGTGATCATTTCCGCCCATGCTGTATTTAGGAATTTCTGAGCAGGTTGACGACTTTTAACAGGAAGAAATGTGGAAATATAATTTATGAAAATGGATAAGTACCTAAGTGAAGAGTTTTGCTTCTGGCTGGATCTCACCGAACGAACTGATTGTTGCTCCTCGATGATATTCTGTGCGGCGGTTTTCCCGGTCAAGGTAGCCAATTTTACAAAAGCTTCATAATAACAAAATAATATTTTATTTTAAATTATATTTCCACATAGTTTCAAGTACTTTTCCAATCTCAAAAGCACTTAACACTTAGATGACACAATTTTAACATGAATTTCAAATATTATAAACATCAAATAAAAATGCATTAAACTCCTTTGATTGGATTTATTTTATTGTCGGTCAATGAAAAATTGTTGTTGCATAGATTTTATTTTAACGTAACAGACTCATGCAATCTCGGGGCGCACAATCTAACCGAACGGCTTTGTGCTCACTTTCATATTCGCTACATTGACAGTTAAAGGGCCAGATAGGGTTGGCACACCTGACTTGCTTTTGTCATTTTTTATTGATGCTTTTATGTTTTTTGACGTATTTTCATCAGCTTTAGCTTGATCTGTCAAAGTCGACAGAGCTAACAGATTGACAATTTACGTCCTTCGAATCATGTTTTTTTTCTTTCTTAGGACCAGTATCTAGTTTAGTATTTACTACTGTCATACTACATACATTATTATGGGTCTTTTAAATATATTTAAAAAATTGTGTCCGACCCATGCATGTATTCTGTATGTTCCACACTTAAGTAATCAAGCATAAATAGATTATTGACTATCCCTATGATGCAGTGGTGTCAGTTGTAGAAGACAGAAATGGTGTAAGATTCTATAAGAAAACACAAGTATACTATTAGATACAACTTTACTGGTTTATAAATAAAAAAATAATTATCACTTCAAGTAAAATATATCGTCCTATTGCAGCCACTGACGCCATCTTTTAATTAATAACTTTTTTATTTTCTCATTCCCGTACTATAATTAAAGCTTATTTGCTTTTAATTTTAATCGCAACCCTAACAACTACAAACACATGCACAGTAGCCAGAAGCCAGCTATCGAGTCGACTTATTAATAAACATGCGCTAACAATAAATAATTGTTTATAATGAACTTTATAATATATTAGCGCAGATACTTCATTATCTCGCAGCAGCACGCACACACCGACGCAGTTCACGCAACTCCTGTCTGTCGATGTGTCTTTAGTGTTGCCGATAGTTTATATCGATATCGAATCCTATTTTCATTAATCACAGTGCCCATGACTCACATAACACTAGTTAAATAAATACTTATATGAAGAGTGAGGTGTAGCCCAGGGCTTTCTTCTAAGAATATTTTGCAACATACTGTTTGGCAAAATCTTTAAAAAAATTGCAAGTATTTGTATTCAGTCTGGCGCTGATGTAAAGCCTTGGGTGTAAACGACTTACAATACAACAAGACTTCGAAAGACGCATATGTACATCACGTACGCATACAAACCTATTTATACATAATATTTTAAATTAGAAAAATATTGCATTAAAATCAATACAAATTATCACAGAGAGATTTTACATAACTAATATAAAATCTTTTTTCATAAATTAATTTGTGTATTAAATTAAATTGTAGTAGGTAAGAAAAAGTGTTAATGAAAAGCCAATTACTATCGACTTAGATTATTTATCGATACATATAGCACACCCATAACATGCGCAGGAGCATCGCCGACTCGCATTTTCTTTTATCGACGCATTGATTAATGCAGCTTGATTTGAATAATAATTTTCAGATACAAACGTTATTGTATGATAAATTTAGTGCAAATTGTAACGTAAGACTTTGCTAAAATACGACTTTTGTACTTTTTAACCTCTTTCTTGTACTGTGTCTCAATAATTTCATGGTTAACGACGGTCGTATTAATGCTTGCGGGTATTTTTAGACTTTTACCATTCTCTCTATTCATTTGATGGAGAACTCGTAGATGTGCTGGTTGCCTCAAGAGGGTAATGTCCTCAAAGACGGCAGTCGACGAAGAGATTCGGCGAGGCACCCCTCTCGGAACCTCTCCTTTCTGTCGACAGTTCACCACATCCTGGTCGGACCTCCTTGCGGAGTCGCCTATGATCATGGCTCTCGTGGCCATACCATTACGGGGATGTGCAGATCTCGAGATTTTTAGTAGATATACCAGATGGGTAGATCCAAGGTGCTCACCGCATAGTCTACGACCGATGGGATTGTATCAAGTTTTTTTTTCGTTGGTAATAAAAAAGTCAAACAAGCAAGCGAACCACCTAGATGAAAAATGGTTTTCGCCGCCTATGAACGTCAGTAACATCAGGGCTACAAAGAAGATAATGAAAAGGATAGAAAAGAAGTTTCCCAATCACTGAACGAGAAGCATTACAATAGTAACATGCGACGACCTCTGCTGGTTTGTCAACCTCTTCCATAACAAAATTCATGGGTTTCATTTGCGAACATAGATAGATACACAATGAGCAAGTAATGAGACAGCCTATAAAAAGCCTGAAAACGAATCCTTAACAATCAGTTCATTGAACTCGCCATTCAGGTCACAATTTGCTAGGGAGTGAACTGGGCTAACAAAACACAAACAGCGGAAGGTGAAGGTCGAACGGCAAAAGACGATCATGTGTACACAGTTTACACACACTTACACGGCCAATGGACAGACAGACATACAGAACATCGCTACTCGGTTACGTGGCTAAACAAAAAAGATGTTGAGAGATGTTTGTAATTATATAGAGTTGATTTTTTTATCAATTTAAAAGATTATCCGTATTTGTGGTGATCTTTTCGTTAAATTAATATCAGTTAACAAAGAATGTGCAGTTAATACTGCTACCTTTTAACTGTAAAACTTATTTAATTTACATGCTTTATACCATAATGAAGACGTGAATGTAAAGTCAATTGAGAAAATTTTACAATAACTAGTAGTTGGTTGTTCAAATGTCAATTTGTAGTTGCCGGTATTCATTTTAGCTGCTGTGTTTGTATTGGTTAATTCTGTTATATTTTGTATAGGTAATTCATTTCCTTAGAATTTCCAGAAACATTATTTTTCACGGACTTCCTCTAATATAGATAATGTAAAATTGCAATTAATTAAAACCGGGCATATTGAAAACGTTCGGGGAAGGATTATGTCAGAAGTGGACTTGTGGATGAGATGTTGATAAACCCTCGTACATACTAAAACAATGAAATCTACACAAAAAGACATTATATCAAAGAAATTGCTGATTTTTACTGACATAGTAAAACACTTCAACCAGACTTTACATTCTATTAAAAAGGGTATTTTTACAATTGGTAAATCTACAACATTTTACTGACACACTAAAATTTCTCTTGACATGCCAAACAACTCTATACGAAGCAAGGAGCGGGCGGCGCCCGTAAGGCCGGTGGTCCCATATTTCACAGCTTCTGTCCATGCCACCTTCGCTGATCTTTTATAGTTTTACACGAGTGTTGATAACTTGTAAAACTTGTTTTTGTCAAAGAGTAAAATAATCTATAATATAAAAATGTGTTGCTAAGCTCAAATCTCGAGAACAGCTGAACCGATTTTGCTAATTCATTTTTTACAATATTCCTTGAAGTACGTGGATGGTTCTGACGGAGAGAGAAATTTAAAATTCCCACGGGAATGCGGGATATACGCATTCGAAGTTGCGCGGGTTTCGCTAGTAATAATTAAATATATAGGGACAAATCACACAGATTGAGCTAGCCCCAAAGTAAGTTCGAAACTTGTGTTATGGGATACTAACTCAACAATTACTATATTTTATAACAAATACATTATATAGATAAACATCCAAGACCCGAGGTCAATCAGAAAAAGTTCGTTTTTCATCATGACCTGACCGGGATTTGAACCCGGGACCTGTTGGGTGGCGGTCTGGCGTGGTAACCAGTATTTTATATTCCTCTATGGAAGTTTCATAGACTTCTAGAGGGACGTAGATTTTTTGAATGCAAAATGCATACTTTCCTTTTTTTTTGCAAAACTGATACGTTTAGAAATTTGAAAAATGTCATGGTTCATATTAGTGTATTTGAAAGGACAACAATCCCGTGTCAGTTCTATTAGTTACAGAGTCGTCGACCTTATAAAATAAAATTTATTTTATGAAAACGTATAAATGTCATAGTATATGTATGGCCCCACCTGATGGTAAGCATCACCGTAGCCTATAGACGCTTGCAATACCGGGGTATCGCTCACGCGTTGCCAACCCTCCCAATCCCAACCCCCCCAGTGGAGCTCTGGAGACCTTACTCACCGTAGGAACACAACATGGCCGAGACCAATGCCAATTGGCTACGATCTTCTGTAAGGTGGAGGTCCTTCCCCAGACGGGCAGCTCCGATTTAAGCGGATTATCCGCTGTGCCCTAGCCACTAGAGTACATTAGCGAAATCCGGTGGAAAGGCGATGTGTTGATCCGTGAGTCATTCACGACGAACCTGTATTCTATCTATCTGTCTAACTGCCTCGCCTAACCGACCTACTTCATATTGTTTACACACAGCAATGAAAACTTAATCAAGCCATCGGACATCTTACACGTCTCGTAACATTTATAAGGAATCATCAAAATTTCATGAGACACACGTATTCCTAATTAAAAGCGAAACGTAATAAACTCGCATTACTCTCTACGAATACAATGTTGTTGTAAATTACTTACTGTCGCCAAATAACACATCACCCAGAATAGTTTGCGCTTTTCCACTGGTCACAGCGTGCTCTGTTTGTCGGATAGACCGTTTAAAATCGACATGACTACGACTGATTATTCCGACGTTTTTTTTAATAAGAGAGAAAGTCTAAAATGCTTGAATACCATTTTATCTGCATGCAACGTTATGAAAATTAAAAAAAAAAAAATTTTTCGCTATTTTAATATTTTCAAATGAAAAGAATTGTACCTAAACATATTTACAATCTTTTTAAATAAGCATTATTCATAAATAAAGCATTTATTTTTATCTGTAGGTACTGTATGATGGTCAATCTCATCATCGTCAGTCGATAGGTACTTGATGAAATGATCTTACCCCACTGATGGGATATGAATCTTATTTCTATTGAATCTTTCAGAATAAAATACTGTTGTAAATACAGTTGCAAAAATATGTTATTATTCTAGTACCTTGTCACTTTTGTACTATATGTTATATACTGTGGTCACACCACTACCGCTCTGGCAACACTGGACCGGCGGCGAGCATGTTGTAGAAAAAACTGTAATGGCGTCAAAAGTGTAATTCAGGTTATTCAGGTGTAATTGTCACGTTGTATTGAAGTTAGTAATACAATATTATCAGTAGTGAAGAAGTGTTTTATTTAATAGGGTTAGAACATAAAATTGGCGACGAGGATGTATCCCATTGGTAGTATGGACGGGTTCAATTCCGAAAAACATGATTTTACTGATTACATTGAGCGGATGGACTCATTTTTTATTGTTAACAATATTATAAAAGAGATGAAAGTGCCCATGCTCATTACTCTTATGGGGCCGGAGACATACAATGTACTCAAGAATTTGGTGTCTCCAAACACACCAGCGACCATGGCCTACGAGGACATTGTCAAAATATTAACAAGTCACTACGTAGTAAAAAAGTCCGCCATTGCCGGTCGCTATGATTTTTATAAAACAATACAAAAGGAAAATCAGACAGTAAACGAATTTGTAGTGGAAATAAAGAGGAAGGCAGCACCGTGCAAATTCAATACATTTTTAAATGAAGCTTTAAGAGATCGTTTGGTATGCGGGCTGTCAAATGAACAGGTGATAAAAAAATTATTAACAGTGGGTGATACTTTGTCTTTTGAAGAGGCCGTAAAAATTGCAACGAATTATGAAAGTGCGGAGAGAGAAACAAGAAATATACAACCGGAGCAAGGGGTGCAAGTGGTTCAGCGGTCAGTTGCCGCACCAAGGCGTTACAACCAACCAACGATGCAACCGGGGCGTGGACAAGCCAGAGGTCAAACAACTCAGTTGAATATAGAATGTACCCGCTGTGGAGGCAGCCATGCTTCTGAGAAGTGCTACAAAAAGTCTTGGATCTGTTACAATTGTCAACGACAGGGTCATATTGCAGCGAAATGTCACTTCCGCCCTAATGCAGCGAGAAGTGCATTGAAACAATTAGGAGAGGAAGGCAATGATAATGAAGATGGCGAAGAAGTGATTTTAGGAAGCTTGCAGCAGATCTCGGAGGTAGGAGAAGAAGCCGCTTGGATGCCGTTGTGACTAGGTAATGGACAGTGTATTAAAATGCAAGTGGATACGGGAGCCTGCAAAGCAGTAATTCATAAAAAGGACCTTAAGTATTTTGGGAATAGTGCGCTGCGTCCATGTAATTATAAACTGAAGTCAGTGTCGGGGGAGCAGTTAAAGGTAGTAGGATCTATTAAGGTAATTGTAAGTAATTTAAAAAGAAAATTGTATTTGACAGTAATTGATTGTGAAAAATATTTTGAACCATTAATAGGAAGAAATTGGCTGAAAACTTTATTTCCGAAGTGGCAAAAAACTTTTCAGTTAAAACAGATTGAATCTGAAGGATGTTTTAAGGAAAAGCTCGTTCAAAATATTAAAATTAAATATAAAAAAGTTTTTGAGAAAGATAGGGCCTCACATATTTTAAAATTTAAGGCTAACTTAAAACTCAAGCAAGGAGCAGAGCCTATCTTTCACAAAGCTTATACTATTCCCTATTCACAAAAAGAGGAAGTGGAAAAAGAATTGTTGAGTTTAGAAAAAGCAGGAATTATAGAGAGAATAAGGCATAGTAAGTGGGCAAGCCCAATTGTTTTGGCTAAGAGTAATGATAAGAAATTACGGGTATGTGTAGATTATAAAGTAACATTGAACAGAGTACTGGACACTGAGCATTATCCATTGCCACTTCCTGAGGATATTTTTACTGAACTTGGTGGTGGTAGTGTATTCTGTGTTCTGGACTTAAGTGGCGCCTACCAACAATTACTGTTGGAAGAATCATCTCGAGATTATATGACAATAAATACGCATTTAGGACTGTTTAGACCGACAAGATTACAATTTGGAGTCTCTAGTGGTCCCTCTGTGTTTCAGTGTGCCATGGATCAAATTTTACAAGGACTGAATAATGTCAAATGTTTCATTGATGATGTAGTGATAAAAGGCAATAGTATAGATGATTGCAACTTCCAATTAAGTAAGGTACTTGATCGTTTACTACTCCATAATGTTAAAGTAAACTTGGATAAATGTCAATTTTTTTGTAGAGAAATAAAGTTTTTAGGACATTCAATTAGTAAAGAAGGAATCAAACCATTAACAGATAAAGTGGAAGCTATTGTGCAGGCCCCAGCTCCTCGATCAGTCACTCAGTTACAGGCATATCTTGGGCTTCTTAATTATTATGGTAAATTTTTGCCTAGGTTATCCGAATGTCTAACACCTTTGCATCAGTTGTTAAAAAATAATGTACCTTTTAGTTGGACTGAAAGTTGTGAAAAAGCATTCCAATATAGTAAGAAATTATTAATTGAAAATCAATTATTGGCCCATTATGATTGTAAGAAGGAGTTGTTTCTAACAACTGACGCTAGTGAATATGGAGTGGGAGCTGTACTTAGTCATAAAATGGATGGGGAACCTATTAGTTTTGCTTCAGCTACTTTAAATAGTGCACAAAAAAATTATTCTCAAGTAGAAAAAGAGGCTTTGGCAATCATTTATGCAATTAAGAAATTTAATAAATATCTATATGGTAGAAAATTTACCTTGGTTACGGACCATCAACCTTTGAAATTCATTTTCGATCCATTAAAAAGAATTCCAGTAACAGCAAATAGTAGACTTCAAAGATGGGCTCTTCTTTTATCAGGCTATACATATGAGATTATGTATCGTAAGGGTACCTTATTGGGAAATGCTGATGCATTATCACGCTTACCGTTGCCCAACATTGTGAAAGTGGATGATACGATCAATTGTTTAAATTTCACAGAGGAGCCCTTGTTAAGTTATAAGGATATTTCAGCAGCAACCCATTTAGATCCAGTTTTAAGCAAAGTATATGAATATGTAATGTTTGGATGGCCAAAAAGTGTAAATGATGTAAATCTCAAACCTTATTTTTTAAAACGAGCTGAGTTATGTGTAGAGCAAAAATGTGTATTGTGGGGAAATAGGGTGGTCATTCCAAATAAATTAAGAAAAAAAGTATTAAATTTATTTCATGAATCTCATCAAGGAGTAGTGCAGTCAAAAATGTTAATAAGGGAGTATTGTTGGTGGCCAAATTTAGGAAACGACATAGAAACTGTTATTTCTGAATGTAATATCTGTCAGTCATCTAGAAATTTTACAAATTCAAGTCAATTAAGTTCCTGGAAAAAAACTGATATTAATTTTGAAAGAGTGCATGTAGATTTTTTTTATGTTAATTCCATAGCATATCTGTTAATTGTAGATTCACAATCCAAATGGCTAGATGTACATATTATGCAAAGTACAACAACAAATCATGTGATAGAAAAGTTGTGTAAAACGTTCGCTTTTGTCGGTGTACCGGCTCAGTTAGTTAGTGACAATGGGCCACCTTTCAATTCCATTGAGTTTGTAAAGTTTCTGAAGTTAAATGGTTGTGAAGCAATTAAAACACCACCATATCATCCTCAATCAAATGGGTTAGCAGAGAGAACAGTACAGACTATTAAAAAGTGTCTGGGTAGACTTGAAAACAGTCATTTAAATTGCTCTAGAGAAGTGTTATTGCAAAATTTTCTTTTTACTTATAGAAATTCACCAAATGCTACTGGAATGTCACCTAATGAAATTCTATTTAAACAAAAGCCTAGGACAAAATTTGATTTATTAAAACCAAATAATACCATGACAAGGTCCAAATGTAAGGAAATAAATAAGCAAATAGTGATATATAAAGAGGGAGACAGTGTTTGGGTAAAAGAATTAAGTAAAGGTAAAGGATGGGAGAAAGGAATAGTGGTAAAAAAGTTAAGTACTGTAAGGTATATAGTAAATACAAGGGGAGTCCATAAATATTATCATGTATCATCATTAAAGCCGCGTGCTACTGGGAGTGTTGATACTCCGAGGGATCTGGAGTCGACTCCTGCGGGATCTGAGACGGAAAATGAACCACCAGTCGCACCCAGAGAAATTGCTGAGGAAGAATCATGTTGTGAAGAAATCATTAGTAATGAAGGCCAAGACAGCCAGGAAATAGTAAGGGATGCATATATGGAAATGGGTCCGACTGCTGATTCAAGTTCTGTATCTTCCTCGCCTGTAGTACGGAGATCTAACAGAATTAGAAGACCACCTGAACGCTTAGATCTCTAGTATTAAATGTGAATTGTGTTATTTAAATTCTATTCTTAAGTTTAATTCTATTGTTTGTAATTACCTTTAAGAATTACTCTGTACTCTTTAAAAAGGGGACGAATGTTATATACTGTGGTCACACCACTACCGCTCTGGCAACACTGGACCGGCGGCGAGCATGTTGTAGAAAAAACTGTAATGGCGTCAAAAGTGTAATTCAGGTTATTCAGGTGTAATTGTCACGTTGTATTGAAGTTAGTAATACAATATTATCAGTAGTGAAGAAGTGTTTTATTTAATAGGGTTAGAACATAAAACTATAATTTTAATTACCTACTGAAGACTTTTATAGTGAACATGTCAACAATTTTATAGTGACAATGTTATAATGTGATAACATGGCTCTAACAGTAGATGCTTTTGTAAATTGTCCAGGATAATTGAGATTGCAAACTATTGTCACAGGCCAGTCTATTCACAGCCGGTCAAAACGTAAACTAAGGTAACATGAACAAGTTGTTTAATGTAAACTTGTACGCCGACACCATTGGGAATCGCGACTCGGGGCGTGAACTTGCGTCCTATTGTGTGGACTCGAAACAATGATCTGGAACTGTAGTAATGAGTCCACAAGCCAAAGAACCATCTATAATGGTTACATTTCTACACAAGAGCGTCACAAACGGCAAGTATACTATGATATTTTATACTAGTAACTTTTACTGTTTACTATATAGGTATCACTTGTTTGTGTATTGCAAATAAAGCATATTCTATATACCTATTATATTTTATGTTAAGAATTTTCCAAAGTTTAACTTTACTCGGCATAAAAGCTAGTATTGAGCTGAACTACGGCCCTGAAACCTTTAAGGAAAAGGATATGGATAAAAAAGATTAGAGTATCATATAGTAACGCAAACGGTCAAGATACAACAATTTACTCGCTCGAATCATTCGTTTGAAAGACTTGTCTGAAATTGTACAATTTATTTCGCATCTCCTGCTACACACCTTACGAAAAATCGTTACGATTGGACGGTACAGTTCAAACTGCAACGATAAATCGACATGTGTGTATGAGAAAAACTGCACAGTTTGTCCGATTTTATAAACTACGAAAACTGTGAAGTTTAAACTGTAGGTAGGTACCGCCCAATCGTAACGATTTTTCGTAACGTGTGTTGCAGGCATTAAGATGATTATATTTGCATTACTCGGAATTCTAACATCAAATTTCCATATAGCTCGATATCAGTTATTATTAAATTGTTTATACTTTTAAACTGTACTTTGCAAAGAGAAATAAAGATGAATATAAATATGATATCTTAGGCGTTTGTGATAGTTTATTCAAACAGCTAAAGTTTTAATTTGTAGTATTACTTTTACGCCCACTGTAGAACACCCAACCGCAGTCGTCTGTCTCAAGACTTGCTTCTTATGCAGATTTTATGAGCGTCCATCGCCGAGAGCCTCCAAATACTGGAATCGCTTAATTGTTCATGTCAGACGTTATATTGCTAACAAAAACTCGTAATTTTGGCAAATAAAACCAAGTTTATTTGGTGGAAATTGGAGCAGAATTTTTAAGTTTTCATCGAGTATTTAATATAATTAATGCTATTAGGCAACATGTAGATGATCATAAAAAATTATTATGAGCAAAAATACGAGAGAATTACCCGAACAATACACTCATCCATGAGAATTTTGAAAAACTTTTGAGTGGTAGAGTCATCATACTTAAAATTCTAATTTTTATTTATCAAAAGTATAGTACTACGTAATTACAATGTTTCATAACGATGCTTACAGTTTTAGCTAAGTCTTTGTCTTTTTAGTTTTTTACCCTGGTCATCTCTTTCATTGGGTGACTGTACTTCTCCGGTCTAGCTTGCCCATTTCATAAATGCTTTAACCCTTCAAAATTCGTCGAGTGTCAGTTTTATAGATACTTTATGATCCATATTCCAACAAATCTTTTCAGTATTTTCATTTGATGATTCATGAGTTAGGACCTAAGCATAGTCATATATGTTCAGAGAAGCTTGGTCACAAATGGCTGGTGTAGTCACATCCATTTTAGGCGCCACCATAAAAGTATTAATTGCACACTAACCAAGACACTATTGTTTTGATTAAAGTATATGCTGTAAAATCAGATGTTACCTGTTTATTATGACAGTCATTCATATTTCAGTTTTCTCAAAACGAGACAGCGGGTCACCTGATGGAAAGCAATTACCGCTGTCCATTCCATACACGACTACAAGAATCTTGGATGTGTTTCCCATTTATTTTTTAACTACATGTCACATGTTGTCGTGCGGGCACTGTCCGTAATTGACGGTTGATCTTTGCATACAATAAGAGTCGGAAGTCGATCACCATCTTCCAGAAAACCGACCAGAGCTTAGACGCCGCTGAGGATTTACCGGAGACTGTATTTCCGAATTTTTTTATTTTATTATTGGGCGTATTTTTCGTACTCGATACAAACATTTAGGTATGTGATGGCATTTGTATTTGAATGGACAATAGACTGGGTGTTTTTTGTGTATTGAACCATAACACAAGCTGGTTTAGCATAGCGTACTTTGGGACCAGTTTTGTGAATAGTGTAAAATTTATTTATTTTGTGCTTATCTGATTTTTTTACGTATACAAAATAAGCAGACATAACAATTAATTGGCATAAGTACTAGGCGAGGCTCGGAGATAATTGTGGCATAATGTCAGCGGGTGATTCATTCGACGATATACCAACCTGTTTGATATGGAATTAATTTAATAATGACGTCATGTCTCTTCTTTTTTTTTCTTTAATTCCAATTATGAATTTTAAGACATTAGTGGTCTGTAGTACGCGCCAAAATTTGGGCTCACAGTTTATAAAGTAATTGAAAATCGAATGTCGTTATGCACTGAGTAATAAGTACAATTTTCGAACCTCGTGTTACGTCTGCGCGAGCCAGCCGTGTTGACGACTAGTGTAGTGAATATCTCTAAGTTATTCCTATGGGGTAAAAGTAAATAAATATCACGGAGCATTTTTTGATAGAGAGAATGTTTTTGAAATTTACATACCTATAATAAAAATAAAGAAAGCCGCAGGTAGGTGCTGGATGCAGGCCGCTGTAAACCAATCATACGTACATATCATCAGTCAGTGAACTTTTTGTGGCTGAGATGATGACATATCATATTTAATTGAAGTAAACCCTCAATCCAAAACTCACAAGATTTGACCCGACCCATAAAATTTGTCACTACAAGTTTAATAAAACCTTGCAAAGATGACGAATAAATGTCCAATTCCAAGACGGACCGCACACCGCAGACTGCTGCAAGTGACACTCATAATTTCTATGTATCTCCATGAAAGTGCCGCCGACCGCAGTGTCGCCGCGCTAATAATCATTTTTATAGAACTACTTTGAAACAAGTATGTCGCTTGCAGTCTGCAGTGTGCGGTCCGTCCTGCCCCTTTACTTGAAGATAATTCCGCTCGATCGCCATTGGATTGTTACTTTTAGGTTCTCTTTACAGCTAGACTAGCGCTAACTAAATACTAAACTAAATGAAATCGGATTGTATGCTAACCAAATAGTTAGTTAGTAAAGTATAAAATTTCAAGGGTACGAATTAGGATTTGCTGTTAATTTTGCAATTGAAATTATACAGAATTGAAATTAAAATCGCGGAATTGCACCTTTATTAGAAAACTTATACTCGATCGAAATGATGATTCTATAATTCAGTCTCTACGTGTTATTTACAATTAATTAATAGTCAGCGTTGACCGTAAACATGCTGAGTGCATCCCTAACTCGTCGACATCAATATTCAACTGGAGCGTTTATTATCATATCTCATTATACAAGTTAGTGCTTGTACAGGCCGAGAAGTACCCCCCTTCTTAGGTTATGACCCCACGGGCAAGCACTAAATTTGGATCTTATTATAACAATAAGAAAATAAACTTTATTATCAAAGACATAAGAATTATAGTTGTAGAAGTATATAGCAGTTGTAAAGTCGAGATTCAGTTTCGAAATGCAATTTGGAAATGGGATCCGCTGGGTAGCTGTTACCCTTAGGGGGTAGGGTGGTATAAACGGGTGCCTTACCACTATTATTTATAAGGGGTGGGTCAGTTCACTGATAGATACATACAGATATGTTGCAGCGTTACGTCAAGGCTTGCAAATCTGTATTAATTAACAAGTTTCTATTATCCCTTGCTGCTTTGATTTGATTTAGACATGTCTAATAATGCTAGAGTTATATCTATAAAGGTCTGTCGTGTCGTGACACAATATATCGGTTTCATACATTTCAGTTTGGTTAGAATTACTTGTAGCCCAGTGGGGCAATTCACGTAACAAAAACCGATTCTAGTTCGATTCAACGACTATCGCTGTCCCGTTCAATTCCTATTTTGTATGAGCGAGACAGCGAGTGTCGTTGAATCGAACTAGAATTGGTTCTTGTTACGTGAATTGCCCACCAGATTTGATACTTAATATTTGTGTCGGGGTAAATCTAAAAAGAAACAAAGAACATTATTTATTTATTCATGACAAATTGTCACATGTAATTGAAACACTAAAACATTTCATTTTCCTTGCAATTTTTCCATATTTTCTCACCGATTAAAAGTCTCTGTATACGCAAAGGGATAATACCTCGGACGGGCTGTAGACGTGACTTTTTGTTCGACACGGCCACGTCCCCGTCCCGTCCGTGTATCCGCGACATATGCATATTCACATATTTTTTGTATGGAACTATATTTAACTTCCCGTCCCGTCCCGTCCGGGAAAAAACACGTTACGTATACAGCGACCTTTTAACCTTCCCTGAACTTCTACAAATATTTCAAGATCAAAATTAGCTAAATCGGTCCAGTCATTCTCGAGTTTTAGCTAGAAAAAAACTATTCTTGTTAATATAGATTATCATAACTAATTTTATTATAGATTACAAACAATACATGAAAAATTTGTTTGACATGGTTATAACGTTCTAATGAAACCTGTAGTATTTGCGATAATTATGCAATCACATAACAACTGTCATATTATGTAAACATTGTATTTAAGGTTAAAAAGTTGTACAACCAGAGGCACTAGAATGTAAATTAACCGGAAGATTTCTATTAACTTCAAGCATGGCGGACCACAATTTTAAGAATAGCTATATTAAAAAAAGTTAATAAATTTAAAACTTTGATTAACATATTATAAATTATTATGAAAACAAGCGCGTCATAATATATTATGGCGTAGGAAAAAATATTAGAACAAAATTTTTACGAGTTCACATGTTGTAGAATATTAATTTCACGGCTATCTAATTACGGAAGTTTATGTCTCATTAAAATTGTTTTCATTGTCGACTGACGTCATTATAAACGACACGAGAAATTATCGTGTCTAATAGAAATGTCAGATTAAAAAACAAATGAACTCATGTGTGCATTGATATCCAATCAAATAGTGGTAGCAAAAAAATGTTTTGTAGTACAGTCACAATGTTTAACTTATTGGGCTTTGCATGCACGATCTTTTATTTTTATACCATAATGCAAAATCACACTTTTAAATTTTATTGTAGTCACAATTTTTCCACAAATAAATTCTGTTTTTTTTTCTAACAGTAGTTAGTGGCCGCTTCCATAAATAGTTTTTAGTCAGATTTCACATATAATTGTTTTTATTTAGTCTAGTTTTTACAATGGTATTAAATAAACTTTTGTTTATAAATATTTTTTTACACACGTGTTTTAAAAATGGACTTACTTGTAAGTGCAATAAAGTAATTTTATATGAAAATCAAATACGCAATATATCAGGTTGAAATAAAATGTTAGAGCTGTTAAAATTTAGGCCGATCAAAATCAATACATAGTTGTATATTTTTTGTACCATGCTGTTGTTAAAATTACTAGAACTCTATCAGTCCAAAACAAATTACTCTATAAAAGATAAGGGATGAATGTACCTCAAACTGGCTATTTTATAATAGGTAATTATAATAATAAGTATTTCCAGAAATGACAAGAAAAACTGACTCATATGTATTATACTTTACAGAGACATAATTTAATTTAATTTGTAAGAGAGAACAATAAAATTATTATAATAATATAAAAAATATTTTAATATTAAAACTATTGACACATAATTTAAATATCGGCGACGCGTTGCGCGAATTCTGACTCTGATTAGACAGTCATTTCCAGACTTTCCAAAACACGATTCGCTCCGGCGAGAAGACCGCCTCATGAAGGTAAATTATACACGATTCCACGAAATAATTTTCGTTAGACAGTGAACCCGTACACAGAGCGATAAACGAATGTTCACAAGTAAATCTACTTAGCTCACATTGGTAGTGCAATTTACATAAATTACACTTAATCGTGTACTTGTTTTAATTTAATGGCTGTTAATAGCTTTGTTTCCACATAAAACTGTTTTTCCTTAATTGTTTAATGTTAAATTAAATGGGTTGATGATTAAAAACTTTTTAGTATGTAACATAGCGCTGTTTATGAATTTTTTCGTGGTTATAAATTATTATATGAAAATTATTTAAAGCGAGTTATAAATCTTTGTTATAATCATGTTTTCGTTTATTTTAAAATATCATAAAATATAAATGTTACCTGTCTTTCATTTGGTGAGTGAGAGTTCCGCTAAACTCTTTTTCCCGCCTTATTCTCTTCTGCACTTACTTCGGTTAATGACAGAGTCAATTTCCTAACTCCGTCCCCCCTATTTCTGCCTACAGGTACGTAAAAGCAGATGATATCCTGGATTTGTCGTTTTCGATCTTAAGTGTATTTGTAGCAGTGTCTGTTTACTTATGTATAATTGGGTCATAAGGTAATCTATTAGGTAATATCCTCTACAAAAAAAAAAAAGAAATTCTATACATGTATATGTTATATACATGTATGTACATGTGTCTTTATTAAACATGTAGGGGCTGACGTCATAAGACGAATACAGAAAGGACTGCATACAAATACCCCTTAACGACAATCAAGTTTGTAGGGAAGTCTGTGTTAATTAATATGTACGTAAGAATTGCGTTATGAAGATCTAATGAAAGTCACTCCATGAAAAATAATTGACGAATTCTTAAATGTAGAGTTTCTTTACACTATTACACTGGTGTTAGGCTGCGACTGCAAGTGGCAAATTTCATGCAACTATTTTATTTGTAGACGAGATTCTACATAAGCGAGTTACGTCTGCACCGACTTGATACTAACTCATAATATTTTTTACTATAAAATTTGACATTTGCCTATGAAGTTGCCTGCTTTGATTTGAAACGGATAGGACTGTCCAAACCACCCCGTTTTCAGTATCCCCACCGAGCCCCAACAAACGGGGGCCTATTTAGACGATCTATCAAAACAAATGCTATTCAAAATTTTCCGACGAATTAATAAAACTTTTGCGAGTGTTCCCGAATCGGTACTTGGAAATCGGCATCAGATAAAACTTGATTAATCTCAACTCCCAAACTTCTTATTATAATAAACTAATTAATGATGGAGAGAACAATTCATTATCGAAGCAAAACTGCCTTCCGAACAATAATGATAATGAGTGTAATTAATTATAGCCGACTTGAAGACGGGGTGGTGGGTGATATACCTGATTAGTTTACGTGTAAGAGTGGAGGTGGCATTTTGTGACACTGTAACGGGCATGTGATTGGGAATCTCATGCTCTAGCGTAGGTTTAACCGAATAAGACAAAGTATGAGTAAAGCCCACCATTCACATACAGACCAGTCCAGGGGATTGGTCCGCCATCATCGGTTGCGCTGCGTTTAATCCGTCAGTGTATGGAAGCGATGAACCGGTACGCCAGACCGTCAAATGGGTCGGTGTCGGGCTCGCAGGTCTACAGTTGCGAGTAAGTCACACTTCGAGTGGAAGGTTCGTACAGTCTATGGGCAACGCTGGATTGGTCGCGGTCGGGTCCGTGTTGAGAGTCGGGTCCGGGTGCGTGTAGTGAATGGTGGGCTTTGGCTTTGGCTTTGACGACCTCCGTGGCGTAATGGTTACCACGCCAGACCGCCACACAGGAGGTCCCGGGTTCGATCCCCGGTCGGGTCCTGATGAAAAACGAACTTTTTCTGATTGGCCTCGGGTCTTGGATGTTTATCTATATATGTATTTGTTATAAAATATAATATCGTTGAGTTAGTATCCCATAACACAAGTTTCGAACTTACTTTGGGGCTAGCTCAATCTGTATGAATTGTCCCTATATATTTATTTATTTATCTACGCTAATGGACGTTGTTGGTGAAAACGTGTCATCTATGTAGTTAGGAGTGTTATTCCTGTTTTCGCCAAAAAATATCTAAAATTTAAGTCTCTTAACAGCCTCCTCTACGTCCAAATCTTTGTTTTTGCATATAAAATTATCGATCAAAATATGGTTTTTAAAAATCGATAATTTTATTAGAAATTTGTTCGTAAAAACGGGCTAAAGGCGAGTGTGAAGGACTGCAACCACAGTTTAGTCGAGTGTTGGTTACTAAAACTACGTAGTACCTACTATTAATTATTCTGTGCTAAAACTTATTTTATCACCACGTCACAAAACTTATTTAGTCGCAGATTTTCCACGGATTTAACACGCGCGATATTCCGTTTATTTATGGCAGTAAATAATATTCACTATCTCGTTCTCTCTTGTTAATTTTTGAAGTCCACAGCAATATAACATGAAAAGTAGTCTATACAGTAAGTTTACGAATTAACATGCATCAGTATATTAATTACAAAGAGTTATTACCAAAAAAAAAACACGTTTGTAATTGAAAACAATGAACACAAGACGTTTAATGAGCACAGTCCATCATGTCTTATCCAAAAATCTTCCGACATGAATGTAAATAAAGGGTGTGAGGAGGTCAGCGTTGTCGTTGATGGCTTTAATCATTATTACTTATAATTAAAATTTTGATGAAGATATCTATTGTTTTACTGAGAGTGTATAGGAGCCTGAAACAGGATAAGCAACCTCAACCCATGCCTGTATTTGGATGGGTTAAAATTTCGTGTCAAACAGAATGAGCCCGTGCTAAACAGTACAACTTAATAAGGTAAGCAACCTCAACCCTGCCTGTATTTGGATGGGTTAAAATTTCGAGTTAAATAGAATAAACTGTGTTAATAATGAGTTATTCTCTAATTTTTTTTATGACCCACTTATGACTCAAAGTCGTGCGCCCTGAGCCTGGTAACAAAAAGTATCTTGAACTTATTTCAGAGTTCCTCGTGAGTCGTATGTGACTCATTCGACAGGTATGGATATAGTAAGGAAATCCAAGGTATGGAGAACAGTACGATATATTTTTAAATGACAAAAAAGGCCGTAACTGGTTTTCTTTCGCCATTTCTTTTTACCAGTGGTCATTTTGCTTTTGTTTCCGAAATGGTAGTAGTTTATAGAGTAGATTAATTTATACAAATCACTTATTACTGTATACTCTGACAAGAGAACGTGTTTGTGAAAACCTATTCTCTGAATAAAAGTTTTGAATTTTGAATTTTGGAGTAAACTAGTAAGAAAATCCAGAGTACACATAATCCTTTTATCCCGTAAATCACAGCGCAATTATATTTCACTGGTAAAGCGTGCGTTCGCTACCATAATATTGTTTAAACATAATAGAATATTATAAAGATACAGGGTGTTCCACATCCGTTCAGATATTGACCCGATAAATAAGAGATTTAGCAATATTAACAAGCAAGTATACCCATTAGGAGCTTCCGATCCCAAACCTTCGAAGTGCCGAGGTTACATAAAGAGGCGCATGAACGCTCATTAGGTTCGCGGTATCGTCCATAAATACATTATTGCTGGGTAGACGGGCAAAGGGGGTGGGGGGAGCGGTGGGTTATCGAATTAAAACTTCACTAGCAATAGTAGAGTTGAACACCGTATTAATACACCATGTATAATTCGTGCGCTTGGACAACTTGGTTTGCTCCGCTTGTGACCTGATTTGGAAATTGTTTTTTTTTTTTTTTACTTTTTCTATGAATTTTGTTTTCGGGCAGTATCTTTTTTTGTAATTTATAAACTGAAATGAGTTTAGATAGGTCTGTTTTCTGTGTGTTTTACTTACGATTAATTCGATTTTTGATTTGTCTTTTTTGTAATTAGGTAGTTAACAATTTTAAACTAGGAACCTTAGACTGGTACAGGATTTTATGTAATGGGCTAGCTGGATGGAAGTACCTCTCACATATTGGCATAAAGGCAATACAAAACAAAATGAAATTATAAAAACTTTTAGAATGCCATAATTACTCAGGGTTTTACAGGGTCGGCAGCGCGCTAATGAACTACCGGTGTTGCAAGCGTCCATAGGTACGGTAACCGCTTACCATCAGTCGGGCCGTAAGCTTGTTTGCCACCTTAGTGGTGTTAAAAATAAAATATAAACTCATAATAGTAGAATCCCGTTGTATTTAATACGTTACTGTATTTTTTATTTATTTGAAATCAAATAAAGGTAACCGACATATTTATTATTTTTATAAATATATTTTTTATAAAAATAAATCTCCGCATATCTTTGTTTACTTTTTCAAATGAAATATAAAAACAACCCAAAAAATTATTTTTATTTTCTTTTCGTCATAAAACAAATGAACGATATAATTGTTTTTATTTTTAAAAATCGAATTACAAATGAACTTCATAATTAATTTGTACTAATAGTTGCTAAGCGGACGGAACGCACACGTGTGGGCGGAAAAATCTGGCATATCATTTTTTTACTTTTGCAAATAGAACATAAAATTATTACTTTTTACTTTTCTTCATAAAACAAATGAACGCGATATTTTATTTTTTATTTTTAAAAATCGAACAACAAATGAACTTTATAATTAATTTGTAACAATAGATGCTAAGCGGAACGCGCGTGTGGGCGGCGTCGGGCGGGCGGCGCGAAGGAGCGATCGAGGTAAGGGTACTGGCTACGTAATTAGATTTTCAAAGTCCGAATACACTGCTCGTACTTGTCTTCATAATAATGTGACGCGACCAACAAGTTTTGATGCTGGATGATTTTTAAGGGCTTACATTTAACATTGCTGATGGACATTTGCAAACGGGATTTGGTGGAAGTCTAATCCCGTTTTTCTTGTAACCGGAAAGATAATTGGGTATATATTTTTTATATATTCAATTATATTAATGTAAGTTATTAATGTACGCATCATTAATAAATAATAAAGTTAAAACTTAGTTACAATATGAATACTATAAAAAAAAAATATATATATATATATAGGGACAATTCATACAGATTGAGCTAGCCCCAAAGTAAGTTCGAGACTTGTGTTATGGGATACTAACTCAACGATATTATATTTTATAACAAATACATATATAGATAAACATCCAAGACCCGAGGCCAATCAGAAAAAGTTAGTTTTTCATCATGACCCGACCGGGGATCGAATCCGGGACCTCCTGGGTGGCGGTCTGGCGTGGTAACCATTACGCCACGGAGGTCGTCAAAATTTGTAAATATTTTATACAGTATTTAAAAGCTTAAATTGAGAAGAGAAATGGACAAGTTTGAAGAAAGAAAGTACCTACCTGTTATTATTTGCATATATTTGTACGTCCCTGATGTATTATTTTCTTATAGACGGGTATCGTCAGCGGCATCACTTTAGTACAGTCAAGAGCATGTTGACCTTTGCATATCGAACTTTGTACCATTCTTAAATTCTATGTCCTAAGAGCCAAAATTGTACCTACAGCAAGGTGTAAATCTCAACCTACACCTGACCCCCGCGCTGGCCCTCACAGCGTAGGGGAGCGTCCCCAAGGTGGCGGATAGGGGAATGGTCGGTAGTACAGCTTAGCTACACTACCCGGCTAAGTCCGATGGACTCGCTGACCAACGACGGGTGTGGTCCTCCAACATTTCAGGGGTTGTGCGGCGGGTTGACACCTCGCCCACGTAAAACCAATGTTGCTGGTGAAGCGTATCCCGTTAGCGCTTCACTAGCTTGCACAACATCGTCAAGAAAAAAAAAACCTGCACCTGACTGTACTAAAGAGACAATACAGTGTACGTCTCCGATACATCATTTTAAAATAAAAGGAATAAAAGTAACAAGAAGTATATAATAAAAGTATCAAGATTTTCCGTCAACACTCAACATCGAGGTATTGGATATTTAGTTTGCTTTGGGCCAGCGGGCGCGGGGGGCGAGGTGCTTAAGTCCAACTATAAATTAGAAGGGTACAGTTTCATTAATCACCCATACGCCGTTATTATTAATTAACCCGCTTTCGAACTAAGGTATTAGGTATCGACCCACCCCCGAATGTCAACTATGAACTTAAATTTTTTAATTAAATGAAATTCTAAAGGAATTTCGCTATTAAATGTTAATTAATAGAGACTTATGTGAATTCGGTTATTGTGGAAAATATAGATAATTGAAAAGTAATCTAGTCGTATTTCTCAATTTTTTAAAAATTAAATCATGTACATTTTTGACAGGTCCGGTGGTCGAGTGGCTAGCAGTGGTCACTTTATCCCAAGGGCCGCGGGTTCGAATCCTGCGCAAGGCAAACATTTGTGTGCATGAACATGTCTGTTTGTCTTGGTCTGGGTGTTTTATAAGTATAATAAGTACTTATTTACAAAAAAAAAAGTATATTTATCAGCAATCTAGTACCCATAGTACAAGCTTAGTTGCTTAGTTTGGGACTAGATGGCGTTGTGTGATTCGTCCAAGAATATTTATTTATTATTTATTTATGGAATTAGAATAACTGCATCGCATTTATCTAGATATTATTCAAATACGTAAAAATTTTGAAATATATTAAAAAAAAATGGTTGAGAACGTCAAAGGAACGTCACGTGATAGGCACTCGTGGATACATTCACGAACACTTGTATTTTCATGGATACATTAAACATTGCCCTCCTGCCACGTTAAGCCGTCTCGGCTGTTTTCAATGGATGACAGTAGTTAAGCCAAATTGGTGGCCTTCAAAATTCATAGCGAGTAGGTCCTTACAAACACTTTCTCTCGTCAATAATGATTTACGTCAATTGACCTACTCTTAGAAAATATCTGCTTATCGTAGAATACCAATTGCAGATTAAAAAAAAAAAATAATAATAATGATTACATTACAGTATTAAATTATTTATGTAATTAATCTACTCTACTCTATAAACTACTACCATTTCGGAAAGAAAAGCAAAATGACCACTGGTAAAAGAAATGGCGAAAGAAAACCAAATACGGCCTTTTTTGAAATACAACAATACATATTAATTTTTTTAAATAAAACATTTTTTTAATAAAATACAGATCCAGGTACATACAGAAATTAAGTACTAAACGCGGGATGTCGATCCAAATAGTGCTGTGGTAGTTATTCTGTGGCTATGGTCAAATCCCAAGGGCTTGAAAACCAACCCGCTTAAGAAAAGCATTGCAGAGTACGCTATAAGAGCGTAGTAAGCTCGTCAAGGGTTATACCCTTGACGACCTCCGTGGCGTAATGGTTACCACGCCTGACCGGAGGTCCCGGGTTCGAATCCCGGTCGGGTCATGACGAAAAACGAACTTTTTCTGATTGGCCTGGGTCTTGGATGTTTATCTACTTATATATATGTATTTGTTATAAATAGACATCGGATTATATGCACTATCAAAATGCCAAAACATGCATGCAAATGCATATTTTTTTTTTGTGCATATTTCGCACTTTTTAGTGCATACTAAAAAGTGCGAAATATGCACAAAATATGCACAATCAAAAACCATTTATTATTACAATTTACGTTTATTTTATCATTATTTTTATATGTTATACATATATTCTTATTAGTTATTGTTATAATTCTTGTGACAATAAACAATAACATATTTTTCCAGGTTTTCTAAGGAAAACTTGTGACGTTTGTCACTTAATATTAATTTATAGGCTGAAAACGACCTTTCGACGTCAACTGACGTTACCGGACAGAACTTGAAATTTGGCGCCATTTCTGCAGAGACCTCTTCAGGCAGAGTTTCTCCGGTGCCGTTGATAAATGCGGCAATTTTCTTTCCGCCTAACACGTATAACTACTGAAATATGCACTATCAATGAAAAAGTACCAAAATATGCAATAACGCTATAAAAATGGAATTATATGCATTTGCATATGCAAACATGCAAATGCATATAATCCGATGTCTAGTTATAAAATATACACTGGGCGTCAAAAATAAGTAGTACAGTTTTAAAATTGCAATATCTCCTAAACTACAGAAGCTAGACCTTTAAAATAAAAAAAAGTTAAAAGACAATTTAATTTCATTTAATAAAAACTTCATGCATAATATCATTTATAAAAATTGACTGAAAAACAACTTAATATGTCGGATGGCCTAACGGTTATTCTTTGTGCAATTCAACATCACAAGGGCGTATCGAGGGTAATCGTGGTATGAGAGAAACAACAGTTTTAGTTCTACTTTAAATAACTTTATTAAACTACCAGCACTTCACAATGACCACTGAGGGAAAAGAAGTGCCGCAAGAAAAACCCCAGTCTAGGTCTTTTTATTCTTTTGTAATAAAATTATAATCATCATTAAACTATTAAACTATAAGCAATAATTTAAACAATAGGTTAAGCTAAATAGAACAGCGTTATGACAGCGTGTGCATCGCGCCAGAGCCAGGGAGAGAATGCCCCTTCCCTATGCGTTCCACGCCTTTTATACTGTGGCTAGTGCGTCACCGCTCCGCCCGGTGCAACCGATGACTCACGGCGCACGTGCTGTTTTGACGTTGCGCCGCCAGCTGCCAATGATTCATCGGTCGGTGTTGTTCTCCACCACCCGTACCGTCAAATAAATAAAAACACTATTTTTTTAAAATGTTGGCTTGTACTTTTGTTTTTTATTGTTTTCTTTATTGCTGATAAATCAATTGCAATTCAAAAGCAAATGTGTCTTCAGCGAGTAAACTTTACTAATCATGCCTCTTTCACCAGAAGAATGTGCAAGAATCATAACTTTTCTCGAAGTAGGCATCAGTATGCGTCGTACTGCAAGAACGGTGTGTGTAACTCTAAGAACGATCCAACAAGTAAAGCAAAGGTACGAAGAGACTGGAAACCATCTAAGGAGACCAAGTAATGGCAGACCCAGGTGCACTCGTACCCGAGAAGACCGCTTAATTGTCTCGACTGTGTTAAGAAATCGTCACCTTAATGCAGTTGAGGTCCAGCAACAGCTTCTTCAGACCCGAAGAGACTACGTTAGTGAGAGTACAGTGAGGAGAAGACTTGCTGAAGCCAACCTGAAGTCGTACAGGCCAGCAAATGGCCCCAAACTTGAGACAGGGCATTGAGTAGCAAGACTACGCTACGCCCGTCAACACGTACAATGGGGCGAAGAAGAATGGACAAGAGTTTTGTTCACAGATGAGTCTCGGTTTTCTTTATTCACTTCCGATGTAAGGCGGAGAGTAAACAGGCGACCCGGTGAGCGATACATTCAAGGTTTCATCTCGGAAAGAGTTCTATACGGCGGAGGCTCTGTACACGTATGGGCTGGCATCTCTTCAGAGGGTCGCACAGAGCTAGTGGTCATAGAAAATGGCACTCTGACTGGTGAAAGATATGCATTAGAGATCCTTAACGAGTATGCAGGGCTATATTTAGTAAATATGGGTGATGGAGCGATACTAATGCATAATAACGCCCGGCCACACACCGCTCACCTCGTACAAAAGTACATTCAGGACGTTGGCATCAGCTTGATGGCTTGGCCATCAAGAAGCCCAGATCTTAACCCGATTGAACACGCCTGGGATGAGGTTGAGAGGCTAGTCAGAAGACGCAGACCACCCCCCGCCACCCTCAGGGCTCTAAAGCAGGCCTGATAGAAGAATGGGTGAATTTTCCCCAATACCGCCTCCGAAACTTAGTGTTCAGCATGCTAAATCGGCTCCAAGCTGTCATCAGAGCCCGAGGCGGCAACACAAGTTACCAAAGTGGGAACAAGGCCCAAAACGTAAAAATTAAGTGCTTGATAGTTCCTTCAAAATGGTTAGCTTTTTAGTTTTTTCTAAATTTTCAGTGTAAAACTTTACTAATAATAAATAAAATATTATTTTTAGAAAACTTTGTTAAATTTGCTATAAAATGACTTTTATTTCAAAACTCTAACTTCTATAGTTTAAGAGTAAATGCAATTTTAAAACTGTACTACTTATTTTTGACGCCCAGTGTAGTATCGTTGAGTTAGTATCCCATAACACAAGTCTCAAATTTACTTTGGGACTAGCTCAATCTGAGTAAAAAAAAAAGATTGAAAAAAAAAATGAGTTTGAAGGTTGGGATCTAGTTTTGTTTGTAGAGTGGGTTTTTACTAGATAAAAATCCTTTTTGTGTAAAATCTAAACAGTTGTAAAGTTTTTGTCATTCACGTGATTCACGTCTATAGAACATTGATTACACTTTGATTTTATACTTCGAGTGTGTATAGGCTGCAGTAAAGACCAATCGATGACAATAAAGTTGGAGACATGGGAGGCTCTTCAATATTTGCCTATTCGAAACTCTCAATGTTTGTAGTACTAAAGGATAGCCCGATAGAAATTCCTATAGGAACTGATACAATGGGTTGTATGTAAAAACAAGTGAATAAATCCATACTTAATATTATAAATGCGACAGTGTTTGTTTGTCCTTCTTTCATGCCGAAAGTAACAAACGGATTGACATGAAAATTGTTAGGGGTAGGTTAAGGTTTATTATTCCTACGGGAAAATAATAAAGGACCACGCAGGCGAAGCCGCGGGTAATAGCTAGTGATAAATATAGCGTGTATAATGGAGTTGCAAGCGTCCATAGGCGGAGAGAGATTTTGGCAAAAAAAAAAGTTGGCGAAAAAAAGATTTAACTTTAACTTTTTTTAGTACACATAAAACTGAAAATGAATTTTTGTTTTCGCACCTATCCAGTGGTGGGAAAAACATTGAGGGTGTAGGAAGACAATTTTTCGATACAATATACTCCGGTCAATTTAAACATTTGAAGTTACATTAACTCCCAACAAGCTGAAAATCGGTAAAATCGTTCATAATATAATTATGAATAAAACTTGAAAGTTTCCCATCTTTCCCCTGTATGGAAAAAAAGATATTCAAGGCCAAAGGTGGGAACTGGGTTTTTCTGTATAAGAAGTAGTCTATGAACCAATAGCAATGTGGGTATACAATTTTTCATAGGGTACGTACCTCTCCTAGACACTCATGCGGAGAGGCATCAAAATCTGTCCCGGCAGTTTCGAGTTAAATGGCAGTTTATTAATATTTTTTCTGCTGTGATGAATGATTTTTTCATATTCGAGTGTATCAATAGCAATGTGGGTATGCAATTTATGACGGTATACCTCCAATAGACACTCATGGTAAGTGTCATCCATGTCACGGCAGTTCCGAGATAAACGGTAGTTTACGAATATACTAACGGTTTTTTTCACAGTGACTATATCAATTGCGATGTGGGTATGCAATTTATGACGGTATACCTCTACTAGACACTCATGGTAAGTAGCATCAAAGTCTGTCCCGGCAGTTCCGAGATAAATGGCAGTTTATTAATATCCTTACTAATACGGTTTTTTTTCACATTGAAAGTATCAACAGCGATAAAGTATAGAATTTATGATGGTAAACCTCCAGTAGACTCATGATAAGTTTATTTTTATGATAAAACTTACCGTTTTGCTGAAAATCGCCAAAAACTCATTTTTCTTATCTTTGGCCTTGAATAAAAAATAATCCATACAGGGGAAAAATGGGGAACTTTCAGATTTTATTCATAACTAGAGAAACCCGCGCAACTTCGTTTGCGTTTATCCCGCTTTCCCGTGGGAATTTCAAGAAATCCTTTCTTATCGGTTGCCTACATCATACATCACACTTTTCAGAACACACCCAGGTCTCTACGGTCAAGACATAACATTTTCATATGTATAGATGATTATTTTTCTATTTTGTATAGATACTTCTCATTACAATCTTTGGAGTGGGCGTTTATGAAATAGGCTAGCCCGACCGGTGAAGTGCCACCCTTTTACAGAATGCGTTTCGTTCGGAGAGTGAAATATCCGAAATTCTTGTTTGCCACCTTTGTGGTATAAAAAAAACTAACTCAGTCTTTATACTATTTCTCGCTATATCATGTTTTTCCTGTTATAGGTCAGCAACGGGTCAGGGACCCTAGAATCAATGTGCTCCATAGTCGACGGTAATCATCTAATATCAAATGGTCCATATTCCTGAGCTTGTTTTCCACCCACTTCCGTAAAAAAAATGTATAAGTATATCGGTATTTCAATACCTACAACCTTAGCCTACAACCATCCCTACAACAACACTACGAAATATTAGAGCGAGTCGACGTAATGAGATTTCCTATAAGTGAGAAAGAGATAATATCAATATGCCATTTAACCATTGACCAATTTAACCGGAACCCTGTCAAATATTATAAAATGTAATATTTAATTACTTACTGTTTATTATCGATGAATATGATTCAGTCCGCTCTATACATAGTTAGAATTTTAGCTGTTTTTCCGAGATCACAAACAAAATAAATAGTACGACGACCTACGACGACATTATGAAATCATTTTGTTTGAATATTCACAATTTATAAAAATATTACATGACAGATGACAAACTTCACTTCACGGATGTGTCAAAATGAATTGTACTTAATTAGAATCATTAGTTTATAATAAGTTGATAGAAATTTTAAATTTAGCCGTGCAAAAGTCATCGCTCACTGATAGTAATCGTCGCTGCATTCAAGTATCTCATACCTATGGTTCCTCTCCAAATAGAAAAAATAAGCGTATTCCGCTCCCTTGGTGGAATATTACTTGCACTAAGGCAGTGGAGGCTTCTAAGACAGCCTACATACAATTTAAAAATGATCCCTCACAGGAGAGATACATTGAATTTAAAAGATTGCAGGCCTTGAAAAAGCTTACTTTAAAAAAGGAAAGACAATTAAGTTGGATATCCTTGTGCGAGTCATTTAACAGATCAACTCCTATCTCTCGCATTTGGCAGATAGCTAAGAAGTTTAATAGAACTTTTATACCTCCCAATAACGATAGTTCCTCCTGGGTTTCCGATTTTCTTAAAAAATTCACACCTGATACAGTTGAGGCCCCTTTTTCATCTGTTAATACTGCACATGTTGGAAATAGGGAATTTATGACTAATTCATTTACCCTTCAGGAACTAGTCTCTGCTTTGTATTCTAGACGTGATACAGCTTTCGGCCTTGATGGTATTCCCTATAAAATGTTAAAAAAGTTGTCTGTAAGGGCTTTATCTCTTGTTTTGCGAGTATATAATCTACTCTGGGAAAGTTCTGTCATTCCTTCAGACTGGAAAAAAGACTGTCTTGTACCTATTTTAAAACCACAAAAGGACAAATATAAAGCAGATTCTTATCGTCCCATAGCATTAACATCTTGTATGGGTAAGGTCTTCGAACGCCTGCTTGGGCAGCGCTTGGATTATTACATGGAAAATGGTTGTTTATTGCCATCAAATCAATTTGGTTTTCGTAGAGGTAGGTCATCCAAAGAAAGTATATCTTCCTTCTATATCACCTTCAGCTTGATATTTACAATGCTCGGAAAATGGGCAATGAGTTTGTTGCAGTTTTTTTTGATGTTGTTGGTGCTTTCAATAACATCAATCATCATACACTTTGTTATGAGCTTAGTTCTTTAGGCGTACCTGAAAAAATGGTTAAATGGGTTTTTAGTTTTATACATGGTAGAGAAGTGTATGCTAGAGTGAATAATCAGTTAATAGGACCACGCTTTTCTTTTAAGGGTGTGTGTCAGGGTGGTATTTTAAGTCCTTTACTCTATATTATTCATATTCATAAACTTAATGTTATTTTGGGCCATTCAGTATACAATCTTCAATTTGCAGATGATTTGGTAATTTACTCCACGGGACCTGATTTATATAAAATCAATTCTGACCTATCATTGGCACTGGATAGATTGCATCAGTATTTTAGTTATCTGTCTCTAGACATTAGTCCTGAAAAGTCAAAGACAATTATTTTTGGTGAATGTGATATTGACTTTGTACTTTATTATGATAATGTGGCTTTACCAGTGGTGAATGAGATAAAATTTTTGGGGGTGATTTTCACTAGTAATTTTACCTGGAATAAGTATGTTGATTACTTGCTGGGCAGAGCCAGTAAAGCTTTTAATTTCATTAAGTCACTCTCTTATGATGCTGATCCTAAAATTTTGTTAATGTTATACAAGTCTTTAGTCCGTAGTCACTTTGAGTATGGATTTTTATGCTTTGCCTCAGATCAAAAACTTGTTCATAAACTTGAAGTCCTGCAGAATCATAATTTAAGATGCATAACTGGAGCAATTAAAACTTCTCCTATCAATTCCCTTCAAGTAGAGTGTAGTGTCCCTCCTTTGAAACTTAGATTTCAATTTTTGAAATCTAAATTTATTCTTAAACTATTTTCCTATGATAAACATCCACTTTTAAAGAAACTCATGTTTTATCATAGAGTATATTGTTCACATAGTCTTGTTAATATTCCTTATTTGCTTCATGACCTTTCTGGCATATTAAGTATTGTTCAGGAGTTTGATGTATTTAGAAGCAGTGGCAACTGGACTTGTTATGCTGGAAGCTTTGCAAGCAAATTTTGTGCCCTTGATGTCCATATTGATCCTACTTTGAAGACTAAAGAGGAGGTCTATGAAACTCTGTCTCAATTTTCTGCACACAAACAGATTTATACTGACGGATCCAAAACTCAAACTGGTGTTTCAATGGCTATCTACTTACCGCAAGTCAAGACAGGTCTTGGGCTTAAATTGCCCGCAGCTATGTCTATTTTTTCAGCCGAGGCACTGGCTATAGTGTATGCACTTGAATATATTTCTGAGGATAGCTCAGGTTGCACATCCTGGCTTATAGTGACGGATAGTATGAGTGTACTTTTGGCATTAAAAAACAACAAATTGGATGCTAATGCGAATTATATTATAAATCATATTAAAACTTTATTTACTGGTTTGCAATCTAAAGGCCTTTTGATTAAATTAATGTGGACACCTTCTCATATTGGAGTGAAAGGCAATGAGCAGGCTGATGTTTTGGCTGGTGTCATAGTTGACAATAGAGGCGTTCTGGTTAAGAATGTTGCCATACCGCATTCGGATCTGATAGTCAAAATCAAAGAAATTTTCCTCAGCGCTTGGTACGAAGATTGGAAAACTACCTTACAGGTCAAAGGAATTTGGTACTCGAAGGTCAACTCCAAAATTGGACTAAAGCCGTGGTTCTCTACCACTAAGAGGCATTATAGCAGAAAGTTTTATTCCATTATAACTCGATTAAGACTGGGACATGGACGTTTTAAGTCGCACTTGGCGAGAATGAAAATAATTAATTCACCCGTTTGCACTGATTGTCATAATGCTGATCAAACTCTTGATCATATATTTTTTAAATGCTCAGCGCACAACATGCAGCGCTTGATTTTAATAGATGATTTATTGGCCATTTATAAGAAACCAGCAAGCATCCCGCGCGACATTCTAGGTTTGCTGGTAAATGAATCAACTTATTCTCCTATATATAAGTTCATAATTTGTTCTGGAATAGACATATAAAGCCATGAATATTTATGTAATAAAAGCCGATTGTGAGACAATATTATGGGATTTGACAATAAAATGAAGACTTGGCTTCGGCCTTGATAATTAAAGGACTCGACTTTTATGCAACAAAAGAAGACTTGGCTTCGGCCTTGATTATTATAAAGGATTTGACTAATACAAGAATTGGCTCCGGCCTTCAAATTTAAATGAACTTGAGAAATTGACTGAAGACTAGGCTGCACGGTCCCAGACCTTTGCCTGCCATTCAAGTGGCGAATATTGTTAAAAAAAAAAAAAAAAAATTAGAATCAAAAGCACTAAGGAGTATGAGTATTGATATCAAATCGAAGAAAATACCCACAAAATACATATTTTTCAAGAATTTCAATAAAATAAGAATCACGTCTTCCATCAATTCTCTTAAACAATTTTTATGCAAAATTTGAAGTAGATTGGACCAAGGAATCAAGTTGTCCGATAGTAACTTTACCCCCCTTTTTTACCCCCTTAGAGTTCGAATTTTGAAAAATCCTTTCTTATCGGACGCCTACGTCATATAATAGTTCCACCTGTCAAGTTTCAGATTTTTACGATGAGCGGTTTAGGCTGTGCGTTGATTCTCAGTCAGTCAGTCAGTCAGTCAGTCAGTCAGTCAGCACAAAGCATTTTATATAATACTAGAGAAACCCGCGCAACTTCGTGTACGTTTATCCTTACCCATGGGAATTTCAAAAAATCCTTTCATATCGGTTGGTCACACCCAAAAAATTGTCATATGTATAGTTTTTTTTTTTCTTCTATTTTTATACTTCTCATTACAATCTTTGGAGTGGGCGTTTATGAAATAAGCTAGCCCGACCAGTGAAGAGCCACCCTTTTACAGAATATTGACGTGAAGCAGCAATGCGTTTCGTTCGGGGAGTGAAATATCCGAAATTCTTGTTTGTCACCTTTGTGGTATAGAAAAAATCTAACTAATTCCTTATACTATTTCTCGCTATATCCCGTTTTTTCCTTTTATAGGTCGGCAACGGGTTAGGGACCCTAGAATATATGTGCTCCATAGTCGACGGTAATCACCTAATATCAAATGATCCATATTCCTGAGCTTGTTTTCCAACCACTTCCGTAAAAAAAATGTATAAGTATATCGGTAATTCAATACCTACAACCTCAGCCTACAACAACACTACGAAATAATAGAGCGAGTCGACGTAATGAGATTTCCTATAAGTGAGAAAGAGACAATATCAAAATGTATGCCATTTAACCATTGACCAATTTAACTTGAACCCTGTCAAATATTATAAAATTTAATATTTAATTAAGTACTTACTTACTATTTATTATCGATGAATATGATTCAGTCCGCTTTATACATAGTTATAATTTTAGCTGTTTTTCCGATATCACAAACAGAATAAATATACGACATTATGATTGAATATTCACAATTTATAATTACATGACAGATGACACTTCACTTCACGGATGTGTCAAAATGAAATGTAATTGAAATCAAAAGCACTAAGGAGTATGAGTATTGATATCAACTCGGAGAAAATTACCCACAAAATACATATTTTTCAAGAATTTCAATAAAATAAGAATCACGTCTTCCATCAATAGGCTTGTGTCAACTAACAATGAAATCAATGGATGAATGTTTCTAGACGTAAATTGTAATATTTAAACAGGGAAAACCGAAATAATTCCACATAAAAATTAATGATTATTGTTATTTTTACAAATTAAAATCAAATAAATACCCCCCCTGGCTCCTCCGCTGTGAACGACAATCAGAACGTATTACGTTACATAGTGGTATGCCGCCATTGACCGGAACACGTATGAATAATTTATTCGGAGTTTTTATACTTGTATTTATACACTGGGACACTATACAGTTTTTAAAATACGAGATTTCCATTTTTATTTCAACAAAACAAACTTTTGCCGTAAGTGAACACAATCGTTTTTCACTATGTGACGTCATTCACGACGCCATGACACTTTCTTGTGTTTTTACGCCAGATTAAAAATATTTTCTTAAAACTTAAAATATGTGTTTTAAATATAATTTTTATCATGAAATATTATTTTTTTGGGGTAATACAGGTACTAAACTAACGAAATAAGCCATTTTTGAAATTTACGACACAGGCCTATTCTCTTAAACAATTTTTATGCAAAATTTGAAGTAGATTGGACCAAGGAATCAAGTTGTCCCATAGTAACTTTACCCCCCTTTTTTACCCCCTTAAAGTTCGAATTTCGAAAAATCCTTTCTTATCGGACGCCTACGTCATATGATAGGTCCACCTGCCAAGTTTCAGATTTTTACGATGAGCGGTTTAGGCTGTGCGTTGATTCTCAGTCAGTCAGTCAGTCAGTCAGTCAGTCAGGACAAAGCATTTTATATATATAGATATAGATTCTATTTTAAATGATTTTACCGATTTTCAGCTTGTTGGGAATTAATGTAGCTTCACCCCTATTTTTTTTGTCTAATTTGACCGGAGTAATAATCCGTTTGCTAATTTATTAACGTGCAAGTTTTTGTTCAACATGGTAGTCTCCTCTCTATCTGCGAAATTGTTATGAGAGAGAGAGAGAGAGGATATGCTTTATTTGCAATACACAAACAAGTGATACAGTAAACAGTATAAGTTACAGAATAGTGTACATGCAACAAGGCGGCCTTATTGCTAAAAGCAATCCTTTCAAGGCATTAAATTATTTATATTAAAAGCTTTTATTTAACTTGACCTGTATGTATGTATGTATGTAAGGGTGGAATCTTGGAACGAAAATTTGAACCACTTTCCGAAGACCGATTGAGCTGAAGTTTTGCTTAAAACTGTAAATCAGATGACAACACAATATTATGATAACTAAATTACGATACAGCCGTTTGTGTTCCGTTTTTCGTACAAAACAGTTCTGACCAAAAACCTATAGGGTACTTCCGCTTGTCCTAGAATCATGAAATTTGGCAAGAAGTAAGATGACGTAGTACAAGTACAGGAATAAATCTGAAAATCGTAAATTTGTAGTTATTTCTTCTTCTTTAAACAACCAATATAATGTGACCCTACCCTTGGTACATTTTACATTGGTACATGGCTCTTTTTATACCGGTTATGAATTAAAATGTATTTTATCTATTACTAGCTTTTCCTCGCGGCTTCGCTCGCTTTAATTTTATGACATAGATTTCGTTTGACAACAAAACAACCCATAGCGCGACTTGTGTCGCCATCTGTTGGCCGATAGCATCCCATACAGCGCCCTCTATAGTAGAAAAAATATTTTCCCTTTGGATTGACATACTTTCACGGGTAAAAAGGTAGCCTATGTTGGGCTCTGTATCCCTGACAATTGACATATACAAATTTTCATAATGATCAACTGATTAGTCAAGCCGTGAAGGAATAACAAACAAACAAACTCACTTTCTCATTTATAATATTAGTATGATAGTATGACTAGTATGATTATGGGAAGGAACCCTCACGCGCGAGTTCTACTTGCCCTTTTATTTTTGATGGGACATAAACCCGTTTAGTTTGTCGCAGGGTGACTGTAGTAAAATCAGGAAATTATATAGGTATTCAAATTGCTGGTGCTAGTTATAACAAATAAATCTCGCGACAAGCTATTATGTCATATAAATTGTGTAATGACGTTATAAGTTCATAGTTAAAATTTTAAAAGAAAAGTTTATTTTATTCTTTTTAGCGCAATTAAATAAAAGCTTGTTTTTATATATTTTTTTTTTACTTTTAATTTTTTCAATTATGTTTAGAAGTTAATAAAAACATAGTAGTAGTCCTATTATATATATATATATATATATATATTATATATATATATATATAGTGCAGCCATATAGTGAGCTTGGTCAGATCTAGGCTAAAGCAAAATAATTTGAAATTATTATACATTGAATAAACGATTGATTCCAATGTAATTCGATTCATCGTTTACTTGGCTTCTAGGGTTCCAGAGGTCTTCTGTTAAATGGTTCTTGTCTAAACTGATGTGTTTCTTGAATGTTTTGCAAAATTAGTAATTTATGCTGTGGTGTTCTGTATACGCCATCGTCTGCATACACTACGCCTTATGCTGGAGTTATATCAGTATAAGGTGTGGTGTGTTTTGTCTTGCGTCTTCCCCGCTATGACCTACGGCGAGACGACCTGACAGAAACGTGGACTCTGACCGTTGAGCTGGTCCATAGATTACAAGTCACACATCGGGCGATGGAGAGAGCTTTGCTCGGAGTTTCTCTAAGGGACAAGATATGAAATGAAGAAATTCGATGGAGAACCAAAGTTTTGGAAGGAAAGTCTTGGAGTGGAGGCCGCGCATGGGGAAGCGAAGTATAGGGCACTCTCCCTCCAGATGGACAGACGACCTCAAGAAAACGGCTGGAGGCGGATGGATGCGGAAAGGAGGATCGCATTTGGTGGAAGGCATTGGGAAAGGCCTATACCCAGCAGTGGGTAGGTGGGTGGGACAGGCTGATGATGATGATGTGTTTTGTTTCGATAGATGGATATCATTATCATCTCAGCTACAATTCACTGCTGGACATAGACCTCAACCAAAGTTTCCAGTACGACCCGTTGGAAGTGATCTGCACCCAGCTTCCTGCGACTCTCTTTAGATCGTTCGACCTTCTTGCAGTCAACCACACTTTCCGGTAAGTGGTTGTTATTCCAGAACCTTTTTGTCACAGCGGCCATCGATTGTGCATTATGTGCCCAGATGGATATCGGTTTTACATATATTATTGTTACACAATATTACACGTCTATACTTTGTATAGTGATGTGTCAACATACATAATTAATTTAAATAACGTAATTTTAACCATACTAAATGTAAAAATTCGTATCCTTTTGCGCGACACGATCCATTTTATTGATGTAACTCTACAGCGCGAGGCGAATACCTTCAAGTTTTCGTAGGTATTCCCTAACTAGCAGTAGAGTTAGCTTGTCGACAATGATCAGGTTGGCAGAATACGGGTAACACCTCATGCACCCAATTTTTGGGCCAAATTGATCTACTGTCCTGTTCTTGGTGATATCTAAAGAAAAAGACAGGTATACAAATTGGCCAATTAGATTGGGCCGTGTGGAAGGGGTGTTACGCATTTCCATTTTCAAGAGATATTTTTGTTACCGCTGCTGTGATGATTCAAAGAGGACTGGCTAAAAACCTCTTTTTAAAAACATTAAAAAAAATTGTATCGGTGAAAATTTGATTCCAATTGAACCTTATTTAATCTTGTTCCAGAAAAGTAAATTTGTTCATCCGCAGAGCCCAGAAACTATTGCGATCCATTACACCTGTTCGGATTTGTTAATTTTTAGCTCCGACCCAGACTGGCGTGGCAGACAGCTATCTAATGCTGGACTGTATTACGTGTCTACTTGATAGAAACTCTTACAATTAGGTAGTCGATTATTTCTTAAATAAAAATAGTACACTCTAAATGAAAAACCTCGATGACGTAGTTGCCTGTGTCCAATTGAAAGTATACACCATGGTAAGCAATAACGACTTCAACCTGTATTTTCATAAGGATACTTTCCAATTTGGAATCCAACATCAAATTATTTATGATGCGTGCCATTTTAATGTTGTCTATAACTTTTTATTTAGTGTGTATTACCGACCCCAAAGTGGAATAAGGGTAGGAAAAAGAATAAACAAACTGTTTATTCTGGAGCTGACAACAAATGTTACAGTCGACAATCAGTTCAGTCAGGATTCTAACTGCCTTTTACAAATTTAAACCTTTACATTCGTGGCGTACAGTTTAATGTGGGTTTCGGATCCATGATAAGCAACACATGCTTGCTCAGTGCTGGGATTGTATTAATGCCCTTTGACAGGTAAAGTCATCATGTCACCAACTAAGATATCGGGTTGTCCATCTACACACGGAATCCGGGCGAGAGGGCCATCAATTATTAACGGAATCGGCAACTTTTGGCCGATGCAAGTTGCCGGATTTAAAGTTGTGACGTCATTTTATCTATTTGTGTACAAATTGCTGCCTTAGAATCGACGTCAGCTATGTCTATAAGATGTCTCAATGCTATTCTAGTGTTGTATTCATTTCGAGTGTCGGATATTTGAATTAAATTTTCAACGTTTTGGTTTTGTATCGAATTATCGGCTACAGGAATTGTTGGTAACATCGACATGTCACTTAGTCACTTGGCGGTTAGAGCTGTGATTGGTTTTATGACTATTAAAAAAATATTAAAAATGGAAAGAAATATGCGGTAATTGTTCGTTTTATAACGTCGTTGTTGTTGTGAAATTGAGTTGAGTAGGTCCTTTAAACTATGGATATTCTACGGACGCCTGCGGTTCCAACAGTCCTGATACTGTGGAGTTTCAAAAATATTCTTACTTAGGGCCCGGCCAGATTATCTAGGTCCTTTAAACTATGGATATTCTACGGACGCCTGCGGTTCCAACAGTCCTGATACTGTGGAGTTTAAAAAAAATTCTTACTTAGGGCCCGGCCAGATTATCTAGGTCCTTTAAACTATGGATATTCTACGGACGCCTGCGGTTCCAACAGTCCTGATACTGTGGAGATTCAAAAGAATTCTTACTTAGGGCCCGGCCAGATTATCTACTTTAGTCGCGGCGATCGGCGTTTTTCGCTTTTGATAGCAAAATGCATCGAAAACAAGATGAAATCGCTAAAAATACGGATCGCCGCAATTAATAGTAGTCTAGCCGTGCCTTTAGCGAGTGTCCAATTACATCACAAAATTTATGTAAAACATTCTTCTAGATCCTGTGATTTCGAATATGTGTGCAGACAGGCAAGTCTAACGTAATTGTAACTTTTATCATTACCATCATGGACCTGGAAAAAAAGGGGGCTGCGTAACTATGTGTGAGTGTGAAATGGCTGACCGGCACGCACACATTCACACCTTAGTAAGACGGCCGGTTCGTACGTATACGCGAGGTGGCTTACTAATGTGTGCTTCACTTTTTAGTTTCAGTAATGGTGTCCGCCTTTTTTCTTAGTCCATGATTACCATCTTAAAAGAGCAAGTGCTAAGTTTCTTGCCAGTTCTTCTTAGCTCAAATCTGCCGTCTGAACTGGCGGTAGGAAAAAGTATGACGATTCGAAAGTGCTTGTAATAGGCCTATTTTAATAAAAATATTTAACTTTGACTTGACTTGATAATCATTTTCATTAATAAGTATTTGGATTTTATGGTGCGAATTCCTTACATATCTTCCGTAATTTGCATTTACAAGGTCATAAAATGTTAATGTGAATTAATACCTTTCATTCAATTAATTTATGCATCGCCGCGACCGATATGCAATAAAATAATACATTTTAGTTTACATTTTGTATTTCTTTCAGTATTAAGGTTATTTCCTGGTTGGATTAGGTTGGATAGATTAAGAATGAAATACTAGCTGCTGCCCGCGGTGTTATCCGCGTTTAATTAATCCATACTAATATTATAAAGAGGTAAAGTGTGTATTTATTAAATTGTAAGGGGTAATCTCGGGATCTACTGAACCGATTTTAAAAATTCTTTCACCAATAGAAAGCCACATTATTGCTGAGTGTCATAGGTTATATAAAAAACCAAAAAATAAAAAGGCTTTTAACATTATGCCCAACAAAGTGGGCACGGGTCAGCTAGTTAATTAATAAAATTTTACATTCAGCAGCGCCATTTATATCAGAATTTTGATTGAATCCTACGGAAATCGCGTACTTTTCGTGATAAAAAGTTCCTATCCCATGTGTTATTCCAAGGTATCAGCTACCTACGTAATAAATATCATAAAAATGCCATTTGAGCGGGAAGAAGTAACAAACATACACACATACTTTCGCCTTTATAATATTAGGATGTTTTTAATTCTCATGGGAACAGGAGCAATGGGACTGCAGGATGCTAAAACCATGTTTTTCACAGATATTTACTGTAACTTTAGATGACACGTGGTCTAATAAAATTCCCACAGTAGGAACAAATCAAATCACACAGATTGAGCTAGCCCCAAAGTAAGTTCGAAACTTGTATTATGGGATACTAACTCAACGGTACTATATTTTTATAACAAATACATATATAGATAAACAGTATTCAGAACTTATTGACTCTTCGACTTACATACCACGGATGAAGCCTCAAGAAACCGTATAATAATATCCCTGGCTGATTTCGGCTTGCAGTGACTGACCGGTCTGTTTTTTTCATCCCCTTTTTTTTCTTTCTCTCTAAATGACTAAAGCACACCATATTTTAGATGCAGCAAAGTATGTATGTACATACCCTGTCGTAGCTGCGTATAAACTGCTCAATAAACTGTGTATAGTAGTCTGGTCTGGTCTGGTCTCCCTAGTCTGGTCTGGTCTTGATGGCGTGTCATTTAAGATCTAGTTTCTACCTTATATCTTCAAATTGGGAAAGGTCCTGATGCACTCATTAAGTACCGATTCGGTAGTCTTTACAGGATGTATCCATATTTTAGTATTTTATAACTGGATCGGTGAGGAAGCATGGCTATTTGACATTCAGCTAATGAAAGACGTGAGCAGAGCCGTAAATATAAATCAAATTTTCTAAATATTGCGTAAAGGAATTTATTCAGAGAGGTAGAGCACAGCGGATAATCCGATCAAATCGGAGCAGCCCGTCTGGAGAAAGACTTTACAGAAGATCGTAGCCAAATAGCATTGGCCTCGGCCATGTTGTGTTCCTGCGGTGAGTAAGGTCTCCAGAGCTCCACTTGGGGGGGTGAGTGAAGCGTCTATAAGCTACGGTGATGGTTTACCATCAGGCCGGCCGTATGCTTGTTTGCCACCTTTGTGGTACCCCTTACTTCTTTAACCTGGTCTTTCATTGGTTAAATGTATAATTTTGTTTTTAAACAACTACTTGTCTTGTTGACTTATTTATATCGATCTCTTAACTAGCTAATGTTGCATATTACTAGCACTAAAATAATTAGGAAGTGAAGTTCCGGAAGCAAGTTGATAAGTAATTGAGTTACGTTGATAGGCCTGGAATACACATACACGTAGTTGAAATACTTGTTAATTTAGGTATTTTTTATGGAAGCATGGCATGGCATGCTGGTCACCTCACGGTGTACCTGATGATCACAGAGAGGAGAGGATTCCCTGAGTAGTTGCAGACCTTTAGAAAGATGAAAGGGTACATAATGCTTAAACTTATGTATGTATATTGTATATTCGTTTTAATATTGTAACCTGTGGAAAGAAAATAAATAACTATTCTATTCTATTCTAATGGAGGAGTTGACATTCCGGATCTCATATGATTTTAAACTATTTTTGAGAACTTTCTGTTTTTGGGTGCTTAAATCTTTGGATAGGTACGAGTACAATCATCTAGTTAGAGATATCAAAAGGTTTATAAATATTTGCATTTAAAAAATTAAGAACTGATTTCACCACTTTATTTGAAGAACTGTCAAAAAATTGTAAGTTTATTTCACGAAGAAGTAATTGGGGAGTTGTGAAATCGGCCACAAGTTTTTTGAGAATTATCAATTTCGTCATCATAATCTCAGTCTGTTTCTGCCCATTGCTAAGCATAGGCCTCTTTTTGTACGCCAACCAACTCGGTCCTGTGCCATTCTCATTCAGAATTATCTATTAGATTTGTGTTTAAAAAAATCCATTACGTAACATAATTACTAATTAAAGAGATTTAATTACAAGTAGTAGCTGTATCTAAACATGATTGTGGTTTTTAATAGTGGCATTATCATTATTCTGTAATTATACGTGATTGTAAACAATTACATTTTTATCGTTGAATTTACTTTTGGTAACTTTATTTCTTGATTCCATAGATTTATATTGGACCATTCAGAGTGATATAGGGGCTTGCTTTGTGATTTTTCAGTATTTGTTTGGTTCAGAATAAAATTACGCGTTTCCTAGTGCAAATGGGGCACTAAGGTGATGCGTCCGAATAGTCTAGTCTAGAACAGTCCGATAATGCATTGTCCAGTTAAACGAACACCCCCGAAAATACAGCACGCGAAAAAAGCCATCCTCACCACCTCCCGCGGCATTCATGTCCCCCCACCGCGCACTAAGCTTCTTTTTTTAATACATAACTTTTTTTCAAGATGCATTTTTACATGTTTCGGCCTAAAACTTTACACACCCAGCAGCGAGAGCCGACAGAATCGGTAACGCCTATCGTATATCGGACTTCTCTCTCTAGCGCAAAGAAAACGCTCGCCGGACGATAGTGGCGCGAGCGAAACGGACGTATCCGTGGCCACTGCTGCGTCTTAAACTAAGATTAAGGCTGTATTCTGTATTTCTGAACGATACTTTATCATTTTACTTCACGGTACATCAACGTTCGATATCGTAATCCACTTTTGACCTGTCCGTTATGTATTCAATGATCACAAATAATTATTGAAACTGAATGAAAAACTTGTATTACTGCAATAAGGCGAACGCTATACGTCTCACTCTAACGTCCAGTGCGAAGGCATTTGCGCCACGACAATTGAGTTGAGTTGAATTGAATTGAGTCGGTTAAAACCGTAAAAATGGTGCGGGCGGGTATCGCAACGCGAGAGCGAGACGAACGAAAGGCGGGATGGTCGAGACCGCTGCCTTCTTCTCCTCGACTTTGCCGAGTCGCGACTAGTGAACGTCAGCGTACTGACGTGGACGGCCGTATTTGCGTTCGCCTGTGCACCGTTTGACAGCTATAGAAAAAAAACGTTTCGCGCGTCTTTCTGTCAACTGCCGAATTGAAACTTTTGAGTGCGTTCAAGAACAAGAACTGTGTGTTTTTGAAATTGTTGTTAAAAAAACTGGGATTGTGTTTGCAGTGTAATAATTGTATCGGCTTAAAGTAGCCACTGAGACGCTATAAAGTGATGAATCAGCGAGCGCCGGCTAATTAACAACGTCATTGCTACGAAAACAAATCGAAACCTCCAACTCTATTCAGCCGCTGGAATATTGTAAGTTTCTTTTGGAGAGCTTTAAACAAACTTTTGTATGTTTTATCAGTTTGCAATTGTTTTTGTGGAATATATATATTTTTTTAATTTGTAGTAGATAGGTAAGTTCTTGCTTTACAATTTATTTATTGCAAGTATATAGCTTTTTAGAATGCATGATATAAATATTAGTACTTTGGGGTTATGACGTGTACAGTTACTGACAAAATGTTTTTTTTTTGACATATCGAATTTTTTTTTTAAGCTTTGACTAAGTTTAAAAATTTGGAGAACTTTTTTGGGAAATTATTTACAGGTAGATATTTAGTTATAGGAATAGTTTTTAGTAATGTTTTTTGTTTTAATAGTTTGTTTATCTATAGTAGTAATGTTGGTAATGTTTGGTATGGCATGTTTTTGACGTGTCAAAGAGAAAAGTAGGCAGGGGCGGGGCGTGCGGAGTCAACAACCAGCTGATTGGTTCGGATACATGTGTTGCATTTTTCTGTAGGTATTCTTTTTTCACTTTTTAACCCGCTTTTTTATCTGTACCAAAAAAAAGTTAATTTACAGACGTACGTATTTTTTTAATAGGTGACGGTGTAATATTTTAATCTGCCGTATCTTTTTTAAATTATTGATTTACATTTTGTGAGGATTTATCTCCAACCAGTCATACTGGCGTTTGGGAGGCTTTTGTCCAGCAGTGGACTTCTTGTGGCTGAGATGATGATAAATCTTTATACAGGCAATTAGGATTCGTATAAGAGTCTCTGATTGTGACATTTTATCTGATAGTGAGATGAATGTGTATCAAATTATATTTTTACCTAGGCCTTTAACTAGGCCTTGTCAGGCTCTCTGCTATATCAGTATATATACATTTTGTATTAAAAAAAACACTAAATTTTATGAGCTCATATAAGGCCTTCGTTCAGCAGTTGGACAAAAAAATGTGTAATGTAAAAAAACAGTGAACTACCTTCAATTTGAGAAAACAAAAAAATTACCTTAATCATACATATTTTTGGTAGTTAGTTATGTAGGTTTAACAATATGAAAATAATATAATAGATAGACTAGATAAAATAATTAATTTAAATGCTAACATTCTGACAGATATGAGATATTTAAGTTTATTTTACTCTAATGATTGTAATAATTATTTTTTAATGCATAAATAATTATGATTTTTAATCTGTGGTCTAGACAATATTCGTAGTATTACAATAAGTAGGCAACATCATTTATTCAAAAGCAATTATATTTCAAATTTATCAATATTTAAATAAATCTAATTTACTTAATAAGTACTTGTGTAAAATGTTATTCATACATAATGAAGTCAAAAATTTAAATAGAATTATATTAAAATTTAATACCTACTTAGTAAATTTTAAAAGAAATTAAATTTTATTGATAGCACCATTGTATTCCAATGTACCCAATGTAGAGTCAGTGAAGTCAAACTTAAACTTAAACATTAGTTCTATGTTCACCATAACGTCACAATATTGCACTGTAAGTGATAAACAATCTTATTGAATTAATTAATTTTAGAATAATCCAAATAAAAATAAATAAATGTAAAAAAAAAAAAACAATTCGAAGACCAATATTCTACAGTAGGTACTTTACCAATTTTCTTTTTAATTTTTCGACCAAATACCTCTTACGCTATTTTTCGAGCAAGAATATGCAATGATCGACGAGGAAAATATACACCATCCCTTGAAAATGACGTCACTGGACAGTCTGGAAGTCTGGACTCTCTGGACTCTGGACTCTAAAGAAAAATCTGCTTGACCCAAAATAAAAATGAAGTTAATATAGACACACGTTCAAGGTCCCGCTAAGTCCACTTGGATTACACCCTCTTCACAAGAACGCTCGTTGGCATCGCGTTTTGTTTTACATTGATCGCTTATAATTTAGACCTAACGCGCGGATGATTGAAACTCGGCAATGAATTGTGTAATGAGATGAACAGACGCGAATTTGCCCTTTCTGGGCTCCCAATAACAAAGATGCACACTAGATTAATTTGAACTAGATGTGTCATCTTCGAATTCGATACTTACATCTTTTTTAAAAATCCAATTCATAATTACATATTAATTTCCTTCACGGCTGCTGCTTACAGATGACCCTAGGAATTTGTTATCTCACTCGCTCACATATGATTGTGAGCAAGACAGGTGTTAATTACACGGTTGTAATCGAAAAAATGTTGATCCGATAGGGGAATGCATGACAGCTGCTTGAGTTATTATGAAGTCAGTTACCAAAATTACTACAACAAACATTTTGACGAAATAATTTTTATATTGCATCAAAGAAATTTACTATGGTTCAGAAAATAAATATAAGTAATTATTGTAATTAAATTCTTTAAAAAAATATAAAAGGGCAAGTAACAGTCATCTTACCCAGAAAAGAAGCCAACAGAGAATAGACAGTGTTGGTCGCCAACGACGCTAGGCCAAAACGCTATTCATAAATAAATATTTTTGAAGGAATCACACAAAGCCATCTAGATTCTAGACCCAAATTAAACAAAACTGGGTACTAGATTACTGATAAAGATACATTAAAAAAAACAGACAGACCAGGACAAACAGACATGTTCACCACAATCACAAATATTTGTGATTGTGGGTTTCTATCGAATGAAAGAACGAGAGGTTTTGCATTTTGAATAGAGCTGAGTAAGTAAAATAATCAAACTATAGTTCAACTTATATCGCCCATCAAAAGTAAAAATCAGGAAGATCATCGTACCCAACCCAAATCTCCTATTTTATAAGCGCTCAATCGTCAACTTTCAGACCAAAAATCCTCAAATCTCATTATTATGTACACGTTATAAAAAAGCAAAAGCACCTACTTACTCAACTTAATGTCCAGCTGGAAAGCAGTTTTCAAAATCCCTATCAAAAATTCTAAAAAAATGTTTTTTTATAAGTTGTGTCAAAATTCTAGTGATACCTAAACGCGGTATTCAGAGAAATTCAATTCTAGAAATTCATTCAAAGCTTGTGTTGATTGGAGAACATTCACAAATTCTGTCTAGTAAAAGAAAGATGATTCGTATGAGTAGCCACTCATACGAATCTGGAATCAAAATCTTTAAATTCATTCCAAACTTGTGTTGGTTTGAGAACATTCACAAGTTGTGTCAAAGATCTAGATTATGAAAGGGGTACTCATACGAATGAAAATCTAGAAATTTATTCAAAACTTGTGGTGGTTAAAAATCTTTCTTGTTGTGTCAAAGTTTTAGTAAAAGAAAAGGCTTCTCATTAAATTTAATTCTAGAAATTCATTCCAAACTTGTGGTGGTTGGAGAATATTCACAAGTTGTGTCAAAGTTATAGTAAAAGAAAGGGCTACTCATACGAATAATTTTTTTTGAAATTCATTTCAAACTTGTGGTGGTTGGAGAACATTCACAAATTGTGTCAAAGTTTTAGTAAAAGATACGGCTACTCATACGAATCAAATTCTAGAAATTCATTCAAAACTTGTGGTGGTTGGAAAACGTTCTTGTTGTGTCAAAGTTCTAGTAAAAGAAAGGGCTACTTATACTTTAATTCTAGAAATTCATTCAAAACTTGTGGTAGTTGGAGAACATTCACAAGTTCTTGTGAAAAATGAAGCGGTACTCAGAGAAATTTGTCAGAATTTCAATTTCATTTCATTTACAGAACTAGACGTCATATTTTTGCGAACGTTTTAACGATAATACACATTAAATTAATAATAACTATACTATGTAGCTAACTTGCGCAAATTCGTACGAGTTACCTTGTTTTGGATGAATTTCTAGAATTTTTTTGTACTACTGTCTTTCACTAGAACTTGAACTCAACTTGTGAATGTTCTCCAATTTTTCGCCTGATGTAAAAACTAAACCTTAACCTCACACCGTTATCTTTTTAAAAACCATCATCATAGTGGTACAAAATACAAAAAAAATCTCTTGCAGCCATTTTTGACTGCAAGAAGTTTTGTTTGTACCTATTTCTACATTTTGCATTCAATGTCTTTTATGCGGGTGATGTCACAAAGGGACTAGGAAAGTAAGCATCCTTAAAAAATGTGAAGGTACATTTTCAAAGTAAGGCTAAAATAGTCCTTATACTGACTTTCGACGTATTCCAGTATAAGGACTATTTTAGCCGTCGTGCAATCAGTTTTTAATCCAAACACATACTTCTCGTATATCATTATAAAATATAATTATTAATTTATAGAATACTATAATGTAATAAATATTTTACAAGGCCATATAAAACTCCAATATTGGTGGGTTATTTAATTATTGGCAGATAATAAGGAAATCGTTAAGGAAATAAAGTTTTATAAATGTCCTATAGATAAGGATAGTTTTTTATAAGTATATTTTTTGTGACTTCAGTAATCAATCATAAATCATGGCTTCTAGGTTAAAGAGACAGCTGAAAATACCGCCAAAAAAGCAAAATAAATTATGTAATTTTTCAAACAATTTACTTTTCCCGCGACTCGAATAAATATATGATTATCAATTTTGTTTTTCTATCTCGATGGTATACCACAACGGGACTATAACTAGCATTTATGTTACACATGTTTTAAGGAGTTACATAAGCTTTGATTTTGAAATTCCCATGGGAAACGCAATCCAAACGTTTGAGGAAGCCGTGGGTGTTCGCCAGTATTGTTATAAAATCTAATCAAAATTATAACCAATTAATGAGTAAATAATTCAACGTGACGTTTACATTACTAAAGCGTAAACGATAGAGGTGGAGATATATATCTTGTAAGTGTCAGAAAGAGATGGGGTTTGATCTGTGAAAGCGTAAATCGATTTAATAACGATTTTGTAAAACAGGTTGTTTTGGGATGTGGCTTGTAAAATGAGTTGTAATCATAGAAATAAACAACTAAAACTTGCTCAAAATTATACCTTGAGAGGTTTTGATAAAAAAAATGTATTTGGAAAGTTTCAGAAACGCATTTTTTTAATTAATGATACGTTAAATAATATCTATTACTGTCAAACTAAAGAAGAAAAAAGGTAGCCTGAGATTCAATGTGGAATTAAGAATAAAATGATTTTCAGAAACTGGCAGATAGTCAAGTCAAGCAGGATTGCAATACGATTTTGGGCCTATGGTACAGTCAGGAGCACGTTGAGCTTTACACTTGCAGTACAATTTTGGCTCTTATGACATAGAACTTAAGAATGGTACAAGATCCGATATGTAAAGGTCGACGTGCTCTTGACTGTACAAGAAAGGTAAAACTTCTTATGTGTAAAACTTGACCTGCTATACTATACTGGAGTCATGTTCGTGCGAATAATTCAACGGTATAAACTGACCCGCGCAAATTCGTATGCGTTACGCCGTTTTTGTAACATTTTAAGTTGTAGATCATAAATGAATTTCGCTAGCTCCATCGAGAAAGTACTACCCTCTCACAGAATATTAATGAAAAGAGGAATGTACAATCACCGCGATTCTTTGGCCGCGTATTTTCGGCATAGTATGTTTAGGACACTAAAACATTTAATTGAGCTGATCTGAGTTCTATTTCTATCGAGCAGCATCACCTATTAATAATTCTGTGTATTGTTTAATTAGAATAATTACCGAGTGAGCAACGAATCCCGGTCGAATTAATCACAATGAATGTATGAGTATCCCATAGTACCTATCCAATGTACAAAGAATAAAATAGGGTCGATTGAATGGCTTTTTATGGATGTCGCATCCTCGTTTACATGCGGGTCACCTGATCATAAGTGACCATCGCCACCTATGGAGCACACAGAGAGGAGTCTTTGAGCCCTGGAAGGACTGGAACTGGACTGACTTTAACTGGAAGAAAGAAGAAATAAGGGAAAAGAGATAGAGGAGTTGGACTTCTTGATCTTTAAGTCACTTAACTAAACACAATTTGCCAAAGTGATCACATTGATCAGCCTCCCATGGATCATCGGAATACCAGAGAACCGTCTTTAAGCAGACGTACTTTCATTTCTCGAAGTTCATAATATTTCTTTAACTTTGAGTACTGAAAACTGTTTCAGAGAGGCTTGTGTGAATCAGACGCAAGTTAACTAATGATTGCTAGTTTAATCAATATACCCGTGCGTACCATGGCTCGATTATACATTCTTGTAGACGTGTACTTACGTTTTTTATTTTTCAACATCAACTGGAAATGGCATCTCGAGTTTTACGACAAACAGAACAGTCTCTGACATCAACTTTTATAACCGTTCGAACAATTACATCTAATCATATTGTTCTGTACTACTTACACTCATATAAATTCTATAGGAGTGACAGAGACAAACGTACCGAGTCCGCTACGCCCATCAATGTCTAATTGCTTTTATTATTTTAAGGCATCGTAATCATTATGGCCGCAATAAAAATTGTAATTACTTCTCATTAGTTCAATTAAGAATTTTCTAGATACGGTTTAGTTGATATGTTGATTGCGAAACCGTTTCTTCCAGTGAAGCATTGTCAGGAGTTGGAGTAACTAGATACAGATTCACTTATTTGAACACTGCTTTGTTCTGAGTTTGAAGAAAACTGCACTTTGAGTTTCAAAGCAGGTGAATTGTGCTAGATAAAAAATTGCAGCGTTGCGTTCTTCATGTTCATTTGGTAAATTGAACAGTCTTCAAAAAAATGTTTGTCCCTAAACAAAGCTGCATTTTTCTAATTTGGCAAAGTCTTCAATGAATTATTAAAATATTTTAACAGTATCTGACCCCGCATGACTTGAACTGATTGTTATGATCTAGTAGCAAATTCTTTATTAAAAAATATTGTGAAGAAATTAAAGAAGCTGGTGTCACATTAGTAGAGTCTTATTATGTAGAAATTAGATTGAATAAATGTAATAAAATCGTTAGTTAAGATAATTGACATTCAGGTACGGTCAAGCTCTCATGAAATCAGACTTTGACAGACATTCCACAAAATCTAATCAAAAAGCCAAAGTCACACAAAATCCAGTTCTCATAAAGTCAAGCAACCCAAAGAAAAACCTTGCATAAACTCCAAAATTTGACAACATTACATATTTTGATTTAAATGGTAAACGAATCGCCTGCACAAGATACTTTTTTTCTCTGGATCTATTTAAAAAAAAAAAAAAATGATTTGAGTAGGTATCTTTCCATTGCCATTTGGTTCGAAAACTTACAAAAAAGCATCTTAAACAAAAAGGGTTAAAACCACGTGAAAGCCGTGAACTCCGTTTTAATAATTCCCTTCTATTCGAGTGAAATCTGAGATTGATAATCAATAAATTTTATGAAGGTTAGACACGGCTCATATACATTCGTAATGATCATCAAAAATTTGGAACTAATCGACGTATTTCTAATTTTTAATATCAATAGCCAATGAGAAGGTATTTAATATAAGTGGAGCTATTAAACTGTAAAATCTTTTATCTCTTTCCGACAGACGAAAAAAAACATTAATTGTTATAGCAATTCTAATATTAATGTCTTAACTGTTAGGAACTATTGGCGAACTCGGTGGTCGAGTGTCTAGCACATTCGTAGACGGTTATGAAATAACGGATTGGATATCTGTGCGAAAAAAGAACCAATCTATAATGAGAAGGAGAAGACTATTGTCATACTATCTAGTAAAAACGAAGTATGTAACTAATATCCGTTATCAAACGCCTCCTAGCGTTAGGAATAACCTAATAGTACCAAATACTATAGACGAGTAATACGCACAGCTTCGGAAGAATTCGGGCAAGACGCGACACTAGCGCCCCTACGGCATGAGGGCGGCATGAGGTGAACGATTTCAAAACTTTAGTATGCAAAATGTTATAGCGCCCCTAGCGGCATGAGGTGAACGGAGGTTGCCAAGTCATTGTATGAGAAACGTCAAGAGCTGTGCGTATTACTTGTCTATAGTATTTGATAGTACAGAATAAATAAATAGTATAGGAACAGACTGTTCATGCTATCTTGACTTAGTATAGTCTCTGAGTCAAGACGCCCCGCAGAAAGATGATAGCAAAATTTCTTCACAAAAGGCGGATTTTGAAATCAACACGATACTTAATACACTTTTAATAGTTCCTGATTACAACCTTCAATCACTATGAACTACCAATGTATGCTTCACATTACAGTATCAATACTATGAATCAAACACAGAAATTAAATTTCTAATAACGAGCCCAAGTCATCCCAAGTGGACGCTATCATAGTTGGCGCCAAAATTCACCTTTCTTTTTTCTTCTCGTTCTTATTCTTATTTTTATTTTTATTAGAACAGCATTTAAAATTATCGTACGCAGCACTAATTAGAAACTACAAATTTTTAAAGAGGTTGTATCACGGTTGTATGTCTTTTTTTTCATCTAAACAGTTTAAAAAAAAAACAACGAAATTCAAATGCGGAACACGTAGAGCGTAAAATACACCGTGCTTAGTATACGAATACGAAAATGCCTTGGCGCGCCGCGAGAAAAACTTGGTAGAAAACTTTATACACGTGACTAACACGTGGTCTTGGGTTAAAAATCGCGCAGGCCCCGCGCACTCCTTGCACACCTCCCCGCACACCCCGCGTCCCCCGAGGACTCCACAGGAGTCCTTAGTAAGAGGGGAAGATGGTTTTGCGGAGTTTATTGAGTCCCGCGTTTGCTTCTTGTTCGTGTGTGTTGGCTGTTAGAACGTTCGATTCGAATTTTCGTCGTGGTGTTCGAAAATTGTTAAATATTTTTCTTTTGTACATTTCATAAAAGGTTACTTAGTTCTTTTTAATGAAAGCTAGTATTTTTTATAGCCTGCCAGTATCAATGACTAAGAAACGTATAAGTATAAATAAATTACATATTCATTTAAATAACTATCTATTTGTTTGTTAACATCGAGTAAGTTGTCCGTATGTTTGATAGATTTATTTTTATTTTTATTTTGTCTAATAGCATAATCGAAATAAAAAAAGAAAATGGACAGTCACTAGTTACTAACGGTCAGGTGTCAGTCACAGTTAAGACAGTGACCCTTTCTAACCTATAGTTAATAACACAGTAACATACACACAATAACATCTCATTCATTGGTTGAGTTGACCAGGGTAGAGAACTTAAGTCTGTCCAGTGAATCGTGTCACCAGCAATGTAAAGCAAAGTTGATAATGGTAACATTATAAGTCCGTAAATGCCGCAGCAACGTAAGTCAAACTAAGTTGGTAATACGTTTTTTGATCACTGCGGAAGCCATATTTAACGATTTATGTTATCTACCCTAGAGTTCTTTTTCTTTACATCATTTTAAAAGATAATTTAAAAAAAAATACATATGTCAGAAGTGGTTTCAACATGTATTCAGTTAAGATTTTTCATTAGTCATTTGAAAAAATTTGGGTTGCCATCTCAAGATTTTTTGAATTTGCTGCTGTTTTCGAGTGACACGATTCGATTGCCTGACTCTAGCAACAAAGAATTTTATTTGCTATTTTAACTTTAATTAAATTAATTTACTTCGTAATTACATAATACAATAGGAATACTATCGATAAATAAAAATTCAAGTAAATCCCTTCCAGCAATATTTAGAAAACTTGAATCATATTTGTGACCCTGCTCACCTCTTTCATTGGCTGACTATATTTTTTTTTATAATTCTGTATTTTTAATAAGATGTTCTTTTCACCAGTGAGGTCGGAGGTACACTGCAGACCAGCAAGCTGTTTTACCCCTACCTGAAGACGTCCTCCCTGCACAGGGACCTCCTGTTTGCAAGTGGCTCCGGTGAGTAACTTTTTTTATTTTCCATACAGCCAGTATTTGGAACGCACTTTTAAAGTAATTAATTAAACTATATCTATAGCTAAAAAAAACAGAGATAGCTTGAGAGTTGAGGCTTAATTCGGATTTAAATTAAAATCCGTTTCAGAAACCGGCTGTTACTGAGCATACGATTGAGATTGCAATGTCGGATAAAATCGATTATTTTCCTATAAAGATGCGACCATACCAATCGATCGCCGATCGAAGGCATCGGCAACATGATAATAGTTGAAGTCGTATGTCAATTGTTACAACACCAACAATTGGCTATCGACGTGGATTGTCTCGTTCTATTATGGATCCATTTGTATGATACCCTAGTACCCTAACAGAAAAGATCGATTACCCGAATACTGTTAATTCGTTGGATCATTTCGTGGTATCGTAGGATAGGACTCGGGTATCACTATTTCGTATGAATTTGAACGATTACACCTGACATTCCACTCCCATTCGAAGTGTTAAAGGATTGCATTGCACGCACGTGTTTCACTGTTTCTAATATTATTAACAGGGTGGATTTTTCTTTATACTTACAAACTTTTTTAATGGGTGCCCCTCCCCCTCTCTAAACGCAAAGAAATGTTTTTTTAAAGAAAATTACGGCCTACCTCTCTCATTTGTTGACTGAACTATCTTTCGACAATAATAAAGTAAGCTTTTAAGAGAGGTATGTAGGGCAAAGCGGATAATCCGCTCAAATCGGAGCAGCCCGTCTGGGAAAGAACCTGCACCTTACAAAAGATCGTAGCCAAATAGCATTGATCTCGGCCATGTTGTGTTCCTACGGTGAGTAAGGCCTCTAGAGCTCCACTTCGGGGTTTGGGAGGGTTGGCAACGCGTGAGTGATACCCCCGGTATTACAATGCAAGCGTCTATAGGCTACGGCGATGCTTACCATCAGGAGGACCGTATGCTTGTTTGCCACCTTTCTGTCATAAAAAAGTCATAACTCTATTGTGAATAATAGTTACAGATTGTTATCTCTAAAGTACAGTGACTTTGCCATACAACATTACTAAACATACGGTGTTTTTACATAATTTAAGTAGATAGGTTAATAACACAAGTACTTATAGCAATTATACCGTCAATGCATAAATTATTGAGGGGTAATAACCCATCTGAAATAACTTATCTTTATTAAGATCTTTCTACCGTATAGGCCGGGCGTAGACGACCGATTTTAGAACGATTTTAACAGCTCTATATTGCTACGGGCAAATAGACAGGTACGATTGTTTGACTTTAAAAATGTGATACATTCTTTAACCAATCCTAATGGATTTGAAATTAGGATAACATTAAATGAAAAAAGTAGGTCCACTTTTCTTGTTAGTAAATGTGCTAAATTAATTATAAAAGGTCAAACCTCTTTTGACTTTTCCGAACAAAAAAGGGGGAAAAAATATCCTAATTTCTAATTTTATCTACCATTTTATCTTTCTTTTATTTTTTTTGCTTTTCCTCACAGTTTCTCTTTTTCCCTCTACCTTTTTCTTGTCCTTTCTTTCTCTTCCTTTTTCCACCATAAGCCTATTGAAATGAAAGGTTGTTTAATTTAAATCTTTTTTTTTAATTCGTTAATCGTCAGTCTGGTAATCGTTAGTCTGCGCAACGCTTTCAGTGACGTACATAAAAAAAGTATTAAAGCTAAAATAAAACTTATTTGTCTAAGAATTATGGTAGGGTTTAATATCGATAATCGAGTTTGAATGTTTATTGAAAAAACTAATAATCGATTAAACATCGTTCGGTGGTATTAAGAGTATCGTTAACGTTTGCCGTAAACGCTGTAATTATCTGTATAATATTTATAATGGCTTATGTAACTCTTGTAATGCCGTATGTCATTATTTTGACAGATTGAAATTAGATCTAAAGGTCAGAGTAGACTCGAGAATGTAAAGAAACATGGCGCGCGCCTTTATAACCACAAAAAAATATGTATAGTCAGCACCATAAATAATGTTGTCTGTTTCATACCTTGGAACTATAATTTTGTTGACATGTTTACATTTTCATAAATGCTCTACACCATGTAGTAGTTATAAATTCGTAGCATTTAGCACTGCAACTCATGTTCGTGTAAACAATGTCTAAACTCGTATATAAAGGTTTCACAAGTTTCTAATATATTCCAGTTAACAAACTATCTGTCAGATAAATTGACAATTGTGTGATATTTCCACAAAGACTGGCAAAAGCTAAGCTTACGGCTACGGGGAAAGAGCCAGCTATCCACGAATACTTCTCTAAAGCTTAGAGCTTTTCAGTTTAGTTTAAAGAATATTATAAGTCAATCATCATTTCTTTATTATATTTTTTATTACGTAAAAGATTAATAAGATCCGTCGTACATACAGGAATATGAGACGTATTAGAGCATCGCAAACAAGCCACGATTAGATCGCCTCCGAGAACTGGCCATAAATTCAACCCTAAAATAACCTATCTGTTTAGTTTGGAAGCCCCATCCAGTAATTATACAATAATTCATACTTTAATAAATACTAATAAATCGTTCTCGCTCCGCCATTATCAGGCATTATTAAACGATGTAATTACAACCAATAAATTATTAAATAATACATCAATCAGACGTGTTATAATTTTCTTTTTTATTTAACGGGCAATTTTAATAAAATTATAATGCGCTGGACCGCTTAAATTGGGGTGGCTTGAGGCTAAATTCGCCTTTAATTATATATGTAATGTTTAATGATATGTTCTTATAATAAGCTACCTGATGCCTTTGTGAGGCATAAATCAAATATTTCATTAAAACGCTCTGTGTTTACAACCCTTCATTTGGATAGTGATTAGGTTCCAGGCTCGCATAATTTCAAGCCAGATTTCTCGGGACTATACTTAGGTGTATTGGTGAAAATTGCGTCCCATAGACTTTGATTGATTGATTCTAATCACTGAATTTTGAATGGTTACGCTTTGTTGGATTTTTTGTGCTTTTTGGATCATGGTTTTTTTTTAATTTTCTTTTTAGTAACTACGCACAATCTTGAGTAAAAGAAAGTGAGCAACTTTTCTTAATTTTTACAAGCCTAAATTCCATCTTAATTTGTAAAAATAATTATGTAAGTGAATAAATGATAAAATATGGTGGTGAATATTCCACATTTTAAAGTTGGGGTGAATAAGGAATACTTAAATGGAACAATGATAGATTTGTTTCATTTGAAACAAATATAGTGACATTTCCTGAGGTATATTATGAAGCTACAAATTACAGATATTGATTGGCCCAAACATGGCAATTCAATAAGTTTATTCTAAAAACCAGATTTTAGATTCGTGTGTGGTCAGGTGAATATGCCTCGGGTTACTGAAATACTTTACAAGGTATTAATAAATGAAGTAGAGTCAAGTAAGAAATAGGGTTATAATTTAAAGCTTGTAACACACTACTGTATCTTGAGGCGTCACATGGGTGAATTATGGAATGGTAAAATGTTTTTGAAATGGGCTAGCTTGTTCCGAGAAGTACCATCCTCTTATAATAAGCGAGGGAGGGCATAGCGGATAATACGTTCAAATCGGAGCAGCCCGTCTGAGAAAGGATCTCCACCTCGAGTAATACCCCCGGTATTGCAAGCTTCTATAGGCTATGGTGATGCTTACCCTCAGGCGGGCCGTATGCTTGTTTGCCACCTTAGTGGTACAAAAAAAAGTAAAAAAAAAAAAAGAAATACGCTACAATAATATGTTCTTAACCTACTGCGAACTAATATGCCATTAACGTGTCACGAAAAGGAATTATTTTTCTAACTTAATAAAGTTCCTAAAAATTTATTAGAAAAATATAGAGCTATTTATTCCCCTGTAGGAAATGCGTACTCGTTTTAATGAAGTAATTATACTATCAATTGGTTAAATTAAATAATTTTTACAAGTACTCATATCCCTCTACAAATAAATGTCTGTAACAATGGCGTTTAGTCTATAAATCATCTCATGTTTGGCCCCTAATAATAGGTCTTCTCATTAAAACGAATCAGAAGTAACCCAGTTTGCTTTCTAAAGAATACAGTAGAAAACAGATTTGTTTCGGTCTTAGGCATACTGTTCATTTAATATTTTTAGACTGGAGATAGGTGTAAGATTTAAATAAACAAAATTCTTTGTAATTTTCATGGGAACGAAAAAAACAAGGGCGAGTCGAGTGGTGTCAGTCGCTGAATTACCCCGAACCGCAGGCATCCGCTAGTACGTACCTACATAATATACATAGATACTGATTCGCATACACAGAGATATAGGCTGATAAGATTTCTATGACTCTTATACTTTGAGTATATTTGAGAGCATGGCCCAAACTTGAATAATAATAAATAGTATTCCATTATTAAACATGAAATAGTATGGAGGTGAAAAGGACCTTACTTTATGGGTTGAAATGGTCCTTACTTTGTCATGTGTTGAAAAAGACATTTTAATTTATGAAGTGAAAAAGACATTGTAATTTTGCCATGTTATAGATAAAAAGAAAACATTTTAATGTCACGTGATACTTGAAAGACATTATTTTTCGAGAAATAATTATATGCAACATTGACGATAATAAAATATCGCATTGACTAGTGCGGTAATATGTGGTTAATCAAGCTGTTGTTCACCTATAATGATATCATTTACAAGGAAACCATTAATTATATTATATTTTTTCCTTATCTAATGAAAAACCATATTTGTGGTAATACGCATTATATTTTTTAAACTTTAAAATTAGATATGCAGCAACTATTTTTAGTTAGATATTTTTATATGGGTTTTATCATTACCGAATTTTTTACTCTTTTTAGTAATGATACATTGCAGTACCAATATGGTCATTGATGGTTATCAAATATGTACCTATATACCTTTTTTTTTTTTTTTTTGTTTAAAGTCAGGAAAATGCATTACTGCATGTCCCGCCACTTGGGGGAAGCGACGGGGGTCTGTCGGGCTCGCCTCTCTAAGCAATGAGGGATACCGACTAAAAACCTGACTGTCTGCCACCTTCTCCGCCTTCACGTGGCGGGGTCGCGGGCACTGGTGATACTTCCGCAACCCCGCCGGCGGGTGTCCGTGGACCCATCTTATTTGGGCACGGCTCTACAGCAGCGTGCGCGAATAGGCACGCTGCTCCACTCGGGGACTTCCATTCCAATGGGCGGCGGTTTCCCCTAACCGTCGCCCGGAACCCGGAAGCCTCCGTTAGGGTGGCAGACGCCGGGCGTGTGCCAAGCGCCTTCCGCCCGGTCTTTTACGGCGAAGCGGGGGGGGCGGCAGGATCTCTTTCCCCTCACCCGCTCCGCGGCCTCCTTCTGCGTCATGACTTCGCCGCAGAAGGAGACCACCGCTTCCCACGACCTTTCGCTCTCGACCATCGATTTAATGACAGCTGGGAGCGAAAGGTCGGGACCCACTTCCGCCACAAGTGCAGCGCGAGTCTCAGCCCACGCTGGGCACTCCTCCAGCGTGTGCTGAGCCGTGTCCTCGGCGGAGCCGCACTCGTGGCACTCCGCCGTCTGCTCCCGCCTGGCCACCTTGTGCAGGAATCTGCCAAAACAGCCATGTCCGGACAGAACCTGCACAACGTGGTATGTACCTATATACCTACATGACTGTATATATAGACTGACCAATGAAAGAAGTAAGTAGTACAGTCAAGAGCAGGTCGACCTTTACATATTGGACTTTGTACCATTCATAAGTTCTACGTCATAATAGCCAATAGGACTGCAAGTGTAAAGTTTGACGTGCACCTGACTGTACAACTAGTACAGATAACTAAAAATAAAGATCGAAGCATCATAATTAAACTTTGGCGGTAAGAGCCCTACGCTCCCGCAACAGTCCGGTGTCTCAGTAAAGGGTGTCAGTACACCCAAACTGATTAGTCCATTCAAAAAAAAAAAACTTTGTAAATACATGGTACAGTCAGGTGCAAGTTGAGTTTTACACCTGCAGTACAATTATGGCTCTTATGTCATAGAACTTAAGAATGGTACAAAGTCCGATGTGTAAAGGTTGACGTGCTCTTGATTGTACAATACGAAATCACAAAATATTTAGAAAACATGAATCATATTTAAGGTCCTTTTCACCTCTTTCATTAGGAAATATTAGGCCGACAAGATGAGACTGATTGGTGACTGAGCTGTGATCCTGGAGGGCTACTACGAAACGTAAATCCGATACTTTGGCCGAAGTATCGGAAGAATTTTAACCGTGAAATACAAGTTATTTCATGATTATAATTCAATGAACTACTAAAATAACAATAAAGTACAAGGTATTTCATGGATGGAATGCAAGGAATTACTAAAATAACCATGAAATACCTTGTATTTCACGGTTAAAATGCTTCCGATACTTCGGCCGAAATATCGGATTTACGTTTCGTAGTAGCCCTCCTGACCGCGGTACCGATGAGTCTCACTTCTGGACTCCACTACTGCGCAACCTATTGGTCGCTGTTCGTCGACTACGTACTGTTGACGAAAGAACAGCGACGAATTCGCTCAACCAACATCAGGCCATTCTCGGCAACGCGCGAGTGATACTCCCGGTGTTGCAAGCGTCCATAGGCTACGGTGACCGCTTACCATCAGGTGGGCCGTAAGCTTGTTTGGTACCTTAGTGGTATAAAAAAACTTCTAGCCGGGAGGAGTCAGAGTCAACTTGTTTAGCAAAATAAAAAAATAAAAAATATATTAGAAGTAATTACAATACCAGAGTTTCAATTCAATACAGATAAATCTTTAATATTTAATACCACAGTATTGTGGTTTTACTAATTTATTAATTATGTTTCTATTTTTTTTTACTGATTCTGTAACGTGAATACAAAACTTAAATTGCGCATATATTTTAAGTATCATTAACGCCTTCGTAGGTACTTAAGTGATGAAATAAATTCCAGAAATACGGAATTAAGTTAGAGATTATAAAAAAATACAAACAGCTACAAATAGTTTCTGGTGATTGTGAAAAAGAACAAGTTGTAACAAACATTTTGAATAAAACATTTTTTGTTGACTGTTATAAAACTGAATTTATTTTAAACTAGCTTCGCTCGCGTTTAATTCGGGGTATCACGGTTCCCCTTGCTTCTTACCTTAAAAACTGCGAAAAGTCTCATATAAAATTTCACCCCCTTTTTTAAGGGGTAGATTTAAAAAAAAATATGCACGATTTTTTGTTAGGCACAAATAGTCCGCAAACCAATTTTTAGCTTTCTACCTTGAAAATTGCGGAATAGAAACTCCCCATTTTAGGGAAGTGGGAGGTTAGAAAGAGAAAAGAGTAGCCCCTTGAACTATCTCCACTTAAAAAATCACGTCAATTCGTCGCTCCGTTTTGCCGTGAAAGACGGACAAACAAACAGACACGCACACCTTACCATTTATAATATTAGTATGGATTATGATATTTTTCTATCAATCGTAGATTAGCTTTTCAAGTGTTATGGCTGTGGACTAACTAACTTCACATGTTTATATTACATAGTAGTTTTCAGTAATAGAGTGATTCAAGGTACATCAAGGATTTTTCGAAATATCCGAGGAAAAGCGCGATCCATGCAATGCAAACGAAGTCGCACTGTGGCCTTATTCACGTAACAAGAACCGATTCTAGTTCGATTCAACGACACTTGCTGTCTCACTCATAAAAAATAGGAATTGAACGGGACAGCGAGTGTCGTTGAATCGAACTAGAATCGGTTCTTGTTACGTAAATAAGGCCACTGATTTCGCTAGTCTAAAAAAGCACTAGTTTTTTTTTAATATACTTACCTCACCTGACAAAGATTAAAAACATCTGACAGTACAGGTATAAAAGCCAGATCGTTTTAATTACCAATCGTCGATTCCAATTCTTTGTTACAATCTAATTAGCTGTTTACAACAACGCAGGGTTAATTTTGTATAAATTAATAGCTCATTTGTGACGTCCGATCATAATTTACATTGAATTAGGAAATAATGGCAGTTGCAATTTTGTTACAAGTATGTGATAATGTAATTTAAAATCGAAATAATTAATTAAAAGCAAGTTAGTTGATTTTTGTATTGTGAATAATAATATAACATGATTGTACCTATTTACAAAAAAAATGTATATAAATACAATAATGTAATATCATATCATCCTTATTACCTATATCCATTATATTAATATCATCCTTACCTATGGGTGAGAGAAGTCTGAGAGGAACTGTTTTGACATGCAGTGGTGGCCCATATATTCTTTAACTGTATAATATTAAATTCTAAGTATAAAAGAAAGTCGTTTTCTTTTGTCAGATTTTAATACTTAATATCTTTTTGAACTGTAACTCCATTTATCGGATTTTGACGTCATTTTTAATCATCAATATTTTTTTAAATAACATTTAAGAAAGATTCATTTTAAAAGTCTTTTAAGGTTCTTGTGAAAACGACAAATTTAATCGAATATGCCTTGTTGATTGAGAGATCTATAAATAGATTTTTATACAAATTAGGTAGATACTGTACAATAAATTTTACAATAAAAACTAGGTCTGCTCTTGACAAATGTCAAAACTTAACTCAACATGGTCATAGTAGTTATTAAATGGGGTGAAAAAGGAACATTTGAAAATGCACTTACACATCGAAACAATTATCCTTCATTTAATGTCATTAATGATAGTGTACTTTTTCATTTTCATAGCATTATATTCTATGAAACAGGGGTGGCTTCGTTTATACAAATTAAGTACGCCTACTTTTGAATAATCTATCGAATAATCGTTGAAAGTTACATCGATTATCAACATTACCAAGTTTCTTGGGTATTTAATGAACACATGAAATGCGTCTGCAAATTGATGTTGAACGTTATATTTCCTATTCGTTGAAGCATCGATAACTAAATAATTACAAACATTATTAACAATTTGACACGGTAATATCCTTATTGGGAACATTCCTCGATTGGTCACGGTATCATAAAGATATATTACTATTAATTAAAACATTTTTGATACTAATTTATATTTTTGTTTTCTAAGAATAGTGTAGACGGATTTCTCTCTGCTTGCTCGTTGCTAACTTTATTTGGGCTTGAATGTCACTTTTTCGTATAAAGTTTACTTGTTCTTTTTCTTCATCAGCATACAGACATCATGATCAACATTTCATGAACTTTTGCAACTTCTACAGCAGTATTGGTGGCATATAACAAGTAGTGGCCTTGGTTGTACTTGCAAAACAACTTTCTGGACAATGAAACTAATATTAAAAGATAAAAGTTGCTAATACCTTTTAATTATTTCTTAAATTTCATTGAGATGTACTGATACATAATCTTACAAAACAAACAAACATTTCAATGAACTTTAAGTAGCTAATATTTTGTTTCTGTTTAGAAACAAGATTTTAGACATTTAGATTAGATAAGATAAGTTTCGCCGTAAAATAATAAAATAATTATAAAAAGTTTTAAGTTCCACCATTAAGGATGTGCAGGAAATGTTGATTCAAGTATTTATTTCTTACGGTGCCCTAATAATAAAAAAAATAGAATTATAATTTGGCTGTGTACTCAAATAAAATACACGTACAAGGGCCACCGAAACACCAAGAATTGCTCGTAAAAAGTTCCAAATCGTTGTACAAATCGTAAAATGGTAGCTCAGCTATAATTTCTGCGGACAAAAAATGGACGAATCCGAATTAAAATCGCTAATGACTAAAACCATTAAGTTAATCATTTTAATTAGAAGTTGGCGTTCGTTGCGTTTGTATATTTTTTTGTTAAGACTCAGGGTCACTGGTAGCATTCGATTGTACCGAATTTTATGGATTCAAATTGTACGGATTACATTGCTCCTCCGCTGTTTTTGGGTAGCGGCGAAGTGTCGTTTAAATGGGCAATGAATTTATTATTCGCGGATACATTCAATTATCCTACGCTATCGTGGTATGAGAATTTAATAGCATACTAATCGAATTGTGTTGAGTTCTAATATATTTCATTGTGATTAGATATGCAAATCTTTGGTATCTTATTTATGATATTTCTAGTACTTTAATGCACAATATATTTTTAAGCACATATACTTTCTGCAAGGGTTCAGTAAATTACATCAAATAAACCTTTCTCTGTCGAGTTTCTATCTAGGTATACGATAAAATACTAAAGTCTTAAAATAAATTATCTAGCAGATCTCACTGTAAAAATAATAGAAACTAACAATATACAGATAAAATATTAAAATATAAAATGTTTTATAATCCTACTAATATTATAAAGGCGAAAGTTATGTGTATGTTTGTTGCTGCTTCACGCTCAAATGGCTGGGCCAATATTTATATTTGGTATGTAGGTAGCTGATACCGTGGGTTAACACATAGAGTACTTTTTATCTCGAAAATTACGAGATTTCCGTAGGATTTGATCAAATGATATAGATGGCGCTGCTATGCTTAAATATATACACGTGGGTTTCCCTAGTGTCTGATAATTTTTCATTCAGAAATATTGTTTCATATCATTCATATAACCCACAATCATGCCTCTGCCTGGGATCCCTTCAATCGAATGGGATTAAAGCGTATTCTGCCACGATGCACTTTTTTTTGTTTAATTAATTTTTTTTAAAAGAATTTCTGTATATTTTTAAACATGGATGACCGTGTTCACTTACAATGGTGGCTCGTTCGTCAGCTGCAACGTAAAACGTGTTTAATAGTTTTTTTTTCTTATTGCAGCAATATACGAGCCACTCGAGGGTAAGTCCCATCACTAGTTCTAAATAAAACATATTTAGTATATAAAAATCTAAGTCCTTCCAAATCAATTTTGGGGGTGAAATAGATCATAACTTACAAGGACATTCCTTTTTCACCCAAAGTTCAATTATTACGACTATATTATTATAACGTAATAAAATTGCGATTTTAATCATTATTGAAATAATTTATAAAATTCTATTTATTTATTTAAATTATCCTTAATGACTGTATAAATTAACATTAATAAAAAAAACAGTGATAACGAACAACGCGTGTTATTTTGAAGTAAAGACATGAAAATTAAAATGGAATATGAAAGTGTATTAAATAAAATAATCGATTATTTTCAATTTTTCACTTTTTGTGTTACCCATTTAATTGTAGCAAAGTTTTTAAAATTAATAATTTACTTTTCAAAACCAAACAAAATGAAAGTAACAAAATTATATAATATAACATGATATAAAATTCAATAGCTCCTCATTATCTCTAATTATATTGATTGAAGGGTGTTCTTTGCTGTGACAGCCAGAACAGGTGTAGTGCTGTAATACGTGTCAAAGTTAATTTGAAACAAAAATTACTGAGTCGAAACTACGCTTTCATTGAAATGTCTCCCTTCTTTTGTTAAACTGAAGTTTAGTTACATTTCTGTAAGGTTATATAATTCAAGCGTTGTGGTGAATAAGACATATTTGTATAACTACAAAAAGATATATAGCTTCTTTGGAAAAAGTATTAAAAAAGTGACACCCAAAGACATGGCTAATAAATTGCCTTACCTTATGTAGTTGGATGTCAATTAATGCATTTTTTTTCTAAATATTCACATGAAGTTTAAACAGTTGCGAATGAATTTCGGTTAGTCTGTTTGTCAGATATTCTGACCCATAATTGAGCCTTTTTACTCATGTGTTATCATTATAGTTACAGTTAGTCGGTAGAACGAACAGAGGGAGCCTTTTTATGTATTTATTCGCCAAGCAAAATGTATCAATATAAAAGAATAAATACATACAGTATTATATTCTATAAGCGTTAAATTATAAACGATAACAACTTGCGAGAAACAAAGTAATAAACATATAAACACACATTAAAAAATATAACTGCGAACGATCTAAATAGAGAATCTTTTCACCGCCACTTATTAGGGGTGAAAGGGGAAGCCGGGGTAAAAAGTGTAATTATGTTGATTATTTAGGTCGTAATGCGCCGACTATCCCTCCCCCCGCCGTCATTAATCGCCCCCCTCCACCCCCTGCTTACTCCCTTTATTATTTCGTTTCAATTATTTTTGTGATTATCTTTTTATGGCGGCGCGCATTAAAACTCGAAAAAATAACAGTGGACATTAAACGTAATTAGACTTGAAATTACGAGATGTCACCGCCGTTTGCGCTCCGATCTGTTATGGTTCAGTATAAATTTTTATTTTTTAAATTATTAAATCAAATTATTATTTTAAGTTGACATCGCCATTATGATCGCCAATCGCGGTCACTTCACCATGTATCTGAAATCAGACTGATTTCAATCTACATCTACACTAATATTATAAAGAGGAAAGATTTGTATTTGTGTGTTTGTTGTTAAATTCAACTTAAATGTATATATATTTATCTAGACATCAACACACTTCTAACCACTGGGTCGTCAGTAGGTTACTATAAAAATAACCAAATTTTTTTTTAAAGTGACGTGTTCATTCATTTCGTATGAAAGTATTTTACTTGAAAAACTTTTTTTAAAATGATAAATATAAATTCAGTTTCATAGTCTAATTAATTGTCTGAATTAGGCTTTTGTAAAGCTTGCTTTTTGAAAGCTTTTGATAATTTTCCTAAAAATAAACTTTAAATGAAGAGACGCGTACGTCATTCACCTTTTATTTTTTGTGAATAATTTCCATGAAATATATTCACGAAATCACGCGTGTATTGCCTAAAGGATAAGTAGAGCTCAAAAAACAATGAACTAGTCGAAATAGAACAAGTTGGAATAAAACATGTTTTTGAAGTCTACTAGCGAAATCTGCTTTGCTTGTATGTCGCTTTCCCGTGGGAATTTTGGAATGTATTGTACATATAAACCTCCCCTTGAATCACTATTAAAAACTATTAAAAACCGCATCGAAAGTTCGTTGCCTAGTTTTAAAGATCTGACCATACATACTAGGTATGTAAAGAAGACCTTAATGTCCGGGCTTGAGCAGGTCGACTTTGTACCATTCTTAAGTTCTATGTCATAAGAGCCAAAATTGTACTGCAATTGTAAAGCTCAACGTGCACCTGACTGTACCAACATTTTAAAAATATCAATGAAACAGCAATTTGTTTCGTTCAGTGAGCGAGAGCTCGGAAACCCAACTTATTTTATTTGTCTTTTTACCCTATTCTCACCTTTCTTGTAGTGGTTAAGACTTTGTAGAGCTCTTAGACTTTGATGATGTTCATTGATAACCACCACTTTCTATCAAGAGACCAGCTTACTTGTTTGTCTGTGGTATAACGTAAAAAAGTTCCAGAAAAATACCTCAACTGCGTAGGTATCAGTAAAGTCAAAATAGTCCTATTACAAGGTCTTTCGAATCGTCACAATTTTTTCCTACCACCAGTTCAGACGGCAGATTTGTACTAAAAAGAACTACCAGGAAACTTAGTACTTGCTCTTATAAAATGGCACTAATAAAAATTACAAAAAAAGTTAGAACGTGTGTTCGGCTTTGGAAGGAAGGTACCCCAAGAGACACGATTACTTTAATAATACAAACATGTATCATTACAGCTTAAAATATCCAAAAGCTATCTTATAATTTAAATATATAATAACAAAGACCGGTCGTTTTAATTTCTATAGCAACGGAAATATAAAAACACGTAATTATATTTAATACTAAGTTGACGCGTGACTATTAACAATAGAAGTTGGATTTGCCAACCCTTTGATTCGACGCACTAATGAATAGTAATGTCCGACGTACGAATATAAGCTCTATGGTGATTTATTATTAGTATTAGTTTTGATTGAATAATTTATATTAATGAATATTATTATTGTGAGCATTTTATGGATGAGCAATTTTTACGATCGCACAGGAGCCAGCGCTATAGGGAATGTAAATGTCGATTTCTGTACATTTGAATTGATATTTTTTGTTATAAACAATTTTAAGGGCACTTAACTCGCGTTATTAAATTATTCAGGAGAAATTAAATATTTTATTATGTACACTACTCATACATTTTTTTACGGAATTGAAAATACCTACTTAAATTGTTTAAATTGAATTTGTGTAACTTTTTATTAAAAAAATAAAACAGTTCTAAAAACATCCAATGTTAAGACTTATTTCAGTTTGTCAGATTTGACCCACTTTTCGCCCCATTTCTAAAGGTCGTATGTTTTGAGTACTTCAGAGCGAAAAGTGAGGCAATGTGTCATAAATCCTCGTTCTGCCTCAATGCTAAAAGGTCTATTTTGATCTCGGAATTTTCAGTTGCATGATTTTTGCACTAATATGACTCATCAGCTAATATCTGAAAGGCATATTAATCTTAATTCCACATTAAATCTCAAGCTATCTTTTTTACTTTTATAGTTTGACGGTGACAACCATAATATAATATGCAGCCGTAGCACAGATTACATAAAAGTTACGAATAGTTTTGAGCAAATTCACCGTATGCTACGTAATGATTTACAAAAAAAATGAAACAAATGAAAATCGATGTTTAAAATATTCGAAAAATGATTTTAGAAAAGGTGCGTATACAAAAAATGAAATCCGCAGTTCAGACGTGCGTACCAACAGTTGACATCCGCGCGAGTGGCGCGAATCCGCGCACCGTACTCCGCAAAATTGAAAGTGCCAGTCAGTTCGGATACACATCGATGTCCATCTATTATTATATTTAGCTACGTTTAACTGGCCATGTGAAAGTGAAACCGTTTTCAATTGTTATCTCGCCTGCCCATTAATTGACCGATATTTGTAAATGCGCCGGTTAATTTTGTGTTTTCAACGCTGCTGCGGGAATTTTAAAGCGTTTAATGTAAATTGTTGCTGGTTTTCGGTAATGCATATTGTGTTGGCTTGCAATGACTGCGTGCTTATTGATAACTCGCTGTTTCATGACACTGGCCCTTTTCATTAAAAGGAATGTTAAACGTATCTAAATTCTTTTTCAAGTACAGTCAGAATATATTATGAAGGAGTTAATAATATTAAATAATTGCTAAAAATGAAATGTTTTAATGGCACTTCATTGTTGTACTGCAGACAAATTAAAATGAAATATTATTTGTTTAATGTTTTATATTAACGACCTTTGGCCGAATCCAGATCGAGTCCGAACTCTTTTGTTTAACGTATTTTCTATTCGAATATCATTCGCGAAGGCTTAACGACTGCCTCTACAAAAGTAAGCGGACAAATTGCTTCTAAAACAACAAAAGCCGACCGGAAAAATTCACAATCGCACCGAATCATTAATCTCAGAAACAAATGGAAATCGGCCGACATCTGCTATACTCGGCTGGAAAAAATGGCCGCTATAGTCGACAGTTGTCACGTTATTCTCGACGGGATTAATTAGAAATGCGATTAAAAGCAAACAAAACAGGGAATGGTGAACTTAAATTAATGAAAAATTACCACCCTCCGCGAGCACTCGTCAACTCTTTTTTTAACAGGGTCGCTCCCGCGCATTAAGCGGCTTTAATTTGAATTCGGAATTAGAATTACGCGCGCTTTATAATTATTGTTTTTTTCGGCCAGTGACGGCTGATTTCTAATTCCACGAGGGTTGATTGTTCGCTGCACGAAATATTTAAAACTTTTTCATTATTATTGATAAATTATTATGCAACAGAAGATACTCAGTTACTTCAAGAAGAACAAAGAGAAAGAAATAAAATTTATTCATTGCCTAAAAAAATACTTATTAAAACCAAAAACAGCCTGGAATTGGATGGAGATGGCCTTGGATGGGCTTAACGTGCCATCCAAAGCACGGAGAAGCTCGCGATAACGAAACCCATTTTAACATTGGCTAGGGTCGATGTTGCTTAACATTCGTGTTCGTTAGAGTACAGCGACGCCATAGAGCTCCTCAACGGAATATTATGATTTTATTATTACACTTCTGTGCAACATTATAAATATTGTCCCTACAAATAATAACCTTAAAATTGTCGTATTTCATATAAGCAAAACAATAGCATTAACACGAGTCTTTGAACTCTATTATTAGGAACAAAAGTTTATTGCATTTGAGATCACAGTAACTGCTTATGGCAACTTATAATTTAAAGCCCTTATTAATCTTATACCAAACTACACTTATACAGAAGCTTCCACACATTCACAAGTCATTTTTTTTTTTAACAAACATTTTCTTTGGCAGTATTTGCCTAGTCATCACATCCACAAAACTATTTTATTTGGAATTAGCGAAACCCGCGCAACTTCGTTTGCGTTTATCTAGCTTTCCCGTGGGAATTTAGAAAAATCCTTTCTTAGTGCTCCCCTACGTTATAAAAGGAACCCCTGTGCAAAATTTCAAGTTTCTGACCCTTATAGCTTAGGCCCTGCGTTGATAGTCAGCCAGCCAGTCAGCTTCTCCTTTAATATACGTAGATTACATTTAGTTCCACAGCCCGCATAAATCGCAACATATCTCGTATTAGAAGCAATAATAAATAAAACAAAAAGTCTCAAAAAACTTTATAATAAACCCTTAAAGCTTTATCATAAAATTATTTAAAAATAATATGAATTAGATAGTTTTTGATAGACCCAATAGAAGGGATTCTGTTACGAACTGTACTAGTCGCCAACGCGGCGTGGCTCGCGCTATCGTAAAACGAAGTTAGAAACTCACACTTATTCCTTAGTGCATAACAACAATATATTTTTCACTTCTCATGCTCAGAAAGTGCTTATTTGCGCAGGATATAGGCTGCACAAAATCGAATTTTGTGCACAAGGGCAGAAAAGTAAACTCATAAATGTATCTATATTAAGACAAAGGAAATAAGCCATACAGCCAAACACAACAAAAAGTTCAGAGATAGAATTTGTTATTTTATAATATTTACTTTAATTTATTTGCCTTATGTGTTTTTAAGTCATAAAAGATATTAAAATTTAAATTAAAGTACGGTAGGTTATTTAATTATTTTAAGAAAATTATTTTATTACAAAATTAATTTAATAGTAGGCTGTATAGGTCTGCAGCCCAAGCCTAATTTCAAAGTCGTAAGATTTAAAAAAAAAAGCGGCGGGAAATGGGAAACAGGGTCTTGTTTTTCTTGCATTTATTTATTTATTTCCTCGCAATCGAAGTGAAAAGCAGTGTTTATAACTCGTCCACAAAACCATTTCTATCCTCGACATTACTATCAGCCCTCGCCTTCGGCTCGGGCTGCTAAAAGTCTCGGATAGAAATGATTCGTTTTGTGCACTTGTTGTAAAATCTACTATTCAATTGATTTTATAAATTGTGAGCCCTGAGTACCAATGCGTAATATCTTTGTTTTTGCTTGTTTTCTTCATTGCCCTTTGTTTCGATTTCTTGTCTCTGCACTTAACCTCTCTTGTTTCCACATCTCTCTTTTACACCTTAATCCATTACATACTCGATGGATCAATTTTTAGAGCCGTCTTATGTATGCTAAAAATATTCAGTACCAAACCCAGACGTAATATAATTAAGTCGATTCGGGTCTTAAACTGCAGACGGGTGCGTGCCTCACACGGGTGGACTAACGCATTACGTGCACCCCCAACCCCCGGGTGGGGTGGGGTGAGCACAAGTCAACGGGTCAGGCTTTAGTTAAGATTAAGTGAAATCTTTTTAATGAGTATTAGTTAGTATTTCTTTTTCAATTGATAACTAAATGTATACCTAAAACACTGCGACATCTACAGCCAGTGTCTGAAACGATTATAATTTAATTCCTATTAAGTATCAAGCTATCGTTTTTCATACCACATAGGTGGCAAACAAGCATACGGTCGGCCTGACGGTAAACCGTCACCGTATCCTATAGACGCTTGCAATACCGGGGGTATCACTCACGCGCTGCCAACCCTCCCAAGGTGAGCTCTGGAGACCTTACTCACCGTAGAAACACAACATGGCCGAGACCAATGCTATTTGGCTACGATCTTCTGTAAGGTGGAGGTCCTTCCCCAGGCGGGTTGCTTCGATTTCAGCGGATTATCCGCTATGCTCAGGTAGAGCCCATGCTCTTATATCTTTTTATTCTTTAGTTTAACAGTGGCAGCTATAATTTGGAAGTGGCTGTTTCAAATGAGCAAAGTTTGACGTAATAAATAATGTCACAGCCACGACCATACGCTTCACATACGTAAAACTAACCTCACCTTGTAGTGTCGTCGGCTCGTCACTCTAATGTTGTTGTCATATCATATCCACTCAAAAGTCAGCAATTAAAAAAAGTAAACAAATGTGACAAGGTAATAAAATGAAAACTAATTTAAAAAAATTTGGGCAAATTACACAGATTGAGTTAGCCCCAAAGTAAGTTCGAAACATGTGTCACGGGATACTAACTCAACGACACTATATTTTATAACAAATGTACAGATAAACATCCAAGACCCGAGGCTAGAAAAGTTCGTTTTTCATCATGACCCGACCGGGATTCGAACCCGGGACCTCCTGGGTGGCGGTCCGGCGTGGTAACCATTACGCCACGGAGTTCGTCATTTATACCGTTGAACCTTTAAATTGCAAGTTGTTGTTAATCTTGAAAAAAATTGTGTGAATAAACGTATCCTGAATTATTAAACGTGTTGGGCACACGAGTAGCCCTAAGGCATTTACGTGCATCGCCACCCTTCGTGGGGTAGGGAAGTAGGGAGGAAGTGCAAGTCAGCGGGTCATTCGATTGTTTGTTATATGTTAGTGAAGATGTATAGCGACCTTTACACCGTGTGCTGGCTTGCCAATAAATTAGGATAGATTTCGGATTTTGTTGAAGAAACCAGTAGAACAGGAGATATAGAGAGGATACTTTTTTGAACATGAAATTCACGTACTACTTTTTTATTGCTAGCTTCGCTCGCGTTAATTTTATGACATAGATCTCGTTTGCCAACAAAACAACCCATAGCGCGACTTGTGGCGCCATCTGTTGGCCGATGCAGCGCCCTCTATAGTGGAAAAAATATTTTCCCATTGAAACGACATACTGTCACGGGATAAAAAGTATCCTATGTTGGGCTCTGTACCCCTAACAATATAATATGCAATTTTTCATAATGATCGGTCAGTTTCTTAGTCAAGCCGTGAAGGAATTACAAACAAACTCACTTTCTCATTTATAATATTAGTAAGGACTGACAGGTCTGGTGTGGCTAGCAATGGTCACTTTATCCCAAGGGCTTCGGGTTCGAATTCTGCGCAAGGCAAATATTTGTGTGTGCATGAAAAGGTCTGTTTGACTTGGTCTGGAGTTGACTTTCTGTGTCTTTTACTTACCGAATAAAATTGCTGCTTTACGCCGATATTCTCTGAGAGGATGGTACAGTCAAGAGCAGGTCGACCTTTACATAATAGGTATTGGACTTTGTACGTCATAAGAGCCAAAATTGTACTGCAAGAGTAAAGCTCGACGTGCACCTGACTGTACTTCATCTGTCTAGCTAGACAGATGAAGTACAGTCAGATGCATGGTAGGGTAGCTACCCCAATTCATAAATGCTCTACTAAAAAAGTATTTAGAATATTAGTAAGATTATGGTAAACTAAATTGAATAACAAGCTATTTTCACAATATTCTGATAAGTTCTTAACAGCCTATTCGTCAGATAAATAACAAAAACAAAAAACTATCAATTTATTTGACGATACGGTATCACCTCTGGATTCACTGGCTCGATCCCTCACTGGATCCAAGGACACTTTTTTTTTCTACTGGAATCCACCGGGGGATCTTGGGTTTCTTTCGCCATTTCTTTCCACAGTGGTCATTTTGCTTTGTTTCCGAAATAACCACCATTTCGTCATCATTTATAGAGTCGCTTATTTATTTTAAACTAGCTGACCTGGGGAACTTTGTACCGCCTTAGAGGCCCTTCCCTACCCTACCCTATATCCTTCTCCTGTTTCTAAGCTACCTCTCCACCAATTTTCAGCCAAATCGCTTCAGCCGTTCTTGAGTTATAAGTGGTGTAACTAACACGACTTTATTTTACATACCTATATAGATGTATATAGATTTAACACAGAAGCATAAATAATATGGTTAAGATCGTGTGTAAGTGCCCGCGCCTACAGAATAAGTAGTAGTATTCTAAAGTTCCAAAATTTCCAACTATAAAGATAACAGTAAAAAAAAAATGTTACATCTTAAATATAAGCAGATACAAACTATGAAACGATTTTACCTAATATTTGTGTTAAACTTAATCTCAATACATCTCAAAAAACAACCAATCAAAAATCTGCTTTATCACTATATGAATAACATAACATTTTCCCTGTACAAAGCTCCATACCGCAGTACACTATAGCGGCTAGTAGTGTCTAGTGCTTGTAAATTTTCGCAGTGGCGATCTGCGGCCGGTCTTTGTGCTATTAATTTGTAATGTCTCCCTCTGAGCGCCTAGATGCATCGGCCGGCTGCAAAAGCGATGCGAGCCCGGGATTTATCTTCGGATCATCTTTTATCCGCAAAGACATACTGCAGTTGTGATATGTTGAACGTGGTACGTTTATACAACGTTAAACATCTGAATATCACTTAGAAGTTTATATTTTGATAAATAAATCAATATTTTGATTTCTTATTATCATATTTGTATATATTTTTTTTACAACCATTTTGATTCGCTGCAACATAAATCTTGTCGTTTAAAAATGTTATGAATGCACGGATGCTCATTTATAAAATAATAAATAAGATTACGAATTAGAAATTATCCTAGAAAGCGTGCAGCTTCACCACTTTGATAAAATGTAAGAATGAATTAAAATCGGTCAGGCCTAAAATCTTAAAAGTACTAATTTCTATTAGGAGTCTATCAATATTGTCACCTCATTTTTCTAGTGACTAACATTGTTTTTTTTAATTTCATTTAACAGACAAACAAGCAAACGGGCCACCTGAAAGTTGTAAACCTAAATTACAGCACTTAGAAAGTTATAATTTGTCTTAATTAGTTTTAACGTTTCGCAAATAATTTAACAAAAACATTTAATTTTCTAGTTTAATTAAACTTTAAAGTTTTAACCAAAATTGGTGGAGATTCGCAACATTAAAACATATCAAAACGAATTTATAAACGCACGAAAAAAAAATTACTTAATTATTATATGCTGCTTTAAAAGTTTTTAAGTTTTTTTTTGTTGTAAAGTTAGCGACGCGGAAGTGATAACATCGTAAAAAATATATAAAAATGAACAAAATTATATTTTAGAAATGTGATTTTATTTAGCTTTAATCATTTATTTATAGCACTTATACAAAGATGAATCCATATAGCTGAAAATCCGTACCTTTTCTTCCTATTACTTTTCTTGTAGCAGGCAACGCATCGATAGCACCTTTAGTATTACTGATGTTTATAGGCGGCGGCACTTCACAACAGATTCTGATGGCCCGCTTGCTTATTTTCTTGCGGTATGACATAAAAAAGCCATGTAATTTACAGATGCCAAATCGGTCGAGGATTATTTTCTTATGTGCCATTGGAACGCGACTACGCCTAACATTTATAAAATGAGCTATGTATGTACCTCAACTGGGAAAGTACCACCCTCTCACAGAATATTGGCGTGAAGTAGCTAAGTGAGATCCGAAAGAAGGATGAGGCTTCAAAATATTTTTGCGTTACAATAATATTTTTTTTTGTATATCTTGAGACACGTCCTCACATCGTTGTCCCATACTTACCACTTCCCGATCTTGAATGGGGGCCCGCGTTTCCGATAGGATTAAGCCAGACTTACTGCTCGGTCAGAACACGGCGCGTCGCAGTAACCCCCTCGCCCCTCGCCCCAAACCTAGCCTCACCCCCTCGATCGCCTGGCGCATTAGGAGCAATCATATTCGACGGCTGCTAGGTTTTGGCATGGGTTCGTGTTGCTTAGGCTAGCCGAGGCTATTTGCGGAACAATGATTGGTAGTGTCTTAGTTTGTAACGAGAGTAGGGTTCAAAATCGTACGATTCAATGGCCATTTCACCTGTTTTCTTATGGTGTGGCAATATAGTTGATATTCGAATAATTCGTTGTGATTGCTATAATATTATGGAATAAAACTGATTTGTGCAGATCCACTTTGGTTGTTCGCACGTTGTCGTTAATATTGTTAATGTTATCTGTGCGATGATGTCTTGCTGTTTCATATGTAGCATCGGAGTTCAAATTGGCTGTCATGTGCAATTTGCCTTTGCTAATTGATAGTGTTTAGTTCAGATGTAAACGGAGCTCCACTTGTAGTAACAAAAATGTAATTTAAAAATTCAGTCTCAAAACCATGTTCGGTTATTCCGATCTGTTACTCTCGATAACATGTTACTCTAGATATTGCTCATAAAGAATTCTCTCGTACGTTACCGTTTACCCTGGCTTATGGTTACGTATATGCGTTTCCCAGAATTTTCCCTACGCCACTGTTTGATAAATTCTCGGATATGCGTTTGCGGGGTCGGATCGGAATAACCGGCCTTGTCCATTTTCATTGGGTTTTATGGGAGTAGGTGAGTTAGAGATCAGGAAATCCAGTCCCTGTCCTTTCTTCTTATTTCCTCATTTCTTTCTTCCAAAGTTTTGCAACGGCTCAGATACTTCCCTGTCTTCTTTGTCCTTTACGGGCAGCGCTGATGACCCACAACCAGGTGAACGGATGCTCGTTTGCCAATCTCTAGAAAAAAATTGTTAAAAAATTATTTTTATACAAGTTGAATTTTTTTCGCTATCTAAAAATAGGTATAATTTTTGTTGTGAAAATCATAATCTTACTTACTTCTACTACTTAGTACTAAAATATGAAGTTACAGCATCATCAAGTTATCTAAATTCATAATCATAGACAAAATATTATTATTTTGAAAATTTTACCTTAAATTTTTTCATAAATAGGGTCTTTAGATGATAAAGAAAATTTGAACGACGAAAAAAATTCCATCCCGTATAAATTGTAATGTAACATATGAGTTCAATTTCTAAATAGCACGTTCGTTAGCTAATTATTCTGTATAGTATGGGAGTTAAGTTTCTCCTAATTTATTGATCCGGCGCATCAAAAGCTAAACCTAATGTCGGCTGTTCGTAGAAAGAGAATCCTTAGTATCTTTGCTAATACCTCACTTCGGAATATGTTTACGTTAATGTACCTAATTGTTAATAGAAAATCTACAAAAATAGTCATCTTCAACTACAATTAATTATTCATCCTGATATAGATTAATTGAGAGCATTACTCCGCCATACTCTTCAAAATTATAACTATAAAATAAGGTTAAAGAAATTTATTTCTCATACAAACTTATACCAGTTCATTTACAATGAGATATTATAAAACAGAAAATTATTACATCGACGCCATTATTCTTCTTCTGGTAATACTATAAAATCATACGGTTTTCCACTTTTGCACATGCTTCATGAGTATCCTTTTGTATGTATATAAACTTAAATCGGAATATTATTATTAGTATTGAACGAGTAAACTAAAACAAACATTTTTCTAAAAGTGAGGTTTTAATAGTTTCTGATCAAATAAAATAAAATCCCATTGGTTTTTTATTTTTAAATAAAATCCTTTGATTACTATTAAAATTTACACTTACAAAAAACGTTTCTTCTTTTCTTTTTACGTTATCGTGTTGATTTCAAAATCCTCTTTCTCTAAGAAAGTTTTTCTATCGTCTTTTTTCGGGTCCTAATTCAGAAACTGTATGTATGTATACTCTGTCGAGACAACATGAATATTCTGCTTTAAATTATATACCTACTACAGTAATATGCTACTTTTTACTTGACACTAGTAGCCCGTCTGGGGAATGACCTCCACCTTACAGAAGATCGTAGTCAAATAGCATTCAGGTCTCGGCCATGTTGTGCTCCTACGGTGAGTAAGATCTCCAGAGCTCCACTTGGGGGAGGAGAGGATTGGCAACGCGTGAGTGATACCCTCGGTGTGCCTCGGTATTGCAAGCGTGTATAGGCTATACCATCAGGCGGGCCGTATGCTTGTTTGCCACCTTTGTGGTATAAAAAAACACTAGCTAAATTGCAAAAAATGAGTATGCAGAAGCCATAACTTAATAAAACGATCTTACTACCAACATAATAAACTCAACATTACGGCTCTGGATACCAGCTCTACATAAAACAACATCACTTTTATCACAGATAAAAACGTTTAAGCGTCCTTTTCACCCCGAAAACGTGTATAAGATACATGAATGAATCCCAGCAAAGAATAAAGTGGGTGGCTTTTTCCTCGGAGCGACGCAGACGTGACCTAGTTATCGGCGTCGTGTTAGGGCAGGTTAGGGTCGTCTACACACGCATAAGGAAATACATGATCCTTGTGGGAGACGTTTTCCTTTTGTGAATGTTTGAAATATCTTTTAGATAAGAATATGGAAATCTTATAAACTCTTTATTTACGTCAAAGTCTTTTCTGTATATTTTTTATGAAAACGATACGTATGCCGTCATCGAAATGTTAAAGGCAAATAGTGTAGTGAGGATCAGTTTAACAGTCCTAATAAGTTCTAGTTAACATAAGTGTCAGATATTTTCGAACAATATCTGTCAATTTTTCTTACAGATAGAATAACTAGAACTTATCAGGAAGTTGTGAGTGCGATCATTCATAAGTATGAAATGATGTATTTGTATTTTCTTACTCTATTACACAGCATAATTGCGCAATAAAAATTTGCCAAGATTTAACTAAATCTTGCCAATGAAGATCCTATTCCCTGTCAAAATTATACAAACGCTGTCAGTTTATTTGACGAATAAACTATCGGGAAGTCCACAAATATTTTTAAACAAATTATTTGCAAATGTGATAGCCAATTTGATTCGAAGCTGGAATATTAGTAAATCTGTCATTTTTTCTACGTACACTATTAAAGCTACGCTACCTGATAGTATATTGTGAAAGCCTGAATTCTTTTTGTAATAATGTACTCAGCCCTCTGGAGCGTTGATAGGCACCTTCCACCTTCCCCACCTTCGGCATCAGAGGGCGCAGGTACGATTCCTGCTTGGGGAAAATATATAAGTGATATTTGTGTTTATATATTTTCTTGGAATTAGGTATACATTTACAATAATATCGACGACCTCCGTGGCGTAATGGTTACCACGCCTGACCGCCACCCAGGAGGTCCCGGGTTCGAATCCCGGTCGGGTCATGATAAAAAAACGAACTTTTTCTGATTGGGCTCGGGTCTTGGATGTTTATCTATATATATATGTATTTGTTATATTTATTATCGTTGAGCTAGTATCTCATAACACAAATTTCGAACTTACTTTGGGGCTAGCTCAATCTGTGTGAATTGTCCCTATATATTTATTTTTTTATATACCATTGTCTGGTACCCATAGCACTTATAGACATAGAAACTTAAGTCTAGCTTACTTTGGGACTAGGCTAATCTAGAAA